>CAWUFW010007423.1:600000-1011153 GCA_963921515.1 Calotriton arnoldi | reverse complement strand
CGCCCGGAGACCTAGGTCCAGTAAAAATACGGTGGCAAAAATGAGGCGCAAAAGGGAAAAAAACAGGGTAAGACCACCCTAGGCGGACAGGTCTAACAAATACACAGCAGGTGATTCACTTAGAAAATGCACTGCAATTGTAATCAACTATCTGCAGTGAACATGTTTCACATGAGCAATTTTCCTGTATATTGGTAGCATCACTCATATGACAGTAAAATCCCAAACATGTGGGAGGAAGGAGCCTGTCCTGAGGCAATGACACACAGTAACAACATGGGTCCATGGGCAGTAGTCTTGGTTCTGGGGCTCTCACCATGCACCATATCACATGTAGCAATAGTAGGTGCATGTAGGCCAACTCATTGTCCTGTTACACTGATTCAGGCCACATCTGAAGATTAGCAAAGCCACAGGGAGAGTACTATGTGCATCTGTTCCATTGGCAAAGAAACTCTGCTACAGCCTGGGCCTTGGACCATACAGGGCACAAATCATTGACAGTGTTTGGTTTCTGCATGCTGAGCATTCCGTCCCCACATTGCCATCATATGCCCACATTTTCCATACCTAACAGTACATCTAGCAGCCCTCCTATATATGACATTACCGTTTTTGTTCACTGTGAAGGGGTCTGTGAGGGGATGGTATCTCCCTGATAACAGGATGGTGAGGCCTCATGTATGTTGAGTGAATTTTGGGACTGTACATATCTCTCACATCATCCTCACATGCTACTCACAGGAAACATACACAAGTTAGGGCCTATACATTTGTTAGCACATCTGTCATGAAATGATTTGCAAAATCATCATTGGCAACAATAGGTTGATACATGCATCGATATGTGCTTACAACAGGTGTAGGGTTTAGGACTGTATACACATCACCATGATGATGTCATTGCACAAAGTACAGTACCTCATGAACCATGACATAGCTGTCCTATGTTGGGGCAAAATATCTGACTTACAAAACTCTGATGACAGTCTGAAACTCTGAGCCACATTGTGGCCCATGGGTTTGGATAGGACAAGTATTGCAGAGTACATGCTGTATTAGCAGTACTCACCTGCTTCTCTGGTGAACCATGGAGCTGGCAATACAGGGGAAGGACCTCGTTCACCAGGGTCTCCAGCTCCTCTGGAGTGATGGCAGGGGCCCTGCTCTCAGTACAGGGTGAAATTACAGCTCCTAGAGGTGGTAAACAGCAGCTTATGATGAAGAGGTGTTGTAAGCAGCAGTGTCTGGAAGCAAGTGATCTGATTTCAAAACCTTACTGTGTAAATACACCATATTTCTGTGTAGACGGCCACAGCCATTGGACTGTGACGGTCACATTTTCCAGCTTTAGCCTATGGCTGTGACCACCGTGGTTGAATTAACCTATCGCGCAGTTCAAATCAGCCGGCGGTCAGCGAATGAGTGTGTTCCATAAATGAGGCCTGACATCCACATAGGTAGTCTTCTGTGTAGACGGCCACACTCATTAAACTGTGACGGTCACATTTTCCAAATTGAGCCTAAGACTGTGACATCTGTGGTTGAAACCGCCTAGCGCCAGGTTTGAATCTGCTGGCAGTCGGCGAATGAGCGTGTCCATAAGCGAGGTCAGGCATCCACATAGGCGGTCTTCTGGGTAGACGGCCACAATGGTTGCATTTTCCAAATTTGGCCTACGGCTGTGACCACTGTGGCTGAAGCCGCCTGGTGCCAGGTTTGAACCGGCTGGTGGTCGGCGATCCTCCATAACCCTTAGGTGTGGTCAGTCATCCACCATGTCAGTGTTGATAACCACATTGTAAAGCGAATTTCTAAGTGTGGCTCCACCACTACATATATGTTGAAACATGCCACCTGATGTATAACACTCCTCTGCCTATACCATTACTCACACGTCAGTGTTGTACATGACTGTGCATGAACACACGATTACCGCGGTGCAGTATACACCGGCAGTGACAGTAGTTATGAGTGCAATGCAGACTCCACAACATGACAATTTCCACCATACAAATGAAGTTTGCATGATGTGCACAGTGCTGTTACAGACACATGTGGAGTTCAGTTTGGTGATGAAGGTGGAACTTGTAATGATGAGAATTGATCAAGATCATCTAGGTGACTCCCGGATATATCAGGTAAGTCAATGTCATTCTCTAGGCTCTCTTCCACCAGGAATGGGCTCTTCCACAACAGTGATCAATGGAAGAAATGCATCATCCAGATCATTTTCAGGCATCTCTTCCACTTTCCCCCAGAAGAAGTTGCTACGTATGCTTTTGTCTTTCGTGCAATTATGATGTGAAATGCTGTGTACAGTTCACATATACAGTACTGTTTGTTCACATGATTTTCGTCTGTGTCTTGGTATATGTTAGTGTGAACACTGTGTCCAATATCCATAAATGTCTACATTCCACACATAGGTAGCCTGGCAGAGGGAGGAGACAACAGCCTCCAGTTTTCTGGCCATTTCGAGACCTACAAACAATGGAAGAAAGAGATGTCATCAGGAGGATTCATCTCAATAGGCAGACAATACAAGATCTATATGACCAGTTGGAGGCCCATTTACACCCTCAAAGAAACTATCCCACATCTCTGACACCAATGAAGAAACTCATGGCAGCACTGCATTTCCTGGCCACAGGTTCCTTTGAGTACACTGTGGCTATATCTGGTGGAATAAAGCAAACACAAGGAGATGATAGACGGAGCGCTGAAACTTTTCAGACACTCACCCCCAGTCACAGATCTGGGTTGAATCCATCATCATTCTTTAGCTCACTTTGCCACCTCAGTTCAGACCAGGCTATATGCAAATCAGTCTTGACCCTGTGCCTCATGGGAACAGTCCAGCCCGAACTGCCAAGCCAGGTCTACCCTGAACCGGAAACAAGCATCCTGGGACCGGTTTCTGGGTAACACCCTTCATCAGCCAGGCTAGCTTAAATCCAGTGGCAAAGTGAGCAAGGGACCCACGTCTGGGCATACCCTGCCAACTTAGGGCAAACAAAGCAAACACAAGAAGATGATGGACGGAGCGCTGAAACTTTTCAGACACTCACCCCCAGTCACAGATCTGGGTTGAATCCATCATCATTCTTTAGCTCACTTTGCCACCTCAGTTCAGACCAGGCTATATGCAAATCAGTCTTGCCCTGTGCCTCATGGGAACAGTCCAGCCCGAACTGCCAAGCCAGGTCTTCCCTGAACCGGAAACAAGCATCCTGGGACCGGTTTCTGGGTAACACCCTTCATCAGCCAGGCTAGCTTAAATCCAGTGGCAAAGTGAGCAAGGGACCCACGTCTGGGCATACCCTGCCAACTTAGGGCGAACAAAGCAAACACAAGGAGATGATGGACGGAGCGCTGAAACTTTTCAGACACTCACCCCCAGTCACAGATCTGGGTTGAATCCATCATCATTCTTTAGCTCACTTTGCCAACTCAGTTCAGACCAGGCTATATGCAAATCAGTCTTGCCCTGTGCCTCATGGGAACAGTCCAGCCCGAACTGCCAAGCCAGGTCTTCCCTGAACCGGAAACAAGCATCCTGGGACCGGTTTCTGGGTAACACCCTTCATCAGCCAGGCTAGCTTAAATCCAGTGGCAAAGTGAGCAAGGGACCCACGTCTGGGCATACCCTGCCAACTTAGGGCGAACAAAGCAAACACAAGGAGATGATGGACGGAGCGCTGAAACTTTTCAGACACTCACCCCCAGTCACAGATCTGGGTTGAATCCATCATCATTCTTTAGCTCACTTTGCCACCTCAGTTCAGACCAGGCTATATGCAAATCAGTCTTGACCCTGTGCCTCATGGGAACAGTCCAGCCCGAACTGCCAAGCCAGGTCTTCCCTGAACCGGAAACAAGCATCCTGGGACCGGTTTCTGGGTAACACCCTTCATCAGCCAGGCTAGCTTAAATCCAGTGGCAAAGTGAGCAAGGGACCCACGTCTGGGCATACCCTGCCAACTTAGGGCGAACAAAGCAAACACAAGGAGATGATGGACGGAGCGCTGAAACTTTTCAGACACTCACCCCCAGTCACAGATCTGGGATGAATCCATCATCATTCTTTAGCTCACTTTGCCACCTCAGTTCAGACCAGGCTATATGCAAATCAGTCTTGACCCTGTGCCTCATGGGAACAGTCCAGCCCGAACTGCCAAGCCAGGTCTTCCCTGAACCGGAAACAAGCATCCTGGGACCGGTTTCTGGGTAACACCCTTCATCAGCCAGGCTAGCTTAAATCCAGTGGCAAAGTGAGCAAGGGACCCACGTCTGGGCATACCCTGCCAACTTAGGGCGAACAAAGCAAACACAAGGAGATGATGGACGGAGCACTGAAACTTTTCAGACACTCACCCCCAGTCACAGATCTGGGTTGAATCCATCATCATTCTTTAGCTCACTTTGCCACCTCAGTTCAGACCAGGCTATATGCAAATCAGTCTTGACCCTGTGCCTCATGGGAACAGTCCAGCCCGAACTGCCAAGCCAGGTCTTCCCTGAACCGGAAACAAGCATCCTGGGACCGGTTTCTGGGTAACACCCTTCATCAGCCAGGCTAGCTTAAATCCAGTGGCAAAGTGAGCAAGGGACCCACGTCTGGGCATACCCTGCCAACTTAGGGCGAACAAAGCAAACACAAGGAGATGATGGAGGGAGCGCTGAAACTTTTCAGACACTCACCCCCAGTCACAGATCTGGGTTGAATCATCATCATTCTTTAGCTCTCTTTGCCACCTCAGTTCAGACCAGGCTATATGCAAATCAGTCTTGACCCTGTGCCTCATGGGAACAGTCCAGCCCGAACTGCCAAGCCAGGTCTTCCCTGAACCGGAAACAAGCATCCTGGGACCGGTTTCTGGGTAACACCCTTCATCAGCCAGGCTAGCTTAAATCCAGTGGCAAAGTGAGCAAGGGACCCACGTCTGGACATACCCTGCCAACTTAGGGCGAACAAAGCAAACACAAGGAGATGATGGACGGAGCGCTGAAACTTTTCAGACACTCACCCCCAGTCACAGATATGTGTTGAATCCATCATCATTCTTTAGCTAACTTTGCCACCTCAGTTCAGACCAGGCTATATGCAAATCAGTCTTGACCCTGTGCCTCATGGGAACAGTCCAGCCCGAACTGCCAAGCCAGGTCTTCCCTGAACCGGAAAGAAGCATCCTGGGACCGGTTTCTGGGTAACACCCTTCATCAGCCAGGCTAGCTTAAATCCAGTGGCAAAGTGAGCAAGGGACCCTCGTCTGGGCATACCCTGCCAACTTAGGGCGAACAAAGCAAACACAAGGAGATGATGGACGGAGCGCTGAAACTTTTCAGACACTCACCCCCAGTCACAGATCTTGGTTGAATCAATCATCATTCTTTAGCTCACTTTGCCACCTAAGTTCAGACCAGGCTATATGCAAATCAGTCTTGACCCTGTGCCTCATGGGAACAGTCCAGCCCGAACTGCCAAGCCAGGTCTTCCCTGAACCGGAAACAAGCATCCTGGGACCGGTTTCTGGGTAACACCCTTCATCAGCCAGGCTAGCTTAAATCCAGTGGCAAAGTGAGCAAGGGACCCACTTCTGGTCATACCCTGCCAACTTAGGGCGAACAAAGCAAACACAAGGAGATGATGGACGGAGCGCTGAAACTTTTCAGACACTCACCCCCCGTCACAGATCTGGGTTGAATCCATCATCATTCTTTAGCTCACTTTGCCACCTCAGTTCAGACCAGGGTATATGCAAATCAGTCTTGACCCTGTGCCTCATGGGAACAGTCCAGCCCGAACTGCCAAGCCAGGTCTTCCCTGAAACGGAAACAAGCATCCTGGGACCGGTTTCTGGGTAACTCCCCTCATCAGCCAGGCTAGCTTAAATCCAGTGGCAAAGTGAGCAAGGGACCCACGTCTGGGCATATCCTGCCAACTTAGGGCGAACAAAGCAAACACAAGGAGATGATGGACGGAGCGCTGAAACTTTTCAGACACTCACCCCCAGTCACAGATCTGGGTTGAATCCATCATCATTCTTTAGCTCACTTTGCCACCTCAGTTCAGACCAGGATATATGCAAATCAGTCTTGACCCTGTGCCTCATGGGAACAGTCCAGCCCAAACTGCCAAGCCAGGTCTTCCCTGAACCGGAAACAAGCATCCTGGGACCGGTTTCTGGGTAACACCCTTCATCAGCCAGGCTAGCTTAAATCCAGTGGCAAAGTGAGCAAGGGACCCACGTCTGGGCATACCCTGCCAACTTAGGGCGAACAAAGCAAACACAAGGAGATGATGGACGGAGCGCTGAAACTTTTCAGACACTCACCCCCAGTCACAGATCTGGGTTGAATCCATCATCATTCTTTAGCTCTATTTGCCACCTCAGTTCAGACCAGGCTATATGCAAATCAGTCTTGACCCTGTGCCTCATGGGAACAGTCCAGCCCGAACTGCCAAGCCAGGTCTTCCCTGAACCGGAAAGAAGCATCCTGGGACCGGTTTCTGGGTAACACCCTTCATCAGCCAGGCTAGCTTAAATCCAGTGGCAAAGTGAGCAAGGGACCCACGTCTGGGCATACCCTGCCAACTTAGGGCGAACAAAGCAAACACAAGGAGATGATGGACGGAGCGCTGAAACTTTTCAGACCCTCACCCCCAGTCACAGATCTTGGTTGAATCAATCATCATTCTTTAGCTCACTTTGCCACCTAAGTTCAGACCAGGCTATATGCAAATCAGTCTTGACCCTGTGCCTCATGGGAACAGTCCAGCCCGAATTGCCAAGCCAGGTCTTCCCTGAACCGGAAACAAGCATCCTGGGACCGGTGTCTGGGTAACACCCTTCATCAGCCAGGCTAGCTTAAATCCAGTGGCAAAGTGAGCAAGGGACCCACTTCTGGGCATACCCTGCCAACTTAGGGCGAACAAAGCAAACACAAGGAGATGATGGACGGAGCGCTGAAACTTTTCAGACACTCACCCCCGTCACAGATCTGGGTTGAATCCATCATCATTCTTTAGCTCACTTTGCCACCTCAGTTCAGACCAGGGTATATGCAAATCAGTCTTGACCCTGTGCCTCATGGGAACAGTCCAGCCCGAACTGCCAAGCCAGGTCTTCCCTGAAACGGAAACAAGCATCCTGGGACCGGTTTCTGGGTAACTCCCCTCATCAGCCAGGCTAGCTTAAATCCAGTGGCAAAGTGAGCAAGGGACCCACGTCTGGGCATACCCTGCCAACTTAGGACGAACAAAGCAAACACAAGGAGATGATGGACGGAGCGCTGAAACTTTTCAGACACTCACCCCCAGTCACAGATCTGGGTTGAATCCATCATCATTCTTTAGCTCACTTTGCCACCTCAGTTCAGACCAGGATATATGCAAATCAGTCTTGACCCTGTGCCTCATGGGAACGGTCCAGCCCGAACTGCCAAGCCAGTTCTTCCCTGAACCAGAAACAAGCATCCTGGGACCGGTTTCTGGGTAACACCCTTCATCAGCCAGGCTAGCTTAAATCCAGTGGCAAAGTGAGCAAGGGACCCACGTCTGGGCATACCCTGCCAACTTAGGGCGAACAAAGCAAACACAAGGAGATGATGGAGGGAGCGCTGAAACTTTTCAGACACTCACCCCCAGTCACAGATCTGGGTTGAATCCATCATGATTCTTTAGCTCACTTTGCCACCTCAGTTCAGACCAGGCTATATGCAAATCAGTCTTGACCCTATGCCTCATGGGAACAGTCCAGCACGAACTGCCAAGCCAGGTCTTCCCTGAACCGGAAAGAAGCATCCTGGGACCGGTTTCTGGGTAACACCCTTCATCAGCCAGGCTAGCTTAAATCCAGTGGCAAAGTGAGCAAGGGACCCACGTCTGGGCATACCCTGCCAACTTAGGGCGAACAAAGCAAACACAAGGAGAAGATGGACGGAGCGCTGAAACTTTTCAGACACTCACCCCCAGTCACAGATCTGGGTTGAATCCATCATCATTCTTTAGCTCACTTTGCCACCTCAGTTCAGACCAGGCTATATGCAAATCAGTCTTGACCCTGTGCCTCATGGGAACAGTCCAGCCCGAACTGCCAAGCCAGGTCTTCCCTGAACCGGAAACAAGCATCCTGGGACCGGTTTCTGGGTAACACCCTTCATCAGCTAGGCTAGCTTAAATCCAGTGGCAAAGTGAGCAAGGGACCCACGTCTGGGCATACCCTGCCAACTTAGGGCGAACAAAGCAAACACAAGGAGATGATGGACGGAGTGCTGAAACTTTTCAGACACTCACCCCCAGTCACAGATCTGGGTTGAATCCATCATCATTCTTTAGCTCACTTTGCCACCTCAGTTCAGACCAGGCTATATGCAAATCAGTCTTGACCCTGTGCCTCATGGGAACAGTCCAGCCCGAACTGCCAAGCCAGGTCTTCCCTGAACCGGAAACAAGCACCCTGGGACCGGTTTCTGGGTAACACCCTTCATCAGCCAGGCTAGCTAAAATCCAGTGGCAAAGTGAGCAAGGGACCCACGTCTGGGCATACCCTGCCAACTTAGGGCGAACAAAGCAAACACAAGGAGATGATGGAGGGAGCGCTGAAACTTTTCAGACACTCACCCCCAGTCACAGATCTGGGTTGAATCATCATCATTCTTTAGCTCACTTTGCCACCTCAGTTCAGACCAGGCTATATGCAAATCAGTCTTGACCCTGTGCATCATGGGAACAGTCCAGCCCGAACTGCCAAGCCAGGTCTTCCCTGAACCGGAAAGAAGCATCCTGGGACCGGTTTCTGGGTAACACCCTTCATCAGCCAGGCTAGCTTAAATCCAGTGGCAAAGTGAGCAAGGGACCCACGTCTGGGCATACCCTGCCAACTTAGGGCGAACAAAGCAAACACAAGGAGATGATGGACGGAGCGCTGAAACTTTTCAGACACTCACCCCCAGTCACAGATCTGGGTTGAATCCATCATCATTCTTTAGCTCACTTTGCCACCTCAGTTCAGACCAGGCTATATGCAAATCAGTCTTGACCCTGTGCCTCATGGGAACAGTCCAGCCCGAACTGCCAAGCCAGGTCTTCCCTGAACCGGAAAGAAGCATCCTGGGACCGGTTTCTGGGTAACACCCTTCATCAGCCAGGCTAGCTTAAATCCAGTGGCAAAGTGAGCAAGGGACCCACGTCTGGGCATACCCTGCCAACTTAGGGCGAACAAAGCAAACACAAGGAGAAGATGGACGGAGCGCTGAAACTTTTCAGACACTCACCCCCAGTCACAGATCTGGGTTGAATCCATCATCATTCTTTAGCTCACTTTGCCACCTCAGTTCAGACCAGGCTATATGCAAATCAGTCTTGACCCTGTGCCTCATGGGAACAGTCCAGCCCGAACTGCCAAGCCAGGTCTTCCCTGAACCGGAAACAAGCATCCTGGGACCGGTTTCTGGGTAACACCCTTCATCAGCTAGGCTAGCTTAAATCCAGTGGCAAAGTGAGCAAGGGACCCACGTCTGGGCATACCCTGCCAACTTAGGGCGAACAAAGCAAACACAAGGAGATGATGGACGGAGCGCTGAAACTTTTCAGACACTCACCCCCAGTCACAGATCTGGGTTGAATCCATCATCATTCTTTAGCTCACTTTGCCACCTCAGTTCAGACCAGGCTATATGCAAATGAGTCTTGACCCTGTGCCTCATGGGAACAGTCCAGCCCGAACTGCCAAGCCAGGTCTTCCCTGAACCGGAAACAAGCATCCTGGGACCGGTTTCTGGGTAACACCCTGCATCAGCCAGGCTAGCTTAAATCCAGTGGCAAAGTGAGCAAGGGACCCACTTCTGGGCATACCCTGCCAACTTAGGGTGAACAAAGCAAACACAAGGAGATGATGGACGGAGCACTGAAACTTTTCAGACACTCACCCCCAGTCACAGATCTGGGTTGAATCCATCATCATTCTTTAGCTCACTTTGCCACCTCAGTTCAGACCAGGCTATATGCAAATCAGTCTTGACCCTGTGCCTCATGGGAACAGTCCAGCCCGAACTGCCAAGCCAGGTCTTCCCTGAACCGGAAACAAGCACCCTGGGACCGGTTTCTGGGTAACACCCTTCATCAGCCAGGCTAGCTAAAATCCAGTGGCAAAGTGAGCAAGGGACCCACGTCTGGGCATACCCTGCCAACTTAGGGCGAACAAAGCAAACACAAGGAGATGATGGAGGGAGCGCTGAAACTTTTCAGACACTCACCCCCAGTCACAGATCTGGGTTGAATCATCATCATTCTTTAGCTCACTTTGCCACCTCAGTTCAGACCAGGCTATATGCAAATCAGTCTTGACCCTGTGCCTCATGGGAACAGTCCAGCTCGAACTGCCAAGCCAGGTCTTCCCTGAACCGGAAAGAAGCATCCTGGGACCGGTTTCTGGGTAACACCCTTCATCAGCCAGGCTAGCTTAAATCCAGTGGCAAAGTGAGCAAGGGACCCACGTCTGGGCATACCCTGCCAACTTAGGGCGAACAAAGCAAACACAAGGAGATGATGGACGGAGCGCTGAAACTTTTCAGACACTCACCCCCAGTCACAGATCTGGGTTCAATCCATCATCATTCTTTAGCTCACTTTGCCACCTCAGTTCAGACCAGGCTATATGCAAATCAGTCTTGACCCTGTGCCTCATGGGAACAGTCCAGCCCGAACTGCCAAGCCAGGTCTTCCCTGAACCGGAAAGAAGCATCCTGGGACCGGTTTCTGGGTAACACCCTTCATCAGCCAGGCTAGCTTAAATCCAGTGGCAAAGTGAGCAAGGGACCCACGTCTGGGCATACCCTGCCAACTTAGGGCGAACAAAGCAAACACAAGGAGATGATGGACGGAGCGCTGAAACTTTTCAGACACTCACCCCCAGTCACAGATCTTGGTTGAATCAATCATCATTCTTTAGCTCACTTTGCCACCTAAGTTCAGACCAGGCTATATGCAAATCAGTCTTGACCCTGTGCCTCATGGGAACAGTCCAGCCCGAACTGCCAAGCCAGGTCTTCCCTGAAACGGAAACAAGCATCCTGGGACCGGTTTCTGGGTAACTCCCTCATCAGCCAGGCTAGCTTAAATCCAGTGGCAAAGTGAGCAAGGGACCCACGTCTGGGCATACCCTGCCAACTTAGGGCGAACAAAGCAAACACAAGGAGATGATGGACGGAGCGCTGAAACTTTTCAGACACTCACCCCCAGTCACAGATCTGGGTTGAATCCATCATCATTCTTTAGCTCACTTTGCCACCTCAGTTCAGACCAGGATATATGCAAATCAGTCTTGACCCTGTGCCTCATGGGAACAGTCCAGCCCGAACTGCCAAGCCAGGTCTTCGCTGAACCGGAAACAAGCATCCTGGGACCGGTTTCTGGGTAACACCCTTCATCAGCCAGGCTAGCTTAAATCCAGTGGCAAAGTGAGCAAGGGACCCACGTCTGGGCATACCCTGCCAACTTAGGGCGAACAAAGCAAACACAAGGAGATGATGGACGGAGCGCTGAAACTTTTCAGACACTCACCCCCAGTCACAGATCTGGGTTGAATCCATCATCATTCTTTAGCTCTCTTTGCCACCTCAGTTCAGACCAGGCTATATGCAAATCAGTCTTGACCCTGTGCCTCATGGGAACAGTCCAGCCCGAACTGCCAAGCCAGGTCTTCCCTGAACCGGAAAGAAGCATCCTGGGACCGGTTTCTGGGTAACACCCTTCATCAGCCAGGCTAGCTTAAATCCAGTGGCAAAGTGAGCAAGGGACCCACGTCTGGGCATACCCTGCCAACTTAGGGCGAACAAAGCAATCACAAGGAGATGATGGACGGAGCGCTGAAACTTTTCAGACACTCACCCCCAGTCACAGATCTTGGTTGAATCAATCATCATTCTTTAACTCAATTTGCCACCTAAGTTCAGACCAGGCTATATGCAAATCAGTCTTGACCCTGTGCCTCATGGGAACAGTCCAGCCCGAACTGCCAAGCCAGGTCTTCCCTGAACCGGAAACAAGCATCCTGGGACCGGTTTCTGGGTAACACCCTTCATCAGCCAGGCTAGCTTAAATCCAGTGGCAAAGTGAGCAAGGGACCCACTTCTGGGCATACCCTGCCAACTTAGGGCGAACAAAGCAAACACAAGGAGATGATGGACGGAGCGCTGAAACTTTTCAGACACTCACCCCCCGTCACAGATCTGGGTTGAATCCATCATCATTCTTTAGCTCACTTTGCCACCTCAGTTCAGACCAGGGTATATGCAAATCAGTCTTGACCCTGTGCCTCATGGGAACAGTCCAGCCTGAACTGCCAAGCCAGGTCTTCCCTGAAACGGAAACAAGCATCCTGGGACCGGTTTCTGGGTAACTCCCCTCATCAGCCAGTCTAGCTTAAATCCAGTGGCAAAGTGAGCAAGGGACCCACGTCTGGGCATACCCTGCCAACTTAGGGCGAACAAAGCAAACACAAGGAGATGATGGACGGAGCGCTGAAACTTTTCAGACACTCACCCCCAGTCACAGATCTGGGTTGAATCCATCATCATTCTTTAGCTCACTTTGCCACCTCAGTTCAGACCAGGATATATGCAAATCAGTCTTGACCCTGTGCCTCATGGGAACAGTCCAGCCCGAACTGCCAAGCCAGGTCTTCCCTGAACCGGAAACAAGCATCCTGGGACAGGTTTCTGGGTAACACCCTTCATCAGCCAGGCTAGCTTAAATCCAGTGGCAAAGTGAGCAAGGGACCCACGTCTGGGCATACCCTGCCAACTTAGGCCGAACAAAGCAAACACAAGGAGATGATGGAGGGAGCGCTGAAACTTTTCAGACACTCACCCCCAGTCACAGATCTGGGTTGAATCCATCATCATTCTTTAGCTCACTTTGCCACCTCAGTTCAGACCAGGCTATATGCAAATCAGTCTTGACCCTATGCCTCATGGGAACAGTCCAGCCCGAACTGCCAAGCCAGGACTTCCCTGAACCAGAAACAAGCATCCTGGGACCGGTTTCTGGGTAACACCCTTCACCAGCCAGGCTAGCTTAAATCCAGTGGCAAAGTGAGCAAGGGACCCACTTCTGGGCATACCCTGCCAACTTAGGGCGAACAAAGCAAACACAAGGAGATGATGGACGGAGCGCTGAAACTTTTCAGACACTCACCCCCAGTCACAGATCTGGGTTGAATCCATCATCATTCTTTAGCTCACTTTGCCACCTCAGTTCAGACCAGGGTATATGCAAATCAGTCTTGACCCTGTGCCTCATGGGAACAGTCCAGCCCGAACTGCCAAGCCAGGTCTTCCCTGAACCGGAAACAGGCATCCTGGGACCGGTTTCTGGGTAACTCCCTTCATCAGCCAGGCTAGCTTAAATCCAGTGGCAAAGTGAGCAAGGGACCCACGTCTGGGCATACCCTGCCAACTTAGTGCGAACAAAGCAAACACAAGGAGATGATGGACGGAGCGCTGAAACTTTTCAGACACTCACCCCCAGTCACAGATCTGGGTTGAATCCATCATCATTCTTTAGCTCACTTTGCCACCTCAGTTCAGACCAGGCTATATGCAAATCAGTCTTGACCCTGTGTCTCATGGGAACAGTCCAGCCCGAACTGCCAAGCCAGGTCTTCCCTGAACCGGAAACAAGCATCCTGGGACCGGTTTCTGGGTAACACCCTTCATCAGCCAGGCTAGCTTAAATCCAGTGGCAAAGTGAGCAAGGGACCCACGTCTGGGCATACCCTGCCAACTTAGGGCGAACAAAGCAAACACAAGGAAATGATGGACGGAGCGCTGAAACTTTTCAGACACTCACCCCCAGTCACAGATCTGGGTTGAATCCATCATCATTCTTTAGCTCACTTTGCTACCTCAGTTCAGACCAGGCTATATGCAAATCAGTCTTGACCCTGTGCCTCATGGGAACAGTCCAGCCCGAACTGTCAAGCCAGGTCTTCCCTGAACCGGAAAAAAGCATCCTCGGACCGGTTTCTGGGTAACACCCTTCATCAGCCAGGCTAGCTAAAATCCAGTGACAAAGTGAGCAAGGGACCCACGTCTGGGCATACCCTGCCAACTTAGGGCGAACAAAGCTAACACAAGGAGATGATGGATGGAGCGCTGAAACTTTTCAGACACTCACCCCCCAGTCACAGATCTGGGTTGAATCCATCATCATTCTTTAGCTCACTTTGCCACCTCAGTTCAGACCAGGCTATATGCAAATCAGTCTTGACCCTGTGCCTCATGGGAACAGTCCAGCCCGAACTGCCAAGCCAGGTCTTCCCTGAACCGGAAACAAGCATCCTGGGACCGGTTTCTCGGTAACACCCTTCATCAGCCAGGCTAGCTTAAATCAAGTGGCAAAGTGAGCAAGGGACCCACGTCTGGGCATACCCTGTCAACTTACGGCGAACAAAGCAAACACAAGGAGATGATGGACGGAGCGCTGAAACTTTTCAGACACTCACCCCCAGTCACAGATCTGGGTTGAATCCATCATCATTCTTTAGCTCACTTTGCCACCTCAGTTCAGACCAGGCTATATGCAAATCAGTTTTGACCCTGTGCCTCATGGGAACAGTCCAGCCCAAACTGCCAAGCCAGGTCTTCCCTGAACCGGAAAGAAGCATCCTGGGACCGGTTTCTGGGTAACACCCTTCATCAGCCAGGCTAGCTTAAATCCAGTGGCAAAGTGAGCAAGGGACCCACGTCTGGGCATACCCTGCCAACTTAGGGTGAACAAAGCAAACACAAGGAGATGTTGGACGGAGCGCTGAAACTTTTCAGACACTCACCCCCAGTCACAGATCTGGGTTGAATCCATCATCATTCTTTAGCTCACTTTGCCACCTCAGTTCAGACCAGGCTATATGCAAATAAGTCTTGACCCTGTGCCTCATGGGAACAGTCCAGCCCGAACTGCCAAGCCAGGTCTTCCCTGAACCGGAAACAAGCATCCTGGGACCGGTTTCTGGGTAACACCCTTCATCAGCCAGGCTAGCTTAAATCCATTGGCAAAGTGAGCAAGGGACCCACGTCTGGGCATACCCTGCCAACTTAGGGCGAACAAAGCAAACACAAGGAGATGATGGACGGATGATGGACGGAGCGCTGAAGCGCTAAGTTGACAGGGTATGCCCAGACGTGGGTCCCTTGCTCACTTTGCCACTGGATTCAAGCTAGCCTGGCTGATGAAGGGTGTTACCCAGAAACCGGTCCCAGGATGCTTGTTTCCGGTTCAGGGAAGACCTGGCTTGGCAGTTCAGTCTGGACTGTTCCCATGAGGCACAGGGTCAAGACTGATTTGCCTATAGCTGGGTCTGAACTGAGGTGGTGAAGTGAGCTAAAGAATGATGATGGATTCAACCCAGATCTGTGACTGGGGGTGAGTGTCTGAAAAGTTTCAGCACTCCATCCATCATCCTCTTGTGTTTGCTTTGTGCGCCCTAAGTTGGCAGGGTATGCCCAGACGTGGGTCCATTGCTCACTTTGCCACTGGATTCAAGCTAGCCTGGCTGATGAAGGGTGTTACCCAGAAACCGGTCCCAGGATGCTTGTTTCCGGTTCAGGGAAGACCTGGCTTGGCAGTTCGGTCTGGACTGTTCACATGAGGCACAGGGTCAAGACTGATTTGCCTATAGCTGGGTCTGAACTGAGGTGGTGAAGTGAGCTAAAGAATGATGATGGATTCAACCCAGATCTGTGACTGGGGGTGAGTGTCTGAAAAGTTTCAGCGCTCCGTCCATCATCCTCTTGTGTTTGCTTTGTTCGCCCTAAGTTGGCAGGGTATGCCCAGACGTGGGTCCCTTGCTCACTTTGCCACTGGATTCAAGCTAGCCTGGCTGATGAAGGGTGTTACCCAGAAACCGGTCCCAGGTTGCTTGTTTCCGGTTCAGGGAAGACCTGGCTTGGCAGTTCGGTCTGGACTGTTCCCATGAGGCACAGGGTCAAGACTGATTTGCCTATAGCTGGGTCTGAACTGAGGTGGTGAAGTGAGCTAAAGAATGATGATGGATTCAACCCAGATCTGTGACTGGGGGTGAGTGTCTGAAAAGTTCCAGCGCTCCGTCCATCATCCTCTTGTGTTTGCTTTGTTCGCCCTAAGTTGGCAGGGTATGCCCAGACGTGGGTCCCTTGCTCACTTTGCCACTGGATTCAAGCTAGCCTGGCTGATGAAGGGTGTTACCCAGAAACCGGTCCCAGGATGCTTGTTTCCGGTTCAGAGAAGACCTGGCTTGGCAGTTCGGTCTGGACTGTTCCCATGAGGCACAGGGTCAAGACTGATTTGCCTATAGCTGGGTCTGAACTGAGGTGGTGAAGTGAGCTACAGAATGATGATGGATTCAACCCAGATCTGTGACTGGGGGTGAGTGTCTGAAAAGTTTCAGCACTCCGTCCATCATCCTCTTGTGTTTGCTTTGTTCGCCCTAAGTTGGCAGGGTATGCCCAGACGTGGGACCCTTGCTCACTTTGCCACTGGATTCAAGCTAGCCTGGCTGATGAAGGGTGTTACCCAGAAACCGGTCCCAGGATGCTTGTTTCCGGTTCAGGGAAGACCTGGCTTGGCAGTTCGGTCTGGACTGTTCCCATGAGGCACAGGGTCAAGACTGATTTGCATATAGCCTGGTCTGAACTGAGGTGGCAAAGTGAGCTAAAGAATGATGATGGATTCAACCCAGATCTGTGACTGGGGGTGAGTGTCTGAAAAGTTTCAGCGCTCCGTCCATCATCCTCTTGAGTTTGCTTTGTTCGCCCTAAGTTGGCAGGGTATGCCCAGACGTGGGACCCTTGCTCACTTTGCCACTGGATTCAAGCTAGCCTGGCTGATGAAGGGTGTTACCCAGAAACCAGTCCCAGGATGCTTGTTTCCGGTTCATGGAAGACCTGGCTTGGCAGTTCGGTCTGGACTGTTCCCATGAGGCACAGGATCAAGACTGATTTGCCTATAGCTGGGTCTGAACTGAGGTGGTGAAGTGAGCTAAAGAATGATGATGGATTCAACCCAGATCTGTGACTGGGGGTGAGTGTCTGAAAAGTTTCAGCGCTCAGTCCATCATCCTCTTGTGTTTGCTTTGTTCGCCCTAAGTTGGCAGGGTATGCCCAGACGTGGGTCCCTTGCTCACTTTGCCACTGGATTCAAGCTAGCCTGGCTGATGAAGGGTGTTACCCAGAAACCAGTCCCAGGATGCTTGTTTCCGGTTCAGGGAAGACCTGGCTTGGTAGTTCGGTCTGGACTGTTCCCATGAGGCACAGGGTCAAGACTGATTTGCCTATAGCTGGGTCTGAACTGAGGTGGTGAAGTGAGCTAAAGAATGATGATGGATTCAACCCAGATCTGTGACTGGGGGTGAGTGTCTGAAAAGTTTCAGCGCTCCGTCCAACATCCTCTTGTGTTTGCTTTGTTCGCACTAAGTTGGCAGGGTATGCCCAGACGTGGGTCCCTTGCTCACTTTGCCACTGGATTCAAGCTAGCCTGGCTGATGAAGGGTGTTACCCAGAAACCGGTCCCAGGATGCTTGTTTCCGGTTCAGGGAAGACCTGGCTTGGCAGTTCGGTCTGGACTGTTCCCATGAGGCACAGGGTCAAGACTGATTTGCCTATAGCTGGGTCTGAACTGAGGTGGTGAAGTGAGCTAAAGAATGATGATGGATTCAACCCAGATCTGTGACTGGGGGTGAGTGTCTGAAAAGTTTCAGCGCTCCGTCCATCATCCTCTTGTGTTTGCTATATCTGGTGGAATGTCATAACCTATGTTCAGTGGAGTGCTACGTGATGTGCTTTCAGCACTGATCAGACACATGGAGAGCTACATCCAGTTCAGCAGACGTGATGATTTGGCCAATGTGAAGGGTAACCTTTATGGATCTGGTTGAATCCCACATTTTGTTGGACCTATTGATGGCACACATATTGCCTTAATACCGCCGCAAATCAGAGAACAGGTCTATAGGAACAGGAAGCACTTCCATTCTATCAACTTGCAAGTGGTATGTTTAGCAGATTTATACATCTCACACATCTGTTCCAGATTCCCAGGATCTGCCCATGGCTCATTTGTAAGGCGAACAGCACCATACTCCAGTTGATGTCACAAATGCTACTGGAGGGGGCCTGGCTTGCTGGTGGATATGATGATACCCAACCTTTGTATGAGTGATTTCTGGTCGCATCTTCTGCAAATGTGTGACTCATCATTGCACATATGTGTGTCTTCCATGTAGGAGACTCAGCATATCCCAACCATCCAATCTTTGTTGAGGAATCCAACAACGCCAAGGGGAGTCTGCTTCAATGAGGCCCATGGTAGAACAAGGCAGCCACTGGAGCGACTCACCTGAAGGCCATATTCAGATGTCTGGACAAGACTGGGGGAGACCTCCTCTACTCACCCAGGAAGGTGTGTCAGATCACTATCGCCTGCTGCAAGCTCCTCAACCTCGCACTGCGACGGAACAACCCTCTCATCACAGACAACAAAGACCAGCAGGAGCCACCGGGTGAGGATCCTGAAATGCCAAATGATGATGATAGTGGCGAAGAGGAAGGAGTTTACATGCATCAAGAGCTCATCAACAACGTATTCTTATGAATGTAAGCATGCTGCGAGATGCCATGACTATGACTGTTACAGTGACTATTGTTGTGATGCTGTGATGAGGAAGTACATGGATACTTGTTAGGTATGTAGATCTGTGTCAGACTCTGTGCATGGCTGTTTGTGGAGCAAGGTCTAGACAAATGTGACATTGCTGATGTTGCTTTCTGTAGGTTACATTTACCCGTGTACTCGAGGAGTGGACTGTGATTGGTGTCATATGTATAGTTTCCTAGCTAATCTCTTTGTATTGGGCTGTTGTAGGTACCTTCACCATGCCATCTTCATTTGGACATTCAGAGTTATGACATCAGCAGGTATATGAGGCTGTTTCAAAGTACGAACTGGACATGGAATGTTCCTGGCACTGTCTGGTACTTACTTTGGAAGTACTATTCTGGTACCAAGCCAGCTTGCACTGCGATAGGATGGAAGTTCCTAATACTCCATTACACATGTTCCCTGTTCTTTGTTGGTCCTTTAGCTTTACGTGTGCCATCATGTTCTCCAACACAATGTTATTGTTGGGCCAAATCATGTTAGTCTCTCAATGTGTATGAACTGAATGTAGCTGTTGATATGTGTCATCATTGTATGC
The DNA here is from genome assembly GCA_963921515.1 of Calotriton arnoldi. Lineage (NCBI taxonomy): Eukaryota > Metazoa > Chordata > Amphibia > Caudata > Salamandridae > Calotriton > Calotriton arnoldi. The sequence continues at coordinate 991,918 of CAWUFW010007423.1, read as the reverse complement.
CACAGTGCTTGTGGCACACCACTGACAAATGTTTGTGACATTCCACCAGATGCAGAAACATTGGATTGGAATGAAACGTGCTCAGAAACATTTGTATTGCCATGCTCTTGTTCCTTGTTTTCAATGAAGTGGGATTTATTTTGTGAGGTTGTCGATATGGCTCCGGATTATTCCATGAACCAATTGTCAATTGTTGGTTCTATTTGGCATTGTCAGATGTATCCCCTTCGACCATCTTGTTAATGTCTGCACATGACATTTGTGGTCACTTACACAGATCATTTCAGTGATGTATTATTTAACACATTTTCTGATATTATGGCAGCCTAAGGTTGGAACTATGGAATAAAGATATAATGAGACTGTACACTTGTCTGTCTGTGTTGGGATAAGATAGTTGTGATACTTAATTGCACATTGTTGACATGGCCATGCTCACACAGGTAGATTCTACTTACATTTGGTAATACACAAGGGGACAACTTCATCATTTCCTAGATGTGAATGATACTACAGGAGCTAATGATTTTGTGACAAGTGATTTTAATGCAGTGCACAATGTGAAAATATGAAACTTAAGATACAGTGAAATAATGACAACAAAGCAGTGTAGTTGTCAGTGTCGGTGGATGAAACCATGGTAGTGTTGTCTGAAATCCAAAGTCCAACAAACACTTCCCATCAGAAGTTGAAACGTGTACAGGAATAGTCAACAAAGTGAAGCTGTTGCACACAAAGAAGAACATCATTTGTAGTGTCTCTTCCTGGTGGTGGCTGGTGACTTGCCATCCAAACCTCCTAGAGCTTTTCTTGGACATCCCAGTCTACGATGGGTGGGGGGATCCACTGCTGCATGGTCAAAGGTTTCTGAGGACTCATCCTCAGACAGCGCCTCCCTTCCTGTGGCTGCCGCAGATGTGGAAGGGACTGATGTAGATGGAACACAGGAAGGGGTAGGTGTTGGGGGAAAATCCCTGCAGAGTGTGATATTAATGTCCCTCAGCACCCCTATGAGCTGGTCCATGTTGTTGTTGTGAGTGTCGAGCCTCTGGTCTATGCACCTCTGCAGCTGCTTCATCTCCCCGAGTTCCTCAAGTACCTGGCCCATCACTCCTTGGGAGCCCTCATAGCCCCCCATGAGTCGGGTGATGTTGCCGTGGGCTTCAGTGTCACCAGTGGCCTCACTTAATGAGCCCACAGTTACCCTCCCATCACCCCTGCCCCCCCTGTGACCTTGACGCAGCCTGCACCCTCTCATTGGCTCCTCCATCCTCAGTGAGTGTGTTGATATCCTCACCTCCAGAAGTAGGATGAAGGTGCAGGAGATGTTCCTGGCGGGACTTGGTCCACCGTTGTTGGGAAGAGGTCAACTGAGATGTTGAAGCTGGGGTGGGAGATGTAGTTGTGGGCACAGTGAAACAAACTGTTTCTGTCTGCCCAGGCAGTCCAGATGGTCCAGGTAGGTTCTCCACGTCCAAAGATCCAGGAGATTCTGAATCACTGGAGGCTTCATCCAGGGGGGGAAGTGGAGTCTGGTCGGTGTTCTGAGTGTGGCAAGATGCAGTGCCGGATCAACCTGTTCAGACATAGAGTAGAATGTTATTGTTTTATATGTGGTATGTACATCCACATCATTTGGTACACAGTGAGTTCAGGCCTGGAAGGCACAAAAGGGTTTGATATTGACATAGTTAAGTATCCCCATTGTGTTTTACTCATTTGAAATGCTTTGGAAGACATCCATTACATGAAGTGGTATTGGCCTGATCATTTGCTTGACTGATATGCTTCATGATGACATGAGGGATGGACATGGCATCTCCCACTGACTTGAATCCAACACAGTGTTGAAGTTACGTGTATTAGTAAATTCCAAGTCCTAGGTGGGTAAAATACAGGCATACCACACTACTTGGTAGTAGATTTAGCATTGATAATCATGTGTGTTGCACAGTGTCAATGGGTCACCAGCCATTTCAAATTAGCTGGGTTACCTTAATGAGTTACTGATATTTCAGGAACGCTCTTGACATGGTGTCACTCATGGCATCACTCTTTTCATTTATGGAGACCAAGGTAAGTTCAGGCTGAGCAGGGAGAGATGTGCCTGAGCAGAGCATTGTGTGCAAGGTGCTCAGTCCACATTACCTGGGGATCAGTGTTGACCTGGCTGACAAGTGAGTAAGGACAAACAACACTGGTGTCTCCTGTTAAGTGTTCAAGCAACAGGGCCTCATGGTCGCTGTAGTCCTTTCAATCACTCCCCTCCACACTTGACCAATAGTTAACTGCCTGTGAGGAGAACATCAGTAGTCACACAGCTGACAAGTGAGTATGGACAGACAACACTGGCGCCTCCTGTTCAGAGGTAGAGTAGTTGTAGTCATTTCAAACACTCCTCCCCCACACCTGACCAATGGTTAACTGCCTCTGAGGTAAACTTCAGTAGTGAAATGGCTGTCATCTGAGTATGGACAAACAACACTGAACCTCCTGTTCAGAGATAAAGGTCAAGGGCCTCATGGTAGTTGTAGTCATTTCAAACACTCCTCCCCCACACCTAACCATTTTGATTTGATTTGATTTGATATTTATAAAGCTTATACTCTTGCCCGAGGGCGTCTTGGCGCTATAGAATCGATTATAATTGCAGAGCTGATGGGAGTTCTTGCCGATGCTCCGATGACTCCTAGTCCTAGGACAAGAGCCAGGTCTTCAGGGCCTTTCTGAAAGCAAGTAAAGAGGGGGAAGCTTTTAGTGTCAGTGGTAGGCCATTCCAGAGGACAGCTGCTGTCCTGAAAAAAGCTCTTCCCTCCCCAGGTGGTCCTCTTGAAAGAGGGGGGATTGTCAGGTTCATAGCAGAGCCTGAGCGAAGAGTCCTCCCTGGGGTATACCATTTGAGCTTCTCCTTGAAATGGACTGGCCCCAGTCCATGCAATGATTTGTATGCCTGGCAAAGAGCCTTAAACCTGATACGCTGTCTGACTGGTAGCCAGTGGCGTTTCAGGATGGCTCCCCTGGCTGATTCATATTTAGGGATTTTAAAAAGAAAGTGTGCAGCTGCATTCTGCAGCGTCTGAAGCCTTTTCAGGGGACCTACGGCAAGATTGAGATAAAGGCTATTACAGTAGTAGATCCTAGAAAGTACTAGTGCAATGACAACTGTTTTCAGAAGCTCACGTGGCAGGAATTTTTCAAACTTTTTTACAAGCCTCAAGGAGCAGAATGAGGCGGATGTGATTATATTTACTTGGTCTTTCAGCTTCATCTCTTTGTCTAACAGGAGACCAAGATTTTTTACTTTGTTAGTTGGTTTGGGAAGGAGGCCCAGCTCTGGCGGCCACCACTCCAGCATCCAGAAGGAGGGATTATTGCCAAAAATAATGACCTCCGTTTTAGTGGCATTTAACTTAAGACAGTTGTTGTCCATTCAATTGCTTACATTGCTCATACAGATTCTGAAAACAGAACCTGAGTTATTGTCAGATTTTGCTAATGACACCACGATTTGAGTGTCATCTGCATAAGAAGTTAAGGAGAAGCCTGATTTCTTGATAAGTGTTGCCAACGGTATAACATAAAGGTTGAACAGTGTTGGGCTTAGGGCTAAGCCCTGAGGGACTCCACAGGGCAGGGAGAAAGGCCTGGAAGTAAAATTGCTCAGCGCCACACTTTGATGTCTATTGGCTAAAAAGGATTGGAGGGGTTCTAGTGCTGTATCCCCTATGCCCAGGCTCTGCAGATGGTCAACCAAAATCTCATGGTTGACAGTGTGGAATGCCGTGGAGAGATCAAGCAAAATTAAAGCTGCCGTCCCTCCCTTGTCTAGCATTTCACGGATGTCTTCGGTGGCTAACACCAGGGCGGATCCAGTACTGTGGTTACCAATGGTTAACTGCCTGTGAGGTATACCTCAGTAGAGAAATGGCTGTCATTTGAGTATGGACAAACAAAACTGGAGCCTCCTGTTCAGAGGTAGCGGGCCTCATGGTAGTTGTAGCCATTGCAAACACTCCTCCACCCCACTTGACCAATGGTTAACTGCCTGTGAGGGTAAACCTAAGTAGTGAAATGGCTGCCAAGTCAGTCTGGACAAACATCACTGGGGCCTCCTGTTCAGAGGTAGAGGCAGAGGGTCTCATGGTAGTTTGTCATTGCAAATACTCCTCCCCCACACTTGACCAATGGTTAACTAGCAAAAGTGGTTTGTGTTACATAGGTTTTCGAAAAAAGCAGTTGTGGTGAGCCATACTATAAGAAATTTGCACATGGGTCCTGGGATGAAGAATTGATGGTAATGGACTTGCAGGCAGCATTACTACATGTGGGATGTAATGGTGGTTGATACACGTGATATTATTTGCAGTGCTTATGATTGTAACTGCCAATCACACATCTCTGATACTTTAGCTACTGCATATAGGAAAAGTATTTGAGAAACAGGATAGCAAGAGCTGAGATGTCTGCAAACAGAACATTGATAAGTTGTGACAGTTGGTGTGGTGTTACTTACCAGTCTCCAATCCCCCAGGGATTCCTGTGAATCCCTCAAATGCAAGATGGCGTGCACCTTCTCCTCCCAGGATGTGAGTTGTAATGGTGGGCTGGGAGGACCAACGCCAGTCTTCTGAGCTGCAAGGTGGTGCCTGGAGGCCAGGTTTTTCATCCCCTGCCGGAGATCGTACCACATTCTCCTGATGTCCTCCTTTGTGCGCAGGGTGGTACCTTTAGCATTCACTTTTTTGATTATCCTGTCCCACATTTCATTCTTCTTAGTGAGAGAAGTTTGTTGGACTTGGGCTCCAAAAAGGTGTGGCTCTACTCTTGTGGTTTCATTCACCATCACTGACAACCCAGTGTCAGAAAAACGTGAGTTTTGTCTGGTGACATTTAAATTAAATAAAGTGAGTGAGAGAGAGAGAGAGACAAAAAGAAAATGCCTTTGAACAAAGGAAATATGTGTAAAAAAGTGACAATTAAACGTGTGTGGAGTGTGTGTGATGTGATTGTGTGAAAAGGGCTAACTTATGTGTGTGCTAATGCTGCTCTGCATTGCTGTGCTACTTCATTGAGGCAAAGGATGATGGCCTGGAATGGGGTGTGTTTTATAGTGTAAATGGTAGGTGTTTCCACTTTGCAATGGCCATTAGCTGTGTATTTTTTTTTCAGCATCCAATGTGCACTGTTGTAGTGCTGCATGGTAGCAGTAGCACTGCGGTCCAGCGCTTTTATAAAGCCACCGACAAGGGACTGTCAATACAGTGGTTCCATCGTAATATGCTCGGCAGAGGTAGCACAGCCCTGACGGCATTGGAGTCTCTATCGGGAACCTTTCCAACTGCTGTGGCCCATGCCAAGGCTACTCCAACCGCAGCGGCCCATATGGAGAACACTCTGACTGCTGCGGTTGGAGATTCAGCTTGCATGCATCGTAATATGGTTGGACTAAATTTGCAGCCTCAGCGGTCAGATTTGGACCGCAGACAAGGAAGTCAGTGGTCGGTCCGACTGGTATAGTAATGAGGCCCTTAGTTATTCTGGCCCTGAATTTGTAATCAAGCACACTGCTGTAATGTCAAGTACATGGGGATCAGATGGATTGGTGTAAAACTTAGCGATTCGTAATTTGTGATTTTTATAAAGTCGCATTTTGGGACTTGCCAAATTAAATGTTTTGATAAGTACATGGATTTAATAGCATTTTCATCAAATGAGATTCAGCCATGTTTGCAAATTGCAAACATTGCACAGACAAACAGGGATTCCATCCCAAAAAGAAAATACATTGTCACAATCAAAGGAAATCGAAGGAGAGAAGTACAGCGCATGGCGAGTCAGGAAGGTTAGCAAGAGGAGGCAGGATGGAAAAGAAAGCAGAAGTATTCTGATAAAAATAAAAGAGAGACTTGTGGCTCAATGTGTGGTCAACAATGATCAGCTTTTGATACAGCATTTTTAACAGTTCTAGAAGCAACAAATAAAAAGAATTGAGTGCCAAATTCAAGAGTACATCAGTACAGTGGGTGTAGCCACATCAGTATGGCAGTAATCAGAAAAAGGATGTATGACCTTCACTCCAGAACAAAGGACAAGTTTACAAGTCGGAGGAAGAAAACTGCCAGAAATTGAGGAGGCCCTTCTACACAGTCACCACTCACACCTTTGGATGAGGCAATTGAGAGTACTTTGTCATCAGAGGCTGTGTCAGGATTAACTTCAAGGGACAATTCTGAACCCCTTCAGTCTGTTGGGTTCGTCTTCAAAATAAAAAAAAATATTATTGTCATTTATTAGAGCTTTAATATGACATTTTAATATCTATATTGAGTTTTTCAAACTCAAATTACAAAGGTACAATAATTTTTGGGGGGATTGATTAGTGAAATGCATTATGGGATTTGCAGTATGTTAAGAAGAATGCAATGAAGACCAAAAGTTCGTCCTCCACATTTACATTCACCTCTATGACATAAAACAACTTACTACATCTAAAAACTTAAAAGGCAAAGATAAATATCATTAAGAGCACAGCCTATTGTAACTCAGGATGTGCCAGGTGTAACACCCTCAAGGAGGATTTTTACACATTGATAAATCTATGCTGGAAGTCCAAAACAAACCATTGGGTGCTATAAAATGACTGGCAGAAACATGGATGAAGGATTGTCTCCATTTATTAATATAATTGATAATTTAACTGATGCCATTAAATCATTAAGTGGAGAAATTCGTGAGGAATCAGCAAAATAATAAAATATATTACCTTGTAGTTTTGAGAATGCAAAATTATGGTAAGACTGTTGAGAAATTGACAACTGCCACAGGGGTGCTTAGCAGAAGAACCATAAATATTCCGCAGGAAATGGCACACTGTAGCAACAATGGGGCATATTAGCAAGGGCAGTATCGCCACTTTAGCTGCACTTTTTGCCGCTAAAGCGGCAATATTTTTATCGCCCTATCAGCAAGCTGTCGCTAACAGACGTTAGCGACAGCTTTCTGGCGATAGCGGCCGGTTTTCCTATCGCCTTGCATGCCAGCGATAATTATCGCTAATGACATGCAAGGTAGGCGTTCCCAACTAAAAGCGACTGAAAACAGTCGCTAACACAACTTCCCCCTAGTAGCAATGCACGCGAAGCGATAAAAAAACTCGCGCTAAGCGCGATTATCGCTAGAATTTACCACCTGCTAAAAACATGACTTACCTGTTTGTTCAATGGGAGGTGGATTGTCAGGCTAAGTCCCCCATGGCGTTAATGCGTGAATATCGCTGGATTTCCAGCGATATTCACGCATTTCGCCGCTATTGCTGGATATTTTATCGCATTGGAGATAAACGTTGCTAATAACGTGTTATCGCCGCGATAAAATCCAGCGATACGCGGCGATAAAAAAAAATGCGCTAAGTGCGGTTTGCGATAATTATCGCAAGTTGTTGCTAATATCCCCCAATATTGCTTAGGGCAGGTTGCATCATCCCTGGAATTTCTGCAAACTATGCAAACACCTTCCAGTGATCAGGCAACCCCTGTTCAAGGAGGTGAGGAGGCATTCAGCCACAGTAGTTTGTGTCTGATGTGGTAAGACATAGGAGTACTTGAAGTCAGGCAACTGAAAGAGAATAGGAGGTGTGAGACAAATACTGACAGACCAACCCTAAGCAAGTTATGAAAGAGACCCTAAAAGATGCTTTTGAAAAACAAAACATAAATCTTTATTTTATCTTACAATATAAACTTAAATATCAGAGTGGTACAACATTGTCATTACTTCTGTGCATTGTGTTTCTTTCTTTTTCCTGTGATAATAAATGCACTTCATTTAGAAATAGTTTGTCATGAAGTGTCTGCCGATCCCTTCCATCTGCAGCTCTCGCAGCATCGTGAAGTGTGTTGTGTGGTGGAATTCTTTTTCTTCATCAGAACTGTAAAAACAGTGGGGGATATTCACAAGGACTTATCGCCGAGTTATCCCCACCTTAACGCATCAAAAGTGGAGATAGATTTAACGCCCCATTCACAAGCGGGTGCAAACTGCAGACAACGCAAGTATTCCCGTGATAACTGCCGCTAAATTTACCTCCACGGGTGACACCACCAACTAACCCTAATGAGATGCAGAGTAGGCGTTCCCGTGCAAAAACACACGAAAACACCACTACACCACTTTCACAACGAACTGCCAGATCCGCGATGCGAACCAAAAACAGGCGATAAGCCGCGGTTGCAGCAGGGATTTAACACCTGCCTACTGCTGGTGTAAAGCAGGACAACTACCTGCAGTATGAAAGGGAGCCCAGCCCAGAGCCACATCTGAAGACCCACAGATGCCATGGAGACAATGATCATGCAGCTCCGAGACCCATGAGGGCCACAACACCCACCGCCACCACCCCCAGGCCCGCTACCACCCCCAGGACCCGCACCGTCCCCCCCCCGGACCCCCCTCCCCAGGACAAACACATACCTTGCACGACACAAGAGGCACAAAAAGCGCATGATGTCGCACAATGACAACAAGAAACACATGTGTGGGCAGAAGAACGAGAAACAGTCACTCATCATTGAAGTAACAACCAAAAACTTTATTGAATACAACACAAAACACCAATGCGGAAGACTCCTGACGGGTTCGTCCGGGACAATCTTGATGCCACAGCCTGGAAAATAAAGCACAAAATCAGAACGTGTGTCATGCGCACATCAAAGGAGTGAGACACAGAGAAACAGAGAAGGAAAGAAAGGCAGAGAGAGAAAGAGAGAGAAGGAAAGGAAGGGAGAGGGAGAGAGAGAGAGAAGGAAAGGAAGAGAGAGAGAGAGAGAGAAGGAAAGGAAGGGAGAGAGAGACAGAGAAGGAAAGGAAGGGAGAGAGAGAGAGAGCAAGGGAGAAGGAAAGGAAGGGAGAGAGAGCGAGGGAGAAGGAAAGGAAGGGAGAGAGAGAGAGAGAGAGAGGGAGAAGGAAAGGAAGGGAGAGAGAGAGAGGGAGAAGGAAAGGAAGGGAGAGAGAGAGAGGGAGGGAGAAGGAAAGGAAGGGAGAGAGAGCGAGGGAGAAGGAAAGGAAGGGAGAGAGAGCGAGGGAGAAGGAAAGGAAGGGAGAGAGAGAGAGGGAGAAGGAAAGGAAGGGAGAGAGAGAGAAGGAGGGACACTGCTGCCCGCGCACCCATGCACTACTGCTCACCTGCTGCCACCGGTGTGTCTCCAACCACGTGCCGGTATACACTGCAAGCCACCAGGTCTGCAATCTGTAATCGAGGCCAGAGTCAATCATGACAGAGTCCATCTCACTGCACACGGCAACAACGCCTGTACGTCCAGCGCACACATGGAGCCGTACCCTACCCCCTCCCGCCAGCCAGCGCTGGCTGTCCGCACTTGCGCACCCAGGCCCCACTGCTCACCTGCCGCCAACGGTGTGTCCACCAGTGGGCACACCACGTGCCCATGCAAGCTCCAGGCCCAGGTCCCGCCACCATGGCATGCTCCACATCATGTGGACCCGCACCGCGGCCCAGCAGGTCCCACACATGACGCTGAGTCCTGAGGCATCAATGGTAGAGACCACATCAGTGCACACGTCATCATCGCAGGCTGTACACCCGCTCAGCAATTTCGGTGCCACTAACCCTGTGCAACCCCAGTCAGCGCCACGTGGTGGTAGGCCCGTGACGGCCGCAAGGCTCCGGGTGCCACTAACCCTGTGCAACCCCAGTCAGCGCCACATGGTGGTAGGCCCGTGACGGCCGCAAGGCTCCGGGTGCCACTAACCCTGTGCAACCCCAGTCAGCGCCACGTGGTGGTAGGCCCGTGACGGCCGCAAGGCTCCAGGTGCCACTAACCCTGTGCAACCCCAGTCAGCGCCACGTGGTGGTAGGCCCGTGACGGCTGCAAGGCTTTGGGTGCCACTAACCCTGTGTGCAACAACTCATGGGCCCTTTATGATTGAGAATCGTGGAACGTCCGTTATCCAGTCACCACCGGCAGTGGGAAATGTGACGTTGTCGGCCCCTTATATTGGCGGGGTCACATGGCCTGTGACGGCTGTGCCGGATGGGTGTGGTGTGCGTGCAAACCTGCCCTCAGGGAGTGGCCGTGACATGCTGACAACTAGACCAGCGACCTGCAGACCACTAGCGTGTAAACCTGCGACTTGTAGCTATGTGGCCCCCCCCTCGGAGCGTAAGCGGAGTGGTCTGACATGGCGTATGCCGGACCAGCGCAGGGCTTGCAACAATGACTCGGGGGCTCTGGGCGTGGTTCAGTCCATGTCGGGACAAGGAAGTGACTAATGCGTGTGTCCCTGTTGTAGTGTCTACGGCACCCGGAACGCAATCGGCAATGTAGCACACTGTGACTGGAATCCCACTAGATGAGCATCATTGACGTTAGGGGGAATCACTGACCCTACATTCATCCACACATTCATACATGAATGATGTAAGACATGACACAGCAGTGCGTTTCTGAATGTTTAATGCACATCCAGTGGAGTTTTGCAGCTGGAGCAGTACAGGGCCATGCCAACCCCACTTCACAATATGGGCCCGTGGAGGGCCAGCCAGAGTGCATCAGGGATTGACAAGTACAGCGGAAGAGGAAGGGTACAGTCCGCAGTCTGGTCGCTGTGTCATTGGTCACCAAACAGGATATGGCAGTCCATGTCGCGGTCCAAGGTGAGTGCAGCAGAGTGTATCGGGGTCAGTGGAAGGTCATGGGGCCATGTGCGGCACCAAGCAGCAACAGGCCAGGTGGCGGACATGAATGCTAGTGCCTCCTTCTGAACTCAAGCCCATTCACGTCCTCGTCCTCGGATGTGTGCTCTGCCCCACCTGCGGGTGGTGCAGTTCTGGCTGCGGCACTGTGTGCCACTGACACATCAGGGGCCGGAGGTGGATTGTCAGCCGCACTGTGTGGCAGTGAAACATCAGGTGCCAGAGTGGAAATGCCTGCCGCACTGTGAGGCACTGACACACCAGGGGGCGGAGATGTGGATGGTGTAGGGGCAGCAGCATTCATCTGCGCCACGCCTTGTGGCAGCAATGCCATGATGAGGACATGCAGGGCATGGTATATCCCAGCTACATTTCGCTGATGTGCAGCGGTGGCTGCCATCCTTTCCGCCTCCATCCGCACCATGTCCTCCATGAGCCTCAGCATGTGTGCCATCTCACGGCTGAGATCGCTGGGGCCACTCTGAGCGGACAGGTGTTCTTGTCTCCGAGTCATGACTCCAGCGATGTCAGCCAGGGCTCGTTGGAGACCATGAAGCGGCATGTGGGTGTCCGTTAGGGACTGGAGGTGGTCCCTGATGGGACTCAGACACCCATGGATTGCGTCAAGTTTGGTAGCCATGAGGTCGAACCCCACCCACACCTGCTCAGCCATCTCCCTCTGGACCTCCAACACACGGCGTTGGAAGGCCATGTGTTGTTCGGGGGGTCTTGGGAGACAGCCGGGGTTGTGGGTGCCTCCTGATGGGTGGTTTGTGGAGTGGGTGGCGTCTCCTCGATGCAGCTGGGCTGCCCTGGTCCTGGAGGTGATTGGCGGATGAGTTCAATGATGTCTTGGAGGGCTTCGGTGTGGATGCTGGTTGTGTCCTCCTTGTCATCAGTGAAGAGTGGCTGGGACTGCTCTGCAGGAGGTGTTGACGGTGCCCCTGCAATGTGAAGGGGAGATGCTGTATTACAATGTGTCCACATGTATGTGGCCGCATGGTACATGTTCACATTCAGACAACATGGCAATGTACATTGTGACAGTGTGTAGATTAGGGCCATGATCCAGAGTCATTGTGGGTGTGCACTGTGCTCTGCTTGATTGTGCATGTGTGCAATTGTGGCCATCTCCTCCCATCCCCCCAGTACCTGGTGGTTACTCACCCTGTTGCCGTTGTGTTATGTCATGTCGAGCAGTGTCCGGTGCCCCGACTCCTGCCACGGTCTCCACACTGATGACTGTCGACACCAGCTCCTCCATGTCATCCAGCTCCAGCTGTGGCGCTGGGCTCCCTCCTCCAGTCTGCATTGCTGCCTTCTGGTTGCCTGCGAGTTTCTCCTTGGTCTTGCGCTTGATGTCAATCCATCGCCTCTTGACCTCGGCCATTGACCTCTTGTGCTCTCCGACGGCATTCACCTTGTCCACGATGGACCGCCATAATCCATTTTTGGTGCCCAATGACACATTGGAGGCGACGAACAGTTGTTCATGGTGTTCTATCACCTCCGTGACCAGGATCCTATTCTCCTGCGGACTGAACTTCATCTTCTTCTTCTTCTTGTCCTTGCCCTTCCCTGTCACCGAGGTCCCAGGCTGGTCGTCCGGGGTGCTTGTGGGGTTCCGCTCGTCCTCTGCGCCTGCTCCGGCTGCCTCCATGGTGCTTCGGTGTTGGTCATTTTTTGTTTGTGTGTTTTTTCTACTTTTGTAGTGATTTTCCCTGGCGCTGCTTATCGCTGATTTCCTCATCGCGAATGGGCTCATCGCACGTTTTTTGGTGTTGGGGTTTGTGTTTTTATCTCGGTCGCGGTGGTTGTATCGCAGACATTGGCCGCGTTTTCGGAAGACTATCGCATGGTACCGCCGTGTTGTGAATTCCAGGTTAACACGGGGTTATTTTCCTGCGATAGACTGATGTGTAAAGTTGCGTTAACATTTTCTGGAGATGTTTAGCGCACGTTCCTGTGAATATACCCCAGTGTGTTTTGGAAGACCCCTTCTAGTTGCAGTGATGTGTAACACTGCACAAGCTGCTACAATTTGGCTTACCACTTCAGGATAATAATGAAGAGCACCACCACGTTTATGTAGGCAGTGAAATCTAGCCTTCTGAAGTCAAAAAGTGCACTTAATTACTTTCCTGGTTCATCTGTGAGCAACATTGTATTTTCTTTGACTACATGTTGCAGCATCCAGGTGTGTTGTCACGATCCAAGTATGCAGAGTGTACGCAGAGTCACCTAACACAAAAATAATGTTACAGTTTAAATCAGTGCAAATATAGATTTAAAAAAGTAATTTCTACATTAAAATAAATACCTGATAGGAAGTCATCACAAAAGTCTCCTTTGGAAAAAGAGTTGTACATGCAACAGTGCCAGAAAATGTAAGAATCGTGTGTGGATCAGGAAATGTAGCTACATGTCATTACATAGCCTACCTTGCATACTATTGGTATGTTTAAAGAGTGCTGGCTATTTCCATTCCCATATAAATATTCAGTGGCTCTTGATGGACCAATTAAACCATGTGTAACATCCACACAGTCTAAATCCTGCGGAAAATAACCAATTTTCAAAATATCTACTTTTGTTTGTTGTAATCCTTGGGGATTTTTAGAAAATTCAGTGTGTCTCTTCAATGCATCTAGGAAATTGAACCTATAACCGATGTAATATATTTTAAACTTGCCATTCCACAGTTGCGAGCCATTCTGAAAATGATTTAGGAGTCACAAAAGGTTGTATATCTGGCTTATAGTGCATTCCTGAAAGTGCTGCAATGCTATACTTTTGGCTGATTGTGCTCTATAAAAGAGTGGAATAACTATAATAAGATTAGCAAGGTATGCATGTGGAAAACTGCATATACCAGTGTGAGTAATAGCAGGAAGTAATGCCAGTGACATGCTCAAGACCATCAAGTTTTATTCTTTTTGACATAATATTGTAAAAACAGCAAGTTGCTCTGTATCAACATCTTAGTCCTATTTTAGTTCCTAAAGCCTATGCATTGAAGCGTTGAAGCGTTCACTGGACTCACTGTTAACCCTTTATAAAGTTCTTCATTTAGGCTTCTCTTCCCGATGCAGGTGGTCACCATCTGTCTCTATAGTGACCTCTTGCCCAACCACAAGTGACCATCCTAACATCCGCAGAGGTTCCAATCAGTGCCAGGTTCATGTCAAAAGTCAGCGGAATGGGTGTACGTACCCTATAGGACTTATCCCATGCAGGTGTGAGATATTGCTTATCCTGAATCTGTGACACCTGCTCACAACCAGCTTAACAAAATATGTTGCCTGATATTAATCCATGGTTTGGTTGACTGATAGAAGCATAGCATTATGCTAATAGGCAAAGGTGGTAGGCATAAATAAGGTTTAGTCACAACCCTCTTCAATCTTCCTATAAAGCTGGCCTACCCAACATATGCCCATGAGGGCCAGACCCATGCTAGATTTTCAGGATAAATGCTGACTGCTAATTCATTTAGATTTAGATGAAATGTACGTTCATTTTATGTTGATATTCTGAAAATCTGGCATGGTACTGATGTGCCAGTTGCAAGTGGAGTGAGTATTCCAGTCATGTTTTTTGTACTATATGATGTATTACTTGCACAGTCCATAAATGTCCAACTTGCACTTAAATGCCCAGAAAACAATTACCAACATAGCTAAACCAGAATCAATTGTTCTGGGGCAGTACTGAGTGTTTTTTAAACACTACATTATTAAACTGGTTGGGATCTGTTTTAATCAAATAGTTCTAACAGTGTTAATACATGGAGAGAACTTGCAGGGATTCTATGTGCTGTGCTACATTTAGGGCCTCATTGCAAGCATGCAAGTCTTTGTCCTGGTATTCTACTCCAGAGTTGAGGATGGACCCCAGTGCATCACACATAGAGAAAGAAAGTAACAAGGTGAAGTAAAAAAAAGAAAATTCTTGTTAATCCATCCTTGGGAGGCGCATCATTTTGAGCGTAATCCCAGGTTTACTGACTTGAGTAAGTCTGGCATTGCCTCATATTCCATGTTGGATACATGGGAATACCCATGCTCCTCCCATGGAAAGCTTACCACTATGAAATATAATGGAACGAAGCACCAGCTGCAGCATTGTGTTACATTTCTTTACAAAGTTACGCAGGGCAGCACAAATCGCCCCTTGTGAAGCTTTGTAAATATCACTTAAAGGTGACACAAGCCCAGCGCAGGTTCTTAGTAAAAATGGGCAGTACCTTTTAGATGAACAGACTACTCTAGAAATGGAAAATGGAAATATGCCGTAGACCAGCACCTATGTAGAGTAAGTGCTGACACTCAATAAGTGCCATATTGGTTAGAAAGAGGGGACCAGCTATGCAAATATTAATGTAGTCAGTACATAACAGCCACGATTGTGATCTGTCTTAAATCTACAAAAATCTGATCATATGTATCCTTAAGCATAGAGGTAAAAAAAAAGCTGAGCCTAATCAAAATATCATGTAAGGATTTTAACCACAACACCTCAGATTAGCGTCAAGGTTTATTCCTTATCAAACAAGAAAAATTGGTAGTTGGAGGCCATCGTCTACACCTAATGCAGTTCATACAGGAAGAGGAAGTAATAGAGCACACTAGATCAAGAAACAAGAAGACAACAGAGAGAAAACAGGTAAGAAGGGTTAAGGCCAGAGGTGATGGTGAGGGAGGTGAGGTACTGATGAGGTACTGCATGAAGATCAGGGCATGGAGAAGGGCAACGTTTGACAGCAAGCACTGGTGAAGCCAACAGATACAGTTTTAATGTGCTAATGAATGTAAAGACAGGCATGGCCAAATGTGCGCAAATTATTTGTGCTCTGTTACTGTGTGACCTCCTGAATGGCACCATAATATTGGGGAATGAACAACAAAGTCATAATTTACAGAAGGAGGCAGGTTACAAATAGTCTGATAGTCTGTGCACATTGTTTGTGTTAACACAGCATATTAAATACCTATTGGCGTTGCCAGTGCTTGTTTATTTTTCTTAGTGAGACACCCTAAGTGAAAAAGAAATACACAGACACAGATTTCATGCTCACTGTGGTGTTGGACCCAAGTTCTACTTAAACGAAGAGGTCCAATAGGTCGAACAAATCTAGTGTTGCTTGTGTCCCTGTTTAGAGGGGACACTGATTAGCAATTTAGGTTTGACCATTTCTATTGGAGCAGGATGAAGGCTAATTGGCTTATGGTGTGTCCCTGTCTGCAGTGGCACAGTGAACAATAGAAACACTGGACTAGAATGTTGTCCATGGTAATTACAGTAACCAGCGGCTGTGATTAATTTAGGCATTTGACTCATCACTTTATTGTTTTCCTAGTTACCAATGTAGTTGCTGTTTTTGTTCCTTCCATGCTGGCTTTTGCTGCTGTGGTTTTGTCCATGTCCTGCTATTGTGGCAGATGTTGTTGCTGTTGTCCATGTTGTGGCTATAGTTGTGCAAAAAGAACAATGATGGACAGAATGCAGAACATTGTCATACATTCACCCCAGTACAGAGATCTGGGCCTAAATCCATCGTTTTTTTGCTCACCATGCCATTCCAGTTTGGACCCAGCCATATGCAAATCAGTCTTGACCCTGTACCCAATGGGAACAGTCCAGCCCGAACTGCCAGGCCAGGTCCTCCCTGGACTGGAAACAAGCATCCTAGGACCGGTTTCAGGCTTTCAGCCCTCATCAGCCAGGATAGCTTGACTCCAGTGGCATGGAGAGCACGGGACCCACGTCTGGGCATACCCGTCCCACTCAGGGTGACAAATGCAAAAAGAACAATGATGGACAGAATGCAGAACAATTTCATACATTCACCCCAGTACAGAGATCTGGGCCTAAATCCATCGTTTTTTTGCTCACCATGCCATTCCAGTTTGGACCCAGCCATATGCAAATCAGTCTTGACCCTGTACCCAATGGGAACAGTCCAGCCCGAACTGCCAGGCCAGGTCCTCCCTGGACTGGAAACAAGCATCCTAGGACCGGTTTCGGGCTTTCAGCCCTCATCAGCCAGGATAGCTTGACTCCAGTGGCATGGAGAGCACAGGACCCACGTCTGGGCATACCCGTCCCACTCAGGGTGACAAATGCAAAAAGAACAATGATGGACAGAATGCAGAACAATGTCATACATTCACCCCAGTACAGAGATCTGGGCCTAAATCCATCGTTTTTTTGCTCACCATGCCATTCCAGTTTGGACCCAGCCATATGCAAATCAGTCTTGACCCTGTACCCAATGGGAACAGTCCAGCCCGAACTGCCAGGCCAGGTCCTCCCTGGACTGGAAACAAGCATCCTAGGACCGGTTTCGGACTTTCAGCCCTCATCAGCCAGGATAGCTTGACTCCAGTGGCATGGAGAGCACGGGACCCACGTCTGGGCATACCCGTCCCACTCAGGGTGACAAATGCAAAAAGAACAATGATGGACAGAATGCAGAACAATGTCATACATTCACCCCAGTACAGAGATTTGGGCCTAAATCCATCATTTTTTTGCTCACCATGCCATTCCAGTTTGGACCCAGCCATATGCAAATCAGTCTTGACCCTGTACCCAATGGGAACAGTCCAGCCCGAACTGCCAGGCCAGGTCCTCCCTGGACTGGAAACAAGCATCCTAGGACCGGTTTCGGGCTTTCAGCCCTCATCAGCCAGGATAGCTTGACTCCAGTGGCATGGAGAGCACGGGACCCAAGTCTGGGCATACCCGTCACACTCAGAGTGACAAATGCAAATAGAACAATGATGGACAGAATGCAGAACAATGTCATACATTCACCCCAGTACAGAGATCTGGGCCTAAATCCATTGTTTTTTTGCTCACCATGCCATTCCAGTTTGGACCCAGCCATATGCAAATCAGTCTTGACCCTGTACCCAATGGGAACAGTCCAGCCCGAACTGCCAGGCCAGGTCCTCCCTGGACTGGAAACAAGCATCCTAGGACCGGTTTCGGGCTTTCAGCCCTCATCAGCCAGGATAGCTTGACTCCAGTGGCATGGAGAGCACGGGACCCACGTCTGGGCATACCCGTCCCACTCAGGGTGACAAATGCAAAAAGAACAATGATGGACAGAATGCAGAACAATGTCATACATTCACCCCAGTACAGAGATCTGGGCCTAAATCCATCGTTTTTTTGCTCACCATGCCATTCCAGTTTGGACCCAGCCATATGCAAATCAGTCTTGACCCTGTACCCAATGGGAACAGTCCAGCCCGAACTGCCAGGCCAGGTCCTCCCTGGACTGGAAACAAGCATCCTAGGACCGGTTTCGGGCTTTCAGCCCTCATCAGCCAGGATAGCTTGACTCCAGTGGCATGGAGAGCATGGGACCCACGTCTGGGCATACCCGTCCCACTCAGGGTGACAAATGCAAAAAGAACAATGATGGACAGAATGCAGAACAATGTCATACATTCACCCCAGTACAGAGATCTGGGCCTAAATCCATAGTTTTTTTGCTCACCATGCCATTCCAGTTTGGACCCAGCCATATGCAAATCAGTCTTGACCCTGTACCCAATGGGAACAGTCCAGCCCGAAATGCCAGGCCAGGTCCTCCCTGGACTGGAAACAAGCATCCTAGGACCGGTTTCGGGCTTTCAGCCCTCATCAGCCAGGATAGCTTGACTCCAGTGGCATGGAGAGCACGGGACCCACGTCTGGGCATACCCGTCCCACTCAGGGTGACAAATGCAAAAAGAACAATGATGGGCAGAATGCAGAACAATGTCATACATTCACCCCAGTACAGAGATCTGGGCCTAAATCCATCGTTTTTTTGCTCACCATGCCATTCCAGTTTGGACCCAGCCATATGCAAATCAGTCTTGACCCTGTACCCAATGGGAACAGTCCAGCCCGAACTGCCAGGCCAGGTCCTCCCTGGACTGGAAACAAGCATCCTAGGACCGGTTTCGGGCTTTCAGCCCTCATCAGCCAGGATAGCTTGGCTATAGTTGTGGCCAATGCTGTTGCCCATGCCTTGTTGAGAGATGTGGTTACTGATGTTTTCACTGTAATGGTGGCAGCTGTAGTCATATCTGGATTCCTGCTGCAATCACTGCAGCCGCGGCAGTTGTGTCAGTTGTTATTGCTGCTGTTGTCTCTGCTGTAGTACCAGATGTGGCTGCTGCTGCACAGATTGCTGATGTTAAATCTCTTGCCACTGCTGTGGTCTGCTGTGGTCCAGACTGTCATTACAACTATAATTGCTGCTCTCTTTTCTTCTGTGCTTGCTGATCTGGTAGCAAGTTCTTGTTGCAGCTGTGATCTCTGCAGGTAGTAGAGGCAGCTATTGCCACTGCATTGGCTCCTGCTGCCATGGCAGCTGTTGTTGCAGTTGTCCATGCTGTTGTTACAACTGTGATCTCTAATGTTGTCCGTGACTTGATGGCAGCTGTTGATACTGGTGATGACCATACCAATGAGGCATCAATTACTTATGTTGTTGTCCCAGCTGTTCTGGGAGCAGCTGTTATCTTAACTATTGTGGCACCTGTGAACTCTGCTGTGGTCACAGCCATTGAAGCAGCTATGATTGCTGCTATTGTGGTGTCATCTGTTGTTGCTGGTGTCCATGTTGTGGTGGTAGATGTGATTGTTGCTGTAGTTCCTGCTGTGGATGAAGGGTGCAAAATACAAAAAGAACAGATGATGGACGGAATGCTGAACCAATCAAACATTCACCTCCAATCACAGATCTGGGTTAAATCCATTGTATTTTCGCTCGCTATGCCATTCCAGTTTTGACCCAGCCATATGCAAATCAGTCTTGACCCTGCTCCTAGTTGGAATAATCCAGCCCGAACTGCCAAGTCAGGTACTCCCTGGACTGGAAACAAGCATCCTGGGACCTGTTTCGGGGTATCATCCCGCATCAGCCTGGCTAGCTTGAATCCAGTGGCATAGCGTGCACGGGACACATGTCTGTGCAAACACTTCTCACTTAGGGCGACAAATGCTAAAAGAAAAGATCATGGACGGAATGCTAAACCAATCAAACATTCACCCCTAGTCACAGATCTGGGTTAAATCCATTGTTTTGTGCTCACGCTTGCATTCCAGTTTGGACCCAGCCATATGCAAATCAGTCTTGACCCTGCTCCGCGTGGAAACAGTACAGCCTGAACTGCCAAGCCAGGTCTTTCCTGGACCAGAAACAAGCATTCTGGGACTGGTTTCGGGGTATCACCCCATATCAGACCACACTGGGGTGGCTTGGGGAGCAAAAAAACTGTGGATTTAACCCAGATCTGTGACTGGGGTGAATGTTTGACAATGTTCAGCATGAATGTTTGACAATCTTCAGCATTCTGTTCGTCATCTTTTGGCGTTGTAATTTCACCCTAAGAGGGAAGGATATGCCTAGACAAGGGTCCTGTGCTTGCTACACCACTGGTTTTAAGCTAGCCTGGCTGATGAGGGTGATACCCCAAAACCGGTCCCGGGATGCCTGTTTTCTGGTCCTGGGAGGATCTGGCCTGGCAGTTCGGGCTGGACTGTTCCCATAGGGAGCAGGGTCAAGACTGATTTGACATGGCTAGGTCCAAACTGGGGTGGTGTGGCGAGCAAAAGAATTATGGGATTAACCCAGATCTGTGACTGGGGGGGAATGTTTGACAATGTTCAGGATCCCGTCCATCATATTTTTGGGTGGATGAAGAGTGCGTCATGGTGAACATTTGTGTCAGGGAAACTACAAAGTTTGCACACAGAGAAGGGCTACTTATTTTCCACCCTCACTGATGCAAAAACGCATTGCAAAATGTGTGGCTGCCCAAACAAACACAGAAAGATGTTCTATGTCTTTGTTTTTCTTTCACAGTAGTTCAGCCAAACGTCGCTAAAGCTGTTTTAGCTATATATAAAAATATAGGACAGGAATGAAGGACTTCGGGAAGGATTACAACAAAGAGTAAAGGGTGTGGGGTGGCTAGGAGAAAATGCCAAGAAATGCAACAAAGGGTAATATTAGAGAGAAAACATGAAGTGCGTGGGGTTCCCTTAAAAGGCAAAAAAATGATCTAGGTGGTAATGAAAAAAGAATACTGGCAACTTTTCATGATACAAGGTACCTACCAGTTAGGAAAAATTAATAATTTAAGAATGACATAAATATAAAAATTGAGGCAAATATTTGTGGGAACGGCAGGGGCGTGGCTACCAGTGGTGCAGCCGGTGCAATGCACAAGGGCTCTGAGGGTCGAGGGTGCTCAGCCGCTTGGGCCAGGTGTACATCTTTAGTTTACTAGCCACTTATTCCGAATACATTTTTTGTAAGGTCCTCTCGGGTTGCATTTCATGTTTGCTTTTCTATGGGGGAAGTAGGGGCCATGTAAAATGCCCAGCAGATCAAGGCAGAGATGCTACAGTGTGAGGGGGAGTGTTTTCAGAGGCGGTATGTATGATTGTTATAATCTGGGACTCGTCCTAAACTGTTTTGGGGCTGCACATACTTACAAAGCAGCTCAGATCAACTGTGCACGAGGGGAAAGGAGTCAAGGAGCCCAGTCAAACTCTAGTGCATTTGGACCCTGACGATTGCTGCCTGGCCTGCTAGTGCACACTGGAATTCAAGAGCTAGACAAGTGGCTAGGAATCAACCTAGAAGCAGCCCCACTTCTGACACACTTGCTGATGCTGTAAATGTAAATGTCCAGTATTTGTAAAGCGCACAGCTACCTCCAGAGAGGTGTCCTGGCGCTGGGGGCCGTCGGGAAGATTAAGCAAGCTATTGCCCAGAGTCACATGTTGCTGGGCTGATCTGCCGCCGGCACCGGGGATCGAACCGTGAGCCCCAGGATCCGGAGTCAGTCGTCTTGTACAAAGCTACTAGTCGAAAGTCTGAATCATTCTAGGATCAGGTTCAGTCTGACTGGCAAGTAGTACTACTTATTTGGCCCAAGCTACATGCCCACTGATTGAAGGCAAACCGCTGGTCCTGCAAATGAAAAGTTGTCTCTGATGTGTATGTATCTACGTCTCCCCCCATGGTTTTGAATCTCCGCAGTGTCAATGGCGCTGCTGATTTTTGTTAACGTACTCCAGTAGTATTCTTTCCAACCCTGCTCTTAGTGTTTTGAAACAAGAACAGGGCCGTGAAAAGTCATTGTAGTTTATTGTGATTAACCTACCTGCAGCACTGCCTCTGCAAAGTCATATAATGCTATGATTTGATCAATATTATTATTTCCTTGCAGTCTCTTTCCTGCGCATTTTCTGGCCTGAGGATATTGTCTTTACTCCAGATTTGTGCTCTCACTGGGCCCGATTCACAAAAGTAATCTGAGACAAAATCCTAAATGTACTACTTTTGGTATTCACAGAAGACTTTTAGTAGTAGTAAAGTTAGGAATCCTAACTTTACTACTACTAAAACCCTTTTGTGAATACCGAAAGTCGTAAAGTTAGGATTTTGTCTCAGTTTAGTAGTAGTAAAGTTAGGAATCTAACTTTACTACTACTAAATGCCTTCTGTGAATACCAAAAGTAGTACGTTTAGGATTTTGTCTCAGATTAGTTCTGTGAATCGGCCCCACTTTGTTCATGTGTATTACATGGCATAATTGGTTATAACCTGTTTGAGCCTAAATGTATTGCATATATTTAAATACTACTAAACAATTGAAAAATAAATACATCCACAAATTTGTGTATTTTGAAATCCATTTAATTTCTCTCATGGCAAACACATTTGCAGCCACTTGTTTGCCTGTTGCTTTGGTAATAGACTATTCATTCTATGTGATTTTTCTTGTGTTAGCGCCCAAAATATGGTAAAAATGGGTCTTACATAGAGCACTCCAAACTTGGACCCTCGAAATCCTGTGGTTCTTCAACAGGTCGATAGACCTTTGCCACTGTTTTCGAATGGAGATGAAACAGAAGTACAGGTCTTGTACATCATCAACTGTCAGGATCTTAATTTTCAGTCAATGACGAGAAATTGAAGGAGTTGTCTTAAACATTTATTTATCTTAAAAGAGTTAGTATGGTGTTGTAATTTTTTTAATTCAGATTGATGAAATTACAGAAATATTGCGAAAAAAGTTTGATTAGTGTCAGCACAAATCAACAGAGTGTTCCATGAATGAATCCATCCCTATTCTATCTAAAGGAGCCTAACCTACCCTATAGAGATCCCATGAAGAGACTCTTCTGGAAATGAACAAGATTTCAGAGTACAGATAAAGTCAGGAACTCCCCATAAAGGGTTGTTCTGGAAACTCAGCTGAGTTTCCCACAGCTGCAGTCTCAACTGTAAAATAGATCAGTGATAGAAGAATGATTGCAGCAGTACCATAGGTCAAAAGGAGTCAGGGTAAGGAGGGTAAAGTCCCTGTCAGCAGTAGCTTCCAGTAACGAGGACAGAGGTCTGAGTAGAGAAAATAGGAATGATAAATCTCCTCCCTCTAGCTAGGAACACTAGATTATAATAAAAAAATGCACAATAATGTAACAAAACTGAGTAGGTGTAGATCGCCTCTAGCCAATTAAAACCGCTCATCCGATGGTGTCATCGGTATTCGTTGCTTCTCTTCCTGATTCCCACAGTAAACATTCACACCGGTACATAGTTGACTACTGTTTCAATTATTTGATACATGGGAGAGGGTTCTCATGAGAACCTTCATTACCTAAGCTATTAGCTGCTTTCAATGTTCCATTGTGAAGACAAAAGTCTAGTCAAAATGCAATGAAACAAATCTATCGACAATGTCCTGGTTATACATGCGCATGATATATCTAATTTGTTCTTTATTCTAAAAATCTGTTTCATTATAAAACCACAGCATATTCATTGTTAAACCAAGATGAGCTAATGTGGAGTGATAAGGCAAAGGAACAAAATCTTAAAGTCAGCACATTCTTCAGTAGGATGCTGATGCTAGGCAAAATGTTCTAAATAAACGTCTATTTAGCTATGAGCAAGAGTCGAAAGAAAATGGTTTGGGCCTAGTCACAGAAGCTTATTAAGAATGATAGCCTACTCTTTTCCTACACATTAAAGAAAGCAAATTTTTCCTATGTGTGATTTATTCCTGCAGCATCTTAAATACGTTCTGAAGTGTAATTCTAAATCGTTATACAAGTCTAAATTTTATTTTAAAAATTATTTCTATCAATTGCAAATTTCACACACTAGCTGAGAGACATGGCGACTTCACCAGGATGACAGAGTTTAGTTAAGTGAAGTGGGAATGTAAAGATTCAGGTGCAGCATTTCCTGTACACTTCAAAAGAGTGTGTTGTCAGTGTTGCAGTCACAGAGACAATCTGTTGTTCAATGCTATGTTATGATAAAACTGTTTGAGATCATGCTGTGTGCTAAAGGGGAGAGGTGATTTGGGCCTTTTTTGTCCGCTCCGATTCTGATCTTTTTAGAGAGCTTGAGAAATAAAGGATTTAGATTTTAATTCAAATCCACAAATACAGTGCAACCCATTTGGCTACACAGTAAAGCTTCAAGTCAGGTTAAAAATACATTTATTACAAATTCAAAGCCAAGGTAATATAAATCAGTCTCAGAAACATTGTATAGCAATACAGAATTGTCAAGGAAACAAAATCAATTCTCAATAGTAAATAACCAATGAGAACATCAGTGGCAATGGTACAAAATAATAGAAACACAGCAGAATGAGAAGATTATATAGTCCGACCCTCCTGTCTATAATGCATGAAGATTTCTAATTCCCCAATTAAACTACACTAAAAATGCTAAACTAAGCTCCAAACAGATCTATAAAATAAAGAATAAGGTGTCAGTATGAAACTTCAGTAGAAGTTTCCAAAAAGAAAGTATTGTGGGGGACGTGGCTAGCGGCTTGCGAAGATGGCCGCACATTGAACGAGCTGCGCTAGTCGACAACATTTAGCCCCGTCATCATCTGCCCAGACGTGAGAGCTGCAGAGATAAAGGGATGGAAGAAAGTGCAATCTGAGGTCTGCCGGCCAAAAGTGATCCCGACCACGGCAAGACACCGAGAGAAAGTGGAAAGCCAAAGCGGCGTAAAGGCAACCAATATGGCACCGCCCTCCCGATAGCTACGTGTGTGAAGACTCCTGACACTCGCATGGTGCCGTACAGAAGATCCTGACTGCGCAACACCAAAGCAGCATCACCAGGAGCACGCAGAAGTCAGCGCCAGCTCATCGCCGACGGAGAGAACAGAGAGGCTACCATGGAGAGGGCGGCCAAGAAAGTGCTCGAGCACGCTGCCAAGGGAGCCGTCCGGAGGCCCGAATGTCGAGGCCATGCTGACTTGACCCTGATAAGCGCAGTCTAAACAAATATATGCGTCCCAAGTCAGAGACACACAAGAGGGAGGAATCGATCTGCATCCCAGCGAGGGGGAAAAGGCTCTGACTCACCTAACGCAGGAGCTCCAGAGGGCATCAAGGGAAAACATGGCGCAGGCCTCCTGAGCGTTACGAGCACACACAGCCAGATTACCCAGTGGTACCACCAAAGAGACCCTTCCAAGTGCATAGGTGTGAGGAAACCTAATGTGCAGGAGAGCACTGACATTCGCAGTCCTCAACCGGGAGATCTCGGAGCACCGCAGTGGGCAAGTGATGGGACGCGTCACTAATCCTGAAATCCCGACGGCCTCCTGCATGCCCAAGTGCAATGCATCAGGAAAAGAGGGCCCGTTCAACACAGGCAAGCCTCAAAAATGCACCTTCAGAAAGAAATATCCAAGTAAGGAAGCATCGACTGATACTCCTACGGGGCTGAAAAAAGTAGTAGGCCCAGATTGCACAGTCCAGTGATTACTCAACCGAGAGGCCCGAGTGTGGGCCTATCAGTATAAGCCACAGATCCTACACATCATTGAGACCCAGTAAACCACAGTCAGAGGTCTGAGAGGAAGAGATCAGAACCACTGCTGAACAAAACCTGAAGGAGGAAACAGACGAGGTCTTTGGTGGCCTTTCCCCCCCTTCTCCCCTCCCCTTCCAGGAACACAGTCAGTCCCCACAACTTTGTGCAGTGGCGGTCAGGCAGGCAGAAGAGACTGACAGAAGTCACCACATTCCCAGCATGGGGGAAGGTGTTGATTTGCGCAAGTAAGCACAAGTGACCCCGGACAGGTGTAGAAATAACGGCGGGGCTGCCGACCAGTTGAAGCCTGAGGAGACACGTGGGGAAAAAAACAGCTCTCTACACCCGTAGGCACCACAAGGCTGCCCGGGACAGCAAGACTGCAGCAATGGTCCGCACTAAGGGCACAAGCCTAAGCCAGGCCAATCAAATTGATAAGTAGACGGTTATGGTGGGCCGTGAAGGGGACGCTACCGGAACCACGACGCCAGCCGGAGAAGAAGACCAAACCCCTGGCTAAAAGACATAATGACAGCAATCAGGGACCTGAGAGGCACTCTGGAACCTAAACTTGATTCTGTGACGGAGGAAGTGAACCTACTCAGGGTTGACTTTCAGACGCTCGCTGATAAAATGTCAACAGCCGAAGCAAGCATAGGGGGCCTGCAAGCTACAACGAAACGCCTGGAGGAGCAAGTGACAATGCTGAACAAACATCATACAGAAATCATGGCCAGGCTAGAAGACCAGGAAGGAAGAGCCCGCCGTCATAATATCCGGGTGGTAGGGGTCCTGGAGGGAATGGAGGGACAATCAGCAGAACTCTTCCTCGAAGACCTGATTCTTAACACGCTCAAGCCTAAGCGCCTGTTCACCGTTTTCTCCGTGGAACGAGCACACCATGCACTGGGACAACGTCCATGCCCTGGGGCTCCCCCGCACAATTATAGCTCACATACTAAATAATAGAGACAGAGATGTAATCCTACAGGCGGCACGTATGCATGGCGACCTCCAGCACAAAAACGCCACTATCT
This sequence comes from Calotriton arnoldi, assembly GCA_963921515.1. NCBI lineage: Eukaryota > Metazoa > Chordata > Amphibia > Caudata > Salamandridae > Calotriton > Calotriton arnoldi. The sequence goes on along the minus strand of CAWUFW010007423.1, from coordinate 965,295 downwards.
GTTTTTTCCCAGACTTCACGCTCCAGGTTCAATGACAAAGGTGCACCTTTGACGCAGTGAAACGGACCCTCTGAACACAGAATCTGAAATACATGATGGTATTCCCAGCAAAACCTAAGGTGCTTGCAGAGGGAAAATCCTACTTCTTCATGACGCCGGAAGAGACATGGGACTGGCTGGAAGGCTGGCAGACGGTCGGACGGAAAGAGGGCAGAGAACGGGCACACACCATGCAGGTCCGTCCAGCTACAGGAACAAGATAAGGGGCTCTCAATGGGGGTTGTTAAAAACTAAAGAGTTTTCCCCATTTTTCTTATTTGGGAATGGGGGGCAGTGGTATTGGAAAGTGAAACAGAACACCAAAAGGGTCACTCAGTACATAGTAGCTCAATAATAAACCAAAGACTCATGACTTTCTCCCAGAATTTTTTTATCGATCCAGCGATTGTTAACATGTGCGCTCTTACGAGCAGTTCAGGGGTCTTGCTTTCTCCGCCTTTAATAACATTCTCATCGACGCTGGTGGCTCGCTCACCACTCCTCAACAGTTGTTACCATAGTACAGTTTGGGCAACAGGCACTCTGAATGTTTGGGAGGTGGGGGGTTTGTAACTCACCTAGCAGGGATGCAGGGATGCAGGGATGCAGGGATGCAGGGATGCAGGGAGGGGGGAGTTGGGGAAACTGTTTAATTTTGTTGTTAGCATTCTTGATGTTGCTCAAGATAGATATAGTCGTAACAAGATGCATGTATGCACTAGGCCAAACTTGGGAGGGAGGCAATTCATAACTGTTCACCACCACATCCAAAATAGCAGGTGAAACTACTAATATACGAACATGGACCTGAAATGTGAATGGGCAAGGGGATAAAATTAAATGAACACTTGTCCTCCAACATATCAAGCGACATTCCCTTGATATAGTAATGATACAGGAGACACATTTCAAAGGGAACTACTACAAGGCCCTAGACCGCTTTGGATATAAACTGATAGCCCATTCTGATCCGAAACACACTGCCCTTCACGGTAGACAAAACTTGGTATGATGATGCCGGCTGCTGCATAGCCGTAGCGGGCAGATGGGAATGGTGCCCGCTCACACTTTGCTCATTTTACAAAGCGCCGAGACTACATGCAATCATCTTCCCAAAAATGAGCGTGCTCTTGGTGTGACTTCCCACAGGTACCCTTTTAGTTGGGTGGGATGCTAACACAGTGATAATTCCCAACCTAGATCGATCCCATGCACCGACGGGACAGAAGAGGGAACAGACTCTTTCGGGTTTTTTGATGGCCATGGGTCTGGCAGACCTCTGGAGGGTGCATAACCCTCACAAAAAGCAATACATATACTACTCTGCATGACATGGCTCCTTTTCCAGAATAGACTACCTACTCACACAACACAACAGAGTTGGAAGCTTTTCACAACTGACACACATGGCAAAGGGCATCTCAGACAACTCCCCAGTGAGCGCTATCCTTAAGGGACCGACCATTAACAGAGCAGCATTCCAGAATTAAGAGACAAACTCCACGAGGGGACCAACTTATATTTTAAAGAAAATGAAGGCTCAGTTAAATCACACCAGATCATATGGGAGGTTTTCAAAACAGTGCTGAGGGGACAAGCCCAAGCATTGATAGGGAGGAAATAAAAGAAAAAAATACGGACCTTAGAGCAGGAGATTCATGCAATAGAGAAGGAGGCTACGGCCAGCGAGAGCGCTGACCTGCCACATAAACTAACCCTACATCAGCAAGAGCTACGTGCCTTAGTCAACAATGAAGCACAAGCATATGCTCTGGCAATACAGCACAGACTATACGATGTCAGAGATAAAGCCTCCAGGCTATTAGCCTAGCTTGATAAAAGGGATAAAGAGCGGTCTTGGGTGGTCAGTGTCAGGGACAAAACCGGGATACTCCAAACATCTAGTGTAGAAATAGCAGAGACCTTCTCCTCCTACTACGAAAGTTTATATTCCCTTGTAGGAGTGCGCTCCGAGAGGGGCTGCGAGGAGTGGATCTCCCGCTACAGACGTTATCCACTGACGCAAGAACTGCCTTGGAACCCGATCTTACAGAAGAGGAACTGTCCAGTGTCCTGGGGTCACTGAAGTCAGGAAAGGCAGTAGGCCTGAATAGACTTCCCGTGGAGCTCTACAAGGGTCTCACCACTAAAATAGCAGAAACATTAAAGAGAAAGTTTGAGGAAGCTGGGGAAGAGGGGTGATTACCTACAGACCAGCGCACTGCTACAATTGTAGTAATACACAAGGCCAGCAAACCCCCGGATCTGTGCAGCTCATACAGGCCAATCTCCCTGTTGAATATGGAAGCAAAGGTGCTGGCGAAGGCCCTAGCCAATAGATTGGTGAAAGTCATTGCCACCATTATCCATGTCGACCAAACCGGCTTTAGGCTGCACAGAAGCACCCGCCACAATCTACGGAGGCTCTTCGGAGTTTTTCATCTGACAAATGATCTTTCACCCCAACAGACAGCATTGATGGCACTAGACGCCTCGATGGCCTTTGACAGTATAGATCGGCCTTATCTATTTGCCGTGCTCTCCAGGTTGGGCTTTGGCCCCAAATTCTGCAGGTGGGTAAAATTGCTCCACCAGAGCCCACTGGCCTAAGTGAGAGTTAATGGAGCATTGTCCAGACTCTTCCAGCTGTGCAGGGGCACCAGACAAGGCTGCCCCTTGTCACGGCTGCTGTTTGCTCTGGCGCTGGAGCCTCTGGCGCACTGAATCAGGACAGACCCGCTGATTTGGGGCATCACGGCGCCTGGGAGATGGGAGGAGCGTATCTCCCTATACACCAACAATATCATCCTGTATCTCTCAAGGCCCTACCATTCCATAGCAAGGGTCCTGCATGTCTTCGAACACTTTGAAAGCTTCTCGGGCTACACCATAAATTGGACCAAGTTGGTGGTGTTCCCGTTGTCGGGCCCCCCACCGGAACTCCTGGCCAGGTGTGCCGCCCGACCACTGTAGACAGTTTTAAATACCTAGGCATTCAGATAACCCACGACCACCAATTGTTCCTCCAGGGGAATCTCACTCCCCAGCTAAACTGGCTTCACACGGATATAATACACTTGTGCACCTTGCCGCTGTCATTGATGGGCAGAGCTGCCCTTTATAAAATGATGGCCCTACTGTGCCTCTTGTACATCCTGCAAAATACTCCATACCCGGTCCCCCCAATCTTCTTTAAGCAAGTAGCACAAGAGCTCTGCACACTGCTGTGGCAAGGAGGCACACCTAGGATAGCCCTACACAAGCTGCAGAGAGGGGTGTATGGGGTGGCTTGGCTGTCCCTGACATTAAGCTCTACTACTGGGCCTCACAACTTCTGGTTATAAATGATTGGGTCTACACAGACAAGGAGGAGCTGGCCTTTAGACTAGACAGAGCTGTGATGCCAGGTGGGAACTACGAGCCACTCTTATACGCCCGTAAGATGCGCCCAGACTGGCCAGCACATACTGCAGTAGTGGCCAAGTGTTGGATCGAGGCAAACAGGTTTCTTGGATGGCAGGAGCAGTCTACTGGCATGACACCCCTATGGTTTGGAGATCGGCTGAGGGAGGTGGCCACTCTAGTGGATTTCAGGGGCTGGCAGACTAAAAGCATTGACCATCTGGGGGACGTGTGGAGGGATGGAGCATCTCTCCCCTTTGACGACTTACAACAAGAATATAGCCTGACAGCATCTCAAAGATTTCCCTACTTGAGGCTTATACACACCCTACAAAGACATATACAATGGGCCACGATCCTTCCAGATCACTCCCCTCTGGAAGACAAGCTGCTGGTGGACCCTATTCCTGATAAGGGGTCGTCAACAATATATCGGAAACACATAAACAATGCACCAGATCCCCTAGCTCCTCTTCGCAGGGCCTGGATAGATGACCTAGGTACTAAAGAAGATGAAGACTGGACAGAGGCTCTGCAAAGCCCCAGAGAAATCGCAATCCATGCACGATTTAGGTTGATACAGCTTTAGATATTACACCGCTCTTATCACCCACGCACATTCCTTCACAAATGGGGGAAAGCACAGACGAAGCTGTGTGTGAGGGGCTGCCAGCAGGAAGGCTCCTTTTTCCATATCCTATGGGAATGTCCTGTGATTAATTCATTCTGGCAGAAAGTTACAATAGTAATGTCAAAAGTACTGGGGACGGAGGTCTTGCTAGATGCCAGATGGCTCCTTCTAATGATTAAGGGAGAGGAAGACTTGCCTGGACACAATAGTCTCTGGCTGGCACTGGTGGCGGGAGTCGCAAAATGGAACATCGCCAGGCGCTGGGGTGCGAGCCTCCCCTAGTCGGTGGCAGAATGGGAGAATGACCTTGACTGGCGCCAGCGAGCAGAAGAAGTAGCGAGCGGAAGAAGTAGCGCACAAAAGTAGAGGCTGCTTAAAGAAATGGGAAAAAATATGGTCCCCATGGCGCAGCTACAGAAGTGCATAGAGAGGCCTGATGGCCCTACCACACTGACACATCTACTCTGCAATGAACGACAATGAGCCTGTTATAACTCACTTCCCTGTTTTGGGTAGAATTGTTAATCCTACATTATGATTATTTTTTTGATGATTGTGATTGTATTACCCCTTCCAGGATGCATCCTAGCTATCAAACCAACCTAGTTTTATACATGCACATATGTTCAACCGTGTAATGTCTTATGAGCTTGTTTAATAAAAAGAATAAACATTTTTTTTTTAAGTATTGCATAGCATGAAGCCATACAATGAGAATAAAGCATAGAGTGTAAGGCACAGAAGTCTAAACCCCTCCTATCCTAAAGAAATCTCAGCATAGTGTGCTTTCAAAGCCAAAGAACATTGCCTAGTTATACCTTCAAAGACCCTCCTAATTTATTGTCATAGACCCAATTAAAGATCACTTTCAAACAATACTCTCTGTAGCAAAACAATGTCATAATTCCTTCTTCTTTGATGTATGTTTTAAAAACACGTCAATAACTCTTTCTCCTTTGATACATATATCTCAAGACCACCTTGAATTTATGCCTTCATTCCACACAGAGAGTAAGCCTCTCCTCTGGCAATAATTTCTTTCACCCTTGACTCCCTTCTCGCTTCCTTATCAGTTTCACACAAATGAGCCCTCTTTCCATTCATTAGGTCATCGTACCAGGAATCTGGAGACGAGGGAAAAACACTCCATCCAAGAAAACATTCATAATGGAGGTTAAAAATTGTGAAACCTAGGTGCTTAAGGCCTTTGGTCAAGTTAACAAATTCAAAACTTCAATACATGTTATACCTAAATAAATGCTAATATCCAAATAGTCACATTATAAAAGTAAATGCATTTCTCATGTATACATATTCCATTATACAGCAAAAGCAAAACATATTCTTGTAAATGCATATAAACTATAACTTGTTATTACTGAAAACAAATCATTAGCGACCACACAATTTAGTAAATGTCATTATTACTTAGCACATCAACTTTGTATGTGGCTTTAAGTGCACTTTTCTCTTGCGGGCAACATGACATCTCATTAATACATATGTGGGCAAATCAATAATAATGAGGGTAGAGTCAATTTTATGCTACTCCATGTGTGAACCATCAGGGCCTAAGATAGCTGATTTTCACTGAAGATTATAATCGGAACTGATTTATTAGTTTATGTGAATAATAAAATAACACAACTGTCAAAAGTATAAACTTTGATTAAACATTATCTGCTATTAATTATGATGTTATGTAATATTATATTTACCTGTGAAGTGAGCAAATCACCCAGGTAGATAACCTGCTGCTTAGAGAAGGGGAAACTGACCCATCTATCACTTATTGGAAGAGCCAGGTTTTCAGTTTCTTTCAGAATTCCAGGACTGTGCTGGTGGCTCTGATTTGAGGGGGGAGGTCATTCCAGGTTTTAAGCACCAGGTCTTAAAAGGTGTGGTCACTGATTCTGGCTCTTCAGATATGAGGGACAGAAGAGATCAGAAGGCTGGTGAAGCAAAGGTGACTTGAGGGGTGTGAAAGCTGATGCGGCTGTTCTGGTACACAGGTCTTAGGTTGTGCAGTACTTTGTATGTGTGCAAAAGTAATTTGAAAAGGGTGCATTTGTTGATGGGGAGCCAATGGAAGTCTTTGAGGTGAGTGGATTTGTGTGTGGGGGGTGGAAGGTTGAATGTAACTCTGTCTGCAGCGTTCTGGATGACCTGGAACCTCTTGCTGAGTTGTGCGGTGATTCCCTCGTGAAGTGCTTTCCTAAGTCTAACTCGCTAGTGATTTCAGCTTGAGTGATTGTACTTCAGGTGATGAGGGGAAGCCATCTGAAGATTTTCCTGAGGATCTTTAGGATGTGGAAATGGAAAGATGCAATCAGCTTAACCTGGCTGGACATCGAAATATAGTTATTGATCATGAGCCATAGTTTCCTAGCTTGGTTTGATGGGGTTGGTCCTAGTATTGATGGCCACCAGGCCGAAGATCAAAATGAGGCATCTTTTCTGAAGAGTACCACCTCCATCTTAACCAAGTCGAGCTTCAGGTAGTTGGAATTCAACCAAAGAGTGACTTCTGACATGCAATCTATACACTTCACTTGGGTGCTGGGAATGTCATGAGAGAGGGAGAGGATAATCTGCGTGTTCTCAGAATATGAGATAAATTTGAGGACATGGATCCGGCCTGATAATGTATTACAGTATTTTTGAAACCACTCTTCACAGCAGCTCTCTTGTGTTTGATCTTGATGGCTTGCCCATTTCTACCACTGGAGAGTCTAATGAGCTGAAGTGTCATAGATAGCATTTGCAGGCCTTGTATGCCGAACCTAGGGTGACCTTGGAGAACATGTAAGTTTACTCTAGATGTTTCTCACAACCAACAGAATCAGGCATAAAAAGTTTCATAATGGTTTAAAGAACTTATCTGTCTGTCTTGCATGCATGATTTAGCAAAGCTGTTCTGCCTGATATGTAACTCTGATTTAAAGAAGCTTGCCTGTCCTGTCTTCTGTCTCCCATTCCTACAGGGTTGCTCAGTACCCGTGAATTGTAGAAGCCTTCACTTCATGTAACATATATTTGCTTCCTATTATGTATGTGTTATTTAGCTAAACCAACAATGCCCGCACTACAATTTAGAAAAACCTGCTCTCTCCGTTCTACACCTACGGAAGCTGGCTCTACTTGTTCTGCACACATGGGTATGGGAATCGTGCTCTATGTGTCCTGCAGAAATATAGTTTAATGATCTTGCTCTACATGATCTGCCCCTATGGCTAAGGGTAACCTGCTCTGCCTGTTCTTCATCTATAGGTTACAGAAGCTTGCTGTAGTTGTCAGGCGTGTGTACTTTAGAGGAGTTTGCTTTGCTTGTCATCCTGCACACATGACTATGGTAAGTTTACTCTAATTGCCCTGCAGCTACTGTTAAGACAAGATGATATTCCTGTCATTCACCCACATATAGTTGAGAGATTCTACTTCTACACCTCATGGGCCTGTGGTTTTGGGGAGTTTATCCTGCCTGTAAGGCACCTATAGCTCTTTAGTTTAGAGACACTTGTTGCCCTATGCTGCACATGTAGCTTGTATTAGCTTTACATACATAACACATGAGTTACTTGTTCTGCACCTGTGGTGTAAGATTGCCTCATTGGACTGTCCTGCACCTATGGAAGCATGCTTTGCGTATCTTGAACCAATAGTTCAGAGAAGCTTGCACTATCTGTCCCGCAGCTACAGTTTAGGGATGCTTGTTCTACGTGCCCTGCACATGAGGCTCAAGGAAGCCTGTCCACCTCTCCTGCATTGTATGGTCTGATGCAGATTACTTTCTGTACTTTTATTTCAAGCCACTGTCTCTTTCTGATCTATGGATAAGAGAAGAGCTCTGTTCCCTAGCTCAAATGCTGCTCTCTGAGAGCTTATTAGCAGGCAGTCACATAGTGTGTTAGCTGGCATGGTTGGCAGAATGTCAGCAGACTCAGTAAATCCTCTGTTACCATTTACTATAATTGATGTGCATGACCCCCCGCCATAGATCCTTGAGCTCTGTTCATTATTGTTCCTTGATAACAGATTAAAAACTGGTCTCTGCCTATCTCTCACCAGCACTTCTACCCCATTGCTCTCCTTGCACCTGCTTGTAGCCCGCTCTTCTGTGTGTTTCACTTGATCCAGCGATCCGGGACTAACAAAATTCCATTATCTGGGCCCAATTCATAACCCAACAAGCCCCTTCACGCTGGGTGAGTGAAGTTTATTTATTTATTTATTTGTAGAGCGCAGCATTCATCCCAAGGGATATCAAGGCGCTAGTCACAACAGTGCTTGGCTGCTGGTCTAAAGGAATTAATGATTGTTAATTTTTAGGGAACAGGTGGGTTTTAAGTTTTTTCCGGAATAACAAGTAGTCAGATGTAAGACGTAGATCCAAGGGGAGTTTGTTCCATCTCTGAGCTGCTAAGTATGAGAAGGACCTTCCACCGGTCCTTACTTTCTTAATACGTTTAGTTCTGGCTAGTGCTTGATGGAGTGACCGAAGGCTCCTTGTAGGGACATAGAACTCAATTCTCCCCTGGAGAATTCTGGGTCCACTTAGATGTAGTACTTTATGTGCATGACAGAGCAGTTTAAATACTGCTCTTTGTCGTATTGGAAGCCAATGCAGGTGTTTCATACACGCCGATGCGGAACTTAGTCTGCTTTTATTGCATACCAGTTTGGCTGCGGCGTTTTGGAGCACCTGAAGCCACGTGAAAAGGAGCTCATTCATGCCCACAAATAGAGCGTTTCCATAATCAAGCTGACTTATGAGCAGTGCCTGAGTGACTGTTTTTCTGCATTCCAATGGAATCCAAGGAAAAAGTCTGGTTAATAATTTCAGAGTCGCAAAGCCTTTTCCGCAGAGGGCCCGCACATGGTCCTTCATGGATAGGGTGGTATCGATAATGATGCCCAAGTTTCTTGCGCTCTGTTTGGGGGTTGGGGCAGCACCAAGGGTTTGTGGCCACCAAGACGCGTCCCAAATTAGGTTGGCACCCCAAAAAGCAGGATTTCGGATTTTCCTGCATTTAGTTTTAAATAATGCTCAGACATCCATTGTGCCATCTCTGAGAGGCAATTATGCAGTTTTGTTTTAGTAATTTCAGATCTTTCCTCAAGGGCCACCATCAGTTGGGTGTCATCCGCGTAAGAGCAAATGCCTATTCCCCATTTTCTACCAATTTTCGCCAGGGATGAAACATAGGCGTTAAATAGGGTTGGGCTTAGCGATGCCCCCTGCGGGACACCACAGCTGATGGCGCTGGGTTGAGATCGAAAGTGCCCTAACTGAATCGTTTGAGTACGATTGCTTAAGAACGATCTGAACCATTCCAAGGCTTTGGAATGGATTCCTTTTCATAGAGGGTTTCTAGCAGTCTGTTGTGTGAGACTGTGTCGAACGCTGCAGACAAATCCAATAGTATCAAGGCAACAGCTCCTCCCTGGTCAGTGCACATTCTGATATTATCCAATACTGCCAGTAGTGTAGCCTCGGTACTATTGGTAGCCCTAAAGCCAGTCTGAGAGGGTCCAATAGGTTGTTAATTTCCAGGAAATTTGAAAGTTGTTTATTTATTAACCTCTCCAAAACTTTGGAGAGGTAAGGCAATTGGGAGATTGGCCGATAATTTTCAGGATTAAGGACGTTTGTTCCTGCTTTTTTAGTAACGGAATTACAACTGCCTGTTTCCAAATGTCAGGAAATGCGGCTGAATTAAGAGAGTTGTTAAAAAGCTGCGTGACATAAGGACACAGAGTTGAAGCAATTTGAGAAAAAATGAAATGAGGACAAGGGTCTAAAGGTGATCCAGCCTTAACTTCGCCCATAGCTTTTAGAACCTCAATCTCTGAGAGGGGAGAGAAATCGCTCAATGCTGATGAGGCTTCTGGGTGAGGGGTCCAGAATCTCAAATTGGTTGTTTCTGTAATCGTAGTCGGGCTAAAAGTGGAGTATATTTTGTTTATTTTCTCCGAGAAGAAATTACTAATTATTTCACAAGCTTCTATTGAGGGGGTAGGCATTGAGACATGCTGGTTGGTTTACTCAGTTCTTTAACTATTTTGTATAGTTCCCTAGCTGAGTTGCAGTTTTCGTTAATTCGTTGGGCAAAATATGCCCTCTTTGTATTTCTAGTTGCCTGGTTGTAAGATTTAAGTTCAGACTTGTACCGTAGTTTGTCTGTTTCCAGTTTGGACACTCTCCATTGGTGTTCGATATTTTGGCACTTTCTTTTCAGTGCCTTGAGTTGGGGAGTATACCACTTTTCCGTGGTGGATCTTTGTGCTCGTTTGGGTTTTAGCTTAGGTGCAAATTGGTCCAGTGTCGTGCTAATTTCCATCTCAAGGGTGACTGCTTCCATATTCACTGGGAGATCACCCAGATTCTGAGTGTTATGGGGGAGAAAGTGCGTTTGGAACGATGTTTCGGTAACTAGTCTCCAGGCTCTATTAGTTGTCTGCTGAGGTTTCAAGGGTTCTATAGATTTAGCCGGTAGACCTAGTGAGAATGATATGAGCGAATGGTCAGTCCATAATAACGGTTTAATGTCATGAATATAGGTGGATTCGATATTGGAAAAAAGTAGGTCAAGGGTGTGCCCTGCTGTGTGAGTGGGCCCCTTAATCCATTGTTTCAGTTGTAGGATCTGCATATCGCTCTCCAGTTGCAAGGCAGCCGGATTATCAGTTTTCTCAAAGTGAACATTAAAATCTCCTATAACTAAAAATTTTTTGTTTTTCAGACATACCGGGAGGAGTTGGGTAAGTAGCCTCGTACCAAGTTCCATTTGGTGACCTGGGGGTTATAGATTACAGCACCGGCCAATATAATAAGGCCGTCATGGAGAATTTGGAAAGATAGTGTTTCGAGTTCGTCCTGGGGGCCACTTGAACGGGCTGGCAAGTCAGGTGGTCCTTGAATAGTATCGCTACCCCCCCTCCCTTTCGGCCCTTCCTGTCATGTTTGACTATTTTGTAGTTAGCTGGTAGGGCATTCGCAACATCAGGGGAATTCTTATCACCCAGCCAAGTTTCCGTAATGAAAACAAGGTCGGGATTCTTCTTGTTAAGAATGTACCAAACTTACCAATTTTCCAATTAGTTTATCATCCTCAGATACACTTTGTGGCGATGCGATCTTTATTTATGTATCAGGGTTTGGCAAACTAATATTTGGAACTAGTAATGCTCATCATACCAGCACTTTAGTTCTTTTGCTTATGCAGTTTTCATTTTCCCTTGTGTTAGCTATTTTTGCATCTACTTTGCACAACACTCAATTAGTGATTTCACACTTTGGGAGTTCAATCCGAGCAGGTTTTATTTTGTGAAAACCCTGCTCCATCACTCCCCCCTTTGATGGCGTCTTTGAGCCATCACCAAATAACTAACAAATACAATTTTTCACCATATTGTCATTCCTAAAAAGCTGTAGTTCTCTTTTGTTTCAACATAACTCCATCTATATCCTTTGCTATTTCATAGTAATTCCCTCTCCTGTCCTCTAATTCTATTTCTTCCCTCTTCCTTTTTCTTGCTCTCCTTTTAACATCTTGTGTTCCTTTCTTACATTTGCAACATTTATATATCAGTAGTATCATTAGTATCCCTGTAGCAACTGCAACTATTGGCGTTAGTATTCTCCCTAGTAAACTATTTCCAAAAGTAGGAAACCAATTTCCCACTGAGGAGAAACCCTTACCAAGTCTCTCCCAAGCACCGTCAACCTTCAGTTCAGCTAAATCCTCCTGAAAATGTGTAATATTCCTAATATATCCCTCTAGGTTCTTACTTTTGTCAGGGATATAAGTACAGCACTGTTGAATTTTCAACATGCTACAGACTCCACCCTCTTTAGCCAATAATACATCAAGGGCTAGTCTATTCTGTAAAACCATAGACCTCATAGCAACCATTTCAGTGTCAGTCATGAAAAACTCACCAGCGGTATCTGTTGATAAACGATCAACCACTGTAGACAATTTTCTGATTTTGTGTGAATTTAAAATCACCCCAATTGAAGGTATCAGTGCTCCAAAAATATCACCCACAATTTCCGAGACACTTATTCCCCTCTTACTACGAATTAGTTCACTCTTCTTTTCATTGATTCCATGACTCTTGTCTAAATGGTAGACCTTGGGGAAAACTATTCCCATATAATAACACCCATACCAATGTGCAGGCAACCTATAATAGGCATTCTTACCACACACATAATAAACTGCAGGGAAAACAGGATCAGTTCCTCCTCTTATTCCCCAACCTCCGTTATTAAGAAAACATGATCACATTCACTTAAACCAATGAAATAATTGTTATAGTCAGTCTTCAACCTAAATAAGCAAAGCTTCCCCCTATGATGCCAATCTAGAGTCATTGCAGCGTATGTCTCACCCTTTTTGTAATCACCTTCTCTAAAAGCCCATGGGGGTACATGAGACTTCTGTTCAGCACCTTTTTACTAAAACTCTGTCTTCTATCTTCCACCAGATTAATAAACTCAATCTCTTCCTGACGCAATTTGCAGGTTAAATTATTTCTATGCGCATATACTATATCAATTGTTTTAGTTGAATGGAAAAACTCTCCCATGTATTCTGCATCTCTAGCACTCATTACTTTATTCATATTTCTTCTAATTGGAATTTCAGAAAATACTAAGTCAAGATTCGAATAGTAGTATTGTAAACTACCCCTCTCGTAAAACAGACTCGTTAAAACACTACAAGAAACACCATATGTTAAAGGTAAGTGATGGTAGGCCACTCCCTCAGACACAGACGATGGTAGTTGCATGCACACATAACAATTTCTCACATCTATTGTGTCAACATACTCATACAAAAGTTTAGTAAAAACATTTAACGAAAAGTAATTAATAGAATTATCTTGGTGATAGACACTATCATCCATCATCCTTTTCATATTAGTTTGTGAATCTTCTTTAAGATTATCCACATCTACTTTCACACTCACGACACTATTAGTATTATTATTATTAGTAGGAAACATAAAATAAGGCACAACAACAATTAGCGTTAACCAAACCATCATTAGTAATAAAACACCAACAAAGCAAGGATTAATACATCTACGTTTAAAACTTCGGATCTGATATCCAGTCTCTAATAAATCTGCTTCTGCCATTTTCTATATAAAAAAATCAAAAATATTTCAAAAGGACTCAAAAACCTAAACTAAACTAAAAAACTAAAAAGAAAAAACTAAAAAAACTAGTGTATCCACTTAAGCCTTCTTGCTTCACCCCCTCTTTTTTTTTCTTTTACATCTTCACAGCCTTTGACTTAATTCCAGCTTTAATTTTCCACACTCCGAGTGAATTTTCAATCTTCTGCACCCTAATTTTTAACACAGTTCTTTTAGGGTGGCTTGTAGCTGCTTGCGTGACTCCTTTCTGCATCAGTATTTTCTCTGCACTTGTCTGTGTGCTCAGCTTCTTCAGACACCACATATGTCCATTCAGGTGCTGTGTATTTCTTGTTTGGAACTCTTGATCTTTTGTTCTCCGAACTGTATCGTCTTCTGAGTCACTTTGTTCTGTTTGGCTTGATACTTCCAGCATTGTGTCTGGTGATTTTTCTCTCGGAGTGTATTTCAGTCTTTTCACTCCTTTTGGCCACACATCTCCTTTTCTGGCTTTCTTGATTCCCACAGTTTCAATTTCAAGGCTAACTTCACAATTACTTTTGTTTGATTCTTTTCTCTGCTGTACTTGATCTTGATCCTTAATTTCAGTCAGCGCTTCTCTTTCATTGACTCCAACAGCAGTCTCACAAGACCCAGTAGCTGGTGCCCACTTTATTGGACTTTGCTCTAGTTCAAGCTCATATTCGAACTCAGGCTCAGTTTCAGGCTCCTCTTGACTCTCTGCCTGTTGCCGTTCTTCCTCTTCTAGTCTTTCAAGTGGACTTGGGACTCTTCTCATGTGGCTCGCGTGTATCCAATTTGGCAAGCCACCACACTTTACTGCTGTCGTTGTCACCAATATCACTTGAAATGGCCCATGCCAACGTGGCTCCAAACATGACTTTCTCACATGATTCTTCACCAGCACCCACTCTCCTGGACTCAGATGATGCGCTTGTTCTTGCTGTGTTGTGGTTGCAACTTCTCCAAGGTGATGAGACACAGAACGCACCACATCAGCCAATCCTTTGCAATAATCGAGCACTAGATCGTCAGTAATATTGATCAGTTGATTTGCTGGTACTATCATCTGTCTCATTGCTCTCCCCATAATCACTTCATGCGGGGATAATCCAGTCTTTTTATCAGGAATGCTTCTTAGACTCATCAAAACCATGGGTAAAGCATCTGGCCATTTTAGTGCTGTGGATGCACAGACTTTTGACAGTCTCGATTTTATAGTGCCATTGATTTGCTCGACCACACCTGAGGCTTCTGGTCGATAGGCACAATGTAGCTTTTGCTCAATCTGTAATGCTGCGCAAATCATCCGAATTATCTCATTGTTAAAATGAGTCCCTCTATCTGTTTCTGAAGAGACTGGAAATCCAAACCTTGGTATCATCTCTCTCAAAAGCAATTTAGCAACTGTTAAACTATCATTTCTCCTTGTTGGATATGCTTCTACCCAACGAGAAAACAGACAAACCACAACCAACACATATTTCAGTCCTTCACAAGGAGGGAGCTCAATAAAGTCTGCCTGCAATTGTGTAAACGGTCCTGCTGCTTTTCCAATTCGTCCCCCACTAACAACAGTCTTTCTCCCTGGATTCTGCTGCTGACATACTATGCATCTCTGGCAAAGACTCTCTGCAATGACTCTAAAATTTGGGTTATACCAGGACTGTTTGAAAAGCTTAATCGTGGCATCTCTCCCTACATGTGTTAATCCATGATACATCCTTGCCATCTGAGACAATAAGCTATCTGGCATTATCGGTCTCCCATCAGGACACACCCATACTTCATCCTCTGCTCTTCGAGTACATCCTGACTTTATCCAAATTTCTTTTTCTTCCTCCCTGGCCTCTTCTTGCAATTGTCTAACTTCGTCCCATGTTTCCACAGAAGAGAACATTAAGTGACAATTTGTATTTTGCTTTTCTGTCCCTTTATTAATTGAAACTGAATTTTGTGCACAGAATCGTGCCACTTGATCGGCATAACGATTCCCACTCGTCACATAATCATTTCCAGATTTGTGTGCCGGACATT
The DNA here is from genome assembly GCA_963921515.1 of Calotriton arnoldi. Taxonomy (NCBI): domain Eukaryota; kingdom Metazoa; phylum Chordata; class Amphibia; order Caudata; family Salamandridae; genus Calotriton; species Calotriton arnoldi. The sequence goes on along the minus strand of CAWUFW010007423.1, from coordinate 950,015 downwards.
TTACCACTACAATTTCTTTAGGCAACTGTAGTGCAACCAACAAATCCTTTACATCTTTGATATTTCTAATCGGTGATCCTGAAGAAGTCAGGAAACCACGTTGCATCCACAATTGTCCAAAGTCATGCACCACCCCAAAACCATATTGACTATCAGTAAATATGGTTACTTTCAGATTTTTGCCAATTACGCCCGCTCTGGTTAAAGCAACCAGCTCTGAAATTTGTGCAGAATTTACTCCCCTTAAACACGATGCTTCAAGAACCATGGCCACTGTACAAATAGCATAAAGCGCTGCCTCTCCCCCTGCGGTGCGGGAGCCTGCTGTGTATTTTCCTGCTGGTTGCTTTGCTGCCCGGTGCCCCGCTGTTTCCATCCTTGGTGGGACAGGAGTCCCAGGGATCCTGCGTGCCGTATTTCCATTGCCGCCTTCACCCTGGTAGGGGACCACATGTCCCAGGGTGCAACGCTTCCCGCACAGGTGCCGCGAGTGAGGGGGAGGCGCTTCAATTTCCACTGCGCATAAAGCGCTGCCTCTCCCCCCGCGGTGCGGGAGCCTACTGTGTACTTTCCTGCCGGTTGCTTTGCTGCCCGGTGCCCCGCTGTTTCCATCCTTGGTGGGACAGGAGTCCCAGGGTTCCTGCGTGCCGTATTTCCATTGCCGCCTTCACCCTGGTAGGGGACCACATGTCCCAGGGTGCAACGCTTCCCGCACAGGTGCCGCGAGTGAGGGGGAGGTGCTTCAATTTCCACCGTGCATAAAGCGCTGCCTCTCCCCCCGCGGTGCGGGACGCGCGCGGGCCAAGGGCGGGCCCGTCCTTGCCCATCATTGTCAGGAAGAGGCAGGGCAGGGCCACCTCCCTTTAGTTGTGGCATCTGGAATCCTGAGCGCACAAGGTACTGTGTCATTCTCTTTTTCTTCCCTTCATTCGCATTCAACGGTCCGGTCACAACAAAAAACTTGGGACATTGCGCCAAAATACCTTTCACCTCACGCTGCCAATTTTAATTATTTTGATTGATTGCTTGCAGAGACTTAAAACTGGTCGGCTGGGGAGATAAATCGGGACATTGAGCTTCGGACACTTTAAAATAAAAAAAAAAGAGGCTAGAAACTTGTTCATTTACTTTGTCTTGCTTTGTCTCGCAGCAGCGCGCTAGGGGAATCTGCACTAGCTTGTATTGGCCATAAACCCGTTAAACATTAGAGCGAGATAACTCCCAGCCAGTGTAGTTATGGCCTCCCATACACCTGGCCTTTATTCTATCCATAGCTCTTACTATTGTTCTTGCTAAAATAGTAAGTAGTGGATTGGCTGTAACCCCTATCACTTACCATCTTGCTGCTGCATTGGTAGCATTAGGCAGTGCAGGATAACATTATAATTACCCCTTTTCTTTTTACTGGAATATCGTTCTAGAGGCCTCCGCACAAGGGAAATGGGGAAGAGAAAATGCATGGAGAGCACAGGTGGTGCCCAGTATGGGAAAGGGAAAAAGGTCAAGAAATCTTTAAAACACCTAGCCAGCAACTGCGTAATAGATCGCATCGACAACCTGATAGGTGAATGTACAGATATACTTAACGCAGAGTTTCCCACTCCAATTTCACCCACTCCTCTTCAAACTCCAACTAATAAACTGTTTCCTGTATCGATTATCAATAGTCACAATTCCACTCCTGTAATCCCAGCTATGTTTAAAAAGACCGGCCCTAGGGAAGCTCGTACACAAAATAAGGAGGATCCAACACATATAGCTGGGATTCACTCCCCACCTGACGCATGTAATATCAACATCACCCGAGTTCTCCTAACATCTCCCACAGTACACCACCACAGATAGAAGCCACTGTTCTTTGCACTAATAGGTTTGCCCCTTTAATGGCCTTATCTGACAAAAACAGGGAAGACCAATTCCAATACGGTCCCGAACCTACAGAGCTGACTACTGCTGCTTCCAACGCAGAACCCCTGAATCCAAGTACCCACCAGCTCATTAACGAGCTGAGAGCTGAAGTAGGGACCTTGAGAGCGATGATCGAGGGACTAACTACATTAGTTAAATCGATACTACACACTAGTCCCCCACCTGGTTTTCCAGCTACACGGGAGCTGGGCGCTCAAGCACAACAAGCACAGCTGGCATCACAAGGCTTGAGTAGTTTCGCCCAGCCTTTGCACCCAAATATCACCCAAGGGATAACATGCACCCACGGACATCTACAGTCATTGCCAGCAGTTGATGTCTACCACACACAAATACACCCTCACCTTAATGCAAATTCCATAAACCGTACGTCCATACGACCAGGCACGCATGTTACCCGCAACTACCAGAGGATAAGTAATACCCTTCAAACTCAGCCATCACCCCACTATGGTAGGGACTACTCAGTATACACATCCCCCTCTTGCTTGCCGCCCGAAAATAAAGACAAAATCCTCATGGTCAATGTTCCTAAACTTGGCGTGAGGCAGGGATTTGAGGGGGAGGAAACCCTGATTAATTAAGCGATCCATTGGATCCGCTATGTTAGGGGCTGTCGCTCGGTAATTCGAGATGACATTACCAGGGCGCGCAGATTTACACCATCAGGACAAGCTCTAGATTGTATTGAGTTGACATTAAAAGAATCAGGCCTGGTAGAAAACCTACTTACGTTAGAATTTCGCACTTGTTCCCCTGATTCTTCCTCTATTCAATTTAGGCGCTTTGTCCCTCACAAGCCACCTTTGCTCTCACTGCATGGCAGTAGACTTAGCAGCTCCAGCCTAGAACATAATGATTGACTTGTGGAGGAAGTTCATCGGTCCCCTAGATTACAACTCTCCCTACTATGCCAAGGAGATACTACCCTGGACAAAGAACTTAAAAAAAAGGTGTTTAATCCGTATGCGAATGGTTTCCCAACTGCCGCTGGCACAAGTAGTGCTACTAGTAGCTCAAATGAGTCGGAGTGCGTGCCACGTCATGAGGGTGCGCCTCCTATTATAGACCTTACTACTTCAACACACAAAATACTTACGACAGGGCAAGTCCCTATAGCTATAGTATCCTGGAATGTTGCTGGCCTAAAACAAAAGCTTGAGGACCCGGACTGGCATAGCTACATAGATAAATTTGACATCTGCCTCTTTCAAGAGACATGGTTACTTACCCCCATACAAGCTAGGCTACAAAACATACTATAAGAAGGCTGTACCAACGCAGAGAGGAAGACCATCTGGGGGCCTTGTAATATGGATCAAATTAACATTGGGGATGCGATCCTTTGACTACACCATAGACTCTCTAGATCTATTGGCAGTGTACTTAGAGAGTAACAACGAAAGATTGTATTTGTTTAACACCTATAATAGACCAGCCAGGCAAACTCTAAATTCTGAGACTATCAACACACTGGGTAGCTCTTTGGACCATGTAGACCCCAGTGACACTGTGATAGTATGTGGGGACTTCAATTGTGCCTATGAGCCACTAAATGGACTAGAAAACATAACCGAGGAAGAGGACATGGCCATAGGGTTGCCTCAACTAGTGGCAGGACCACCAAACCTTGCACTAACGCTGCACTGCAGATAGTGCAGCTTACTATAGAACACCGCCTAAGGGCGTGCAATGGGAGGGTATTTACTAACGGGGACGAAAAGCCTCTCTCCACACTTTTAAGCGTGGTATCTCACAGTCGAGATTAGATTATATAATGCACAGTACTCACACTTGGAGTAGGATAGTGAGCTTCAGAATAGACATGAGGGACGACAGTGACCACCGACCACTTTGCTTAGAAGTAATAGCCCAGCTAGCAAGAGACGATCAATCTGACGTCTGTATGCAAAATGTATATCCCCTAGTAGGAAATAATTGAAGATCTATTAAGTGGCCTAAGGTCACAGGCAATATAGAGTTAATGACAAACATCTATGACACCTTCACTGAGGTAGTGAATGCCCACCTGGAGATAAACGCTTTGCCTTCAATAGTAATGCATTCCACTTCGGCTGCAAAGCTAGAGCCTCTTCTCACTAAAAACACCGGGAAGAAATCAAAATCTAACCCTAAACTGGGACCAAAGGTAAACCCATGGTATACAACAGAATGCAGGAGATCCAAGACAACCTTACTTGACACTATAAAGCGGGGAAATGCAGATTCAGTAAGGAGGGCCAGGGACATTCATAGAAGAACATTGGCCACTGCCAAGAGGGATTGGGAGGAAAATAGCTGGTTGGACCTATTACATGCAGCAAAAACTAACAATTCAGCTGAGGTCTGGAAAATCATAGCATGTGGGGGCAAGGACCAAGTAGTAAGGACGGAGCATTATTTGAACTCAGCAGTGTGGACCGATCACTTCACTGCCTTGTACTCTAGCTTCCGGCCCACTGTAACTTCGAGTGGAGACAGGGAGCATGCAAATAATGAGGGGGACAGTGGAGTGATCATTTTCTCACTGCAAGAAACAGAATATGCCATAGATACCATCAAGCCAGGGAAAGCACTGGGACTAGATAGACTCCCCGGAGATCTATTTAAACACGATAAAAAGGTTTGGGCCCCATATGTCAATACCCTCAGCAATGCAATAACAGCAGGTGCCCCAATACTGGAAACGTGGAAAGGGGCTGAAATTGTCCCTATCCACAAAAAAGGTAGTAAACACAAACCCGAAAATTATAGGCCAATCAGCCTGATAGATGTTTTACAAAAGATCCATGCCAGACAGTTATTAAATAGGCTTAATGACTGGATAGAGACTAACAATATATTGTCCCCATATCAGGCAGGATTCAGATCATGCACTAGTACAGTAGATCAAGTCTTTAGACTTCTGTGCATCTTCTGGAAATATGTAAAGATTAGGAAGGGCCACAACTATGTGGCATTTGTCGACCTGCAGGCAGCTTTCGACCTCGTACCTAGATGCCTATTATGGGACTCATTAAAAAAACAAAAAGCTCCCCCCAGCAGAGTAACCCAGATAGAAAGGCTGCACAACGGAAACTATGCTAGAGCCCGCTGGGGTATGGATGGGGAACTTACAAAGCCGATCCCAATAGAGAGAGGAGTGAGACAGGGTTGTGTACTCGCCCCCACCCTGTTCTCACTCTATATTAACGACGTGGCAAATTATTTGCAAAAGCAAACACACGACCCTCCCAAACTGAACGGAAACTTGGTACCGGCACTGCTATTTGCAGATGACACCATCCTGATATCAGAAACTCCAAAGGGACTACAAAACAGGATGAATGATTTTAATGGATATTGTGTCACAAAAGGCCTAGAAATAAATGCTAGTAAAACTAAGTACATGGCCATAAACCCACACAAGGGTTTTAAAAATAACTTCATGTTGTGCAACCAAACATTAGAACACGCTGCTAATTTTACTTACCTGGGCATATTATTAGAGTCCAAATTAGTAAGGAAACAGCAAGTAAATCATTCCGCCCTACGGTTAGCTCAAGGGACAGGGGCAGTGCTCAAGAAGTATAGTATGTCCTCAAGCAAATCAGTGACACCAGCACTTGAGCTATACAAATGTAAGGTCCAGGCTGCAGCACTGTATGGGTCAGAGTTATGGGGCACTAGCAACACCAAGCAATTGACGATCGGGGAAAACAAATTTGTGAGGAGCCTACTGGGGCTACCCCCATCAACACCACTTATCCCACTGTTCCATGATCTAGACATAAAGCGCATAGGGCATCTTACAACTTTGCGACCATTGCTCTACTGGATACGGCTGTGGACAACACCAGAACTAGTAGCATACAGAGAAGGTGTACGTGAATTATTGGCCATTGACACTAGCCTCACCTTCCCTTGGTTAAGATTTGTACAGAAATGGCTCATAAGGCTAGGTCTTGAATCATATTGGACTAACCCACACAGCCTAACACCTAGCTGTAAAGTTACACTGAAGGGAATTTATTGGCAATACATATTGGATGCACTCCATTGTGACCCGAGACTAGGAAGGTTAACATCTCAATTTCTTACTATTAAATCAAGTCCGAGCCGCGAGGAATTTCTTGACAGTGTACAGCCGCACCTAGCTAGAACTCTATACCTAATGTTAAGATATAATATCTTACAGATCAAGAGTTACACAGCAAACTGGGAGGGCAAGGAAGATCGCTCTTGCACTCTTTGCATTACAAACGCTCTAGGGTCCCCAGAGAACATAGCACATATTTTGTTATATATATTTGTTGTCAGGCGTACGATAGACCAAGGAGGCAATGGATCCGACCGCTATGTAATACAATGGGTTTTAGAAAGCATCAAGAGGCACTAAGGGTACTCACAACTAGCACCGCACCACATGTCATATTTGCCTTATCCAGATATCTGTTCATAGTGGGACTGATAAGGAAAAAAGCGGGACTATGGCTGTGATGCAGCAAAGACTAATGTACTTTCTGATGTAAAAAAATAAATAAATAAATACTTCTCAATCGTTTATAACATCCGGTCACTTCTCCTTCTTACTGAATTGTAAAAATGTTTTTATCTAATTTTTAAAATGTGAATCTACTGGGGTAGTGCTAATGGAAAGACTCAGTGATCCACCTATAATATTTTAAATTGTTTTAATTGAATTCCTGATGTTTTTTTTTTACTACATAATATATGTTTGAATGTATTTTAGATTGTATCACGAATGATTGGATTTCTATGAAACTTTTATGGCCTTTGGTCGAAATAAAGTATTTAAATGAAATGACAAAATTGTAATTTAGCTGGTGACACTTTATGCCCACCTACTGTCAAATGGTTCAGTAGAGCAAATGTATCTCTCACACATGCTTCTCGTGTCTTTGATGCAACCAATAGTCATCTATGTACTGCACCAATTACCATTACCAATGACTCCAGACACTTTTTCAATATCTGCTTGAAAATTGAAGGACTCTCCGTATACCCTTGAGGAACTCGGCACCATGCCAAAACACGGTCTCCGAACCGGAACACAAAAAGATATTGGCTATCTGGATGCAAAGGTATCGAGAAAAATGCTTGGCACAAATCGATCACTGTGAACCACTCTGCATCACAGGGAATTTGATAAAGAATCACTGCTGGGTTTGGCACTATTGGACAACAAGGTACCACAATCTTATTCACCTTTCTCAAATCTTGAACTATCCTGTACTTACCACTCAGTTTCTTAATCCCCATAATAGGTGAGTTACAAGGACTCCCTAATATCTCTCTCAAGATGCCTCGTTCAATCATTTGCTCAATCACAGGCATAACTCCTGCAATAGTCTCTGGGCTCATTTTATACTGTGGTGTTTTGGGGAATTCTGCTCCTTGTTTGATGGAGATTTGGATAGGATCAACTCCTTTCATCAACCCAAAATCTTTCCCTGAAAAATCCCACACATCAGTTATCACTCTTTCTCTCAATTCAACAGGCAAATCTTTCACTGTAAACAAAGGATATAAATCATTCACTTCTGTCCCTTGCCTTGCCATTATCACTTTGAACGCAACATCTTCATCCGGCGTTTGAAAAGCAATACCATCCGGTGTACAATAGATGGTACAGTTCATCTTACACGACACGTCCCTACCCAAAAGGTTTACTGGACTCATGTCACACACCATAAACCGATGCAAATCTCTAAATTCTCCAATGTGCACTTTCATAGGTTTTGTCACTGGAGTTTTGATAAGCTGATTTGAGACACCCACAACTTGGATAGTATCTCCCGAGAGGGGTAGGTTTGGAATTTCTGCTGTTCTCACAGTAGAATGGGTAGCACCAGTGTCCACAAGGAATGTAATAACATTACCTTCTACTTTCCCATCCACAAAAGGACCACACTGATCTACCTCAAGAGATGCGCCAAGCACGCACTCCTCCTCCCCGCTCAGGCACCGTCATTGAGATGTATCTGAATCACTCTCAGGACACTGTGACCAGTATTGTGAAACCATTTGTACATTTTGATTTTTACTAACTTGTTCACCTGTATGGAATCCAGCATTCACACTGTATCTCTGTACCTGAGCATTCAAATTATTAGGCATAGGAGCTAGTGGTATTTGTACCTGTTGTACCTGTGATGGAACTACCTGTTGCTGCTAATGTTGATTCACAACCACCTCATTCTGCATCTGTGGATTAAAATTTTGATTCATCCCATTATTTCCCAGTAAAGTCTTACACTCGTTCTTCCAATGTCCAAATTTTCTGCACGCATGACAAGGAAATGTCTTTTTCATATCTTCTTTATTACCTCTACCTCTACCTTTTCCCTGAATCTGAACCTGGGCACCACCATTTGTTACAACGCCATTCACATTAGGAATCTGACTATTTTGAAAATTCTGATTCTGTCCTTTTACTTGAAAACCTGTTTGAGAATAATCAACAAAATTCCCATTTTTTCTGTGCTGCTTTCACTTGTGCCCACATCATTTTCTCTTTCAATTTCTTATGTCTTGATTCAATATCATCACTACAATATTTTGCATACCGCAGTATTTCATCTACTGTCTTGTTTTGCCAGCAAATCATGTGCTGCTGAATCATGTTGCTAATTTCCGGTTTCAATCCAAACACAAACTTATATACAAAGTGTCCCATATCTTTGTCAGTTATGCTCTCAAAACCACTATACTGTTTGAACATCTGCAAAAGTCTCTCATAATAAGCATGCCCCGATTCTTTTGACTCCTGAGTCATTCTATCAATCTTAACCCACTCTGTCTCCTTTGGGAAAATCTTACTCTTGAAGTAGGTAATTACTTGATTATATTTTTTCATCACCTCTTCTGACGGGGCTCCAGTTTTAACATCTCTAGGATATTCTTCTCTCAGCCAATCTACTGCAATCTTACACTCAGTCCACAAATCAGCTGGAACCAGAATATCAAACAAACCATCTAAGGCTTTCAGCAAAACTTTTGAAACTTTTACAAACCTCTCTACTTGTTTATACCAATCAACAGGCTTTTCTCTCAATCTAGGGAACTCATTCGTAAATGACAATATGTCCTGCCTTGACCAAGGAATGTGGACGTATCCTCCACCGGGAACTTTCCTCATCGGATATATCATTTCAGTATTCACTGTTTCTGTTTCTGTCTCTCTCATTGGAAGCAAAGAAGATGCAGGTCCACTCTTATTCACAAGCATTTCTTCTTTCTTTTTAGACCATCTGCCTTTCCAGCGTTCCAATCCACCCCATCTTTCAAGGTATTAATCAATTCTTTTATCTGTAGTTGTTTACCAGAAGCATTTAAACTCTCTAGATACTTGTCACTAAAATCCAATAACTATGTTTTTTGCAAAGCTTTTGATTTTTTAATGTCCACTCCATATGCCTGTGCAGCTTCACGGACCTCTCATGCAAACTCTTTGCTCTCATCGTAATATTCTTACACAAGAATACCAGCTCTTCATCCTGGTATTTATTCAATCTCTCTGGACTAATCGTACCTAGAATCATTTCTTCCAAATCTGCTTTCAATCTGGCCACATCCACACTCAGTTTAATTTTACTAGACACCATCCCTCTAATCCATTCATCTAATTCTTCTGGTGAGGGTACCACTGATCCCCAGATGCGGGAGTAACTTTTCTTGCATTCTGCATCAATCTGCTAGGCTCTTCTTGCACACTTCTCTTTGGAGTTTCCATTTGTCTCTCTGCTATATCAATCAAATTTCCCATCTCGATTACTGCAACATCATTATTGCTCCTAGCATTATTCATTGGTACTGTTAATGCATGTACTCGCGAAATGTTCTGGCCCTGACTCAACAATGGGACTATAGGACCAATTGTCACTGGAACTGACAACGCCTCTGCATTCAAACTCATTTGGTTAATTCTCTGTGTCAACTCATCTTTCGCCTTATTAATTACATCTACATCTCTCTCTTGTGAAGACTGTGGAGTCTGTAAAGCCTGTGGAACTTGTGCAGCTTGTGGAGCTTCTATTTCAACTAATGGAGCATCTGGAGTAATTCTTTCCTGATCTTCGTGATATGGTGGAGGCCTATTTAATATCATCTCATCCAATAATTCATCATCAATCTCATTTGGATCTGGTTCTGTACTCTCTACATTATTCTTTTTCTCTTTGGATTTCCCTCCAGTCTGATCTTCAGCAACAATCACTGGATATAATCCCTCCGAGATTACATCTTTCCTCCATCTTTTCATTTGAGCATCCCATTTCGCCACTGCATACCTATTCACTGTATTCCTATATTTCGTTGCAGACCTGTCTCTCTCTCTTCTGTATGCCTCATGTTCCCATTCCTCAAGTGCCTCATACTGCATAGGTCTAGGATTTGGTCTCAATAGACTCATCTGACTCCTCAAGTTCTCTAACACCCTCACATTAAAAGTACCATGCTCTGGGAAAGCCAAAATTCCATCTCCTTCCGTATATTTCACCCAATTCTCCAACAAAGTACACGTATGATATCCACGCTCCAATGTCATAAAAGAAGCAGGCGAACCAGCAGGTGGTATAGGAACCCCTTCTCTAATAGGTATAGGCTCATCCTTTCTAAACAAAGTCCTCATCAATTTTAACAACTTCATTTTAACTCTCTCTCATTACTCTAAAACTCGGAAATAACAAGGAAACCCTTCCGTAATTCTTCTCACGCTATTCGTTTGCACTATCCAATACCAGCGCAACTCACACCAACCAACCAACAGTTTCACACCGTTCACTAATGACGTTTTTGCTAACTGACCAATGCCAGGCCGGCTTTCTGCAACGTCAGAATTACTCCAACTACTGACCCTCCCTTTACAAAATGATACACCAAGGATTTTACAAAGTCTTTTCTAAATAAAAATTATGAGAAACAACACAAAACACTGCTGCTTTGTTTGCCCCACTAAAAAAAAGAGATAGTTCAAACACTCAAAGAAATCCTTTTACATCCAGCGGAATATTGACCAGCGTTACTCTATTCTCAATCAAGCGAAAGAACTCTTGGTACTCCTTCAGGTGTGCTCTCTAAAGTTTCCCAATAATCTCCCACTATTACTAACTTCAGAAAAGGTCCGTATGCAATACTAACAACCTCTCTCGTTGCTTAATATCACACCTGCAGACAAAACACTTATCTAGTGTGTACTTTCCACACTCTTCCTCTGCCCCTAAGGCTAAATCAACATCCCGGGATCTTAGGCAACTCCGTACCCATTTCTTCCAGACTACATAAAACGATAGCACAATATGTTAGTTACCAAAATCATTAATTCCAACCATTAATTTGCCAAAATAATTAATTTAAACCATCAAGATGCTACCAAAACTGATCCAGCGATCCTGGACTAACAAAATTCCATTATCTGGGCCCATTTCATTACCCAACAAGCCCCTTCACGCTGGGTGAGTGAAGTACCACACTTACCAATTTTCCAATTAGTATATCATCCTCAGATACACTTTGGGCCTGATTCACAGAACTAACTTACGTCAAAAACGTAAACGTAAACGTAAAGTTAGTACTTTTTAGGTATTCACAGAATACACGTACTCATTTTGGTATTCACAGAATGAACTTACTCATTTCGGTATTCACAGAAGTTAGTAGTCCTAAAGTTAGGACAACTAACTTCTGTGAATACCGAAATGAGTAAGTTCATACTGTGAATACCAAAATGAGTAAGTGTATTCTGTGAATACCTAAAAAGTACTAACTTTACGTTTACGTTTACGTTTTTGACGTAAGTTAGTTCTGTGAATCAGGCCCTTTGTGGCAATGCGATCTTTATTTATGTAATCAGGGTTTGGCAAACTAATATTTGGAACAAGTAATGCTCATTATACCAATTTCAATATCTCTAAAAAGGACAAACTCACTTGTATATTTATAATGCTTTATCTAAATAATGTGATTGCTCATCAATACAATACAGTTAGAATCACCGATCACCACACAAGAAACAATTATGAGAAATAACAAAGGCACATCTCAACATTAATGCGATGAGTGAGTGGATAGGAGTAGAGACAAAAGATGTGAGACATAAGACATTTGCAAAATGATTATGCAAATTCAGGATATCATACTAACCCACAAGAAACTTTGGAAACTAATCTCTGGCCATGAGAGCAGCAAGGCCCCTCAAGAAGAATTGAAGAGCAAAGGCTAAGTCAGGATTTAGCAAACAGGGAAACAGCCAGCCCAAATAGGAGACAGCAATGCAGCCCTCTCCTTACGCACAGAAGGAATACGCCAACGCCTACAACTAACCCCTCCCACCAAGTGCCTACTATTATACTCTAAAACCCAAAGAGACCAACCCACATTGTATCATAACACACAATTTCTCTTCATTCTATTGGTTAAGGAAGGCGGTGTACTGTCACACCACTCTCATCATGACGCTTCTTGTAAAACTGTCCATTGTTCTCTTTACTCAATTTATCAACTTCCAGCCCAGGAAATACAAATTCGAGCTGCTGTCATAGTACACATTTCCTCCATCTTGATCATGTAACAACTCTTGTGCCTCGATTGTTCAATTGCACCGCTTTCTAAGGAAGTGTTCCGCTTCCAAAGATTATTTGGTTTCTCCACGCAAACTTTGGCAGGCACACAGGATCCTTGAAGGACGAACAGTTTTCCACCTTCCCTTTCTTGCTCAGAATTAAACCGCATTTATTTTCTAAAATGACTGTCGGGCATTTTCTTCAGAGCAGAAAACCATATTTCCACGGAAAACAAACACATTCATTATTAATCACTTATAATGTTCTACCATATTGTACCCACCCTGCGTGATGCATTTGCCCATGTGCATCCCAGGTTAAGGTTATTTTCCGCACATATTAGAATAAACAATCAAGCAGCATTAGTCCTTTTATTTTCCATTAGTCACAAGCATTTGCGGTCTAGTCCAGCACTTTAGTTCTTTTGCTTATGCAGTTTTCATTTTCCCTTGTGTTATCTTTTCGCATCTACTTTGCACAACACTCAATTAGTGATTTCACACTTTGGGAGTTCAAAGCTGTCACCATTTCACTCTTACTTCAAGAGCATAGTAGGCAAGGCCCTTTTCCTGGAGTGTGGCAGTGAGTGGGGAGACATGGTCCACCCTAACATTCCATGATGTGCCAGAGTGTATGAACGGTCAGGAGCGCTTGGGGAAAAGTCACTTATGTGATGTTCAGAGCCAGAGGACTCTCTGACATCTTCAATTTATCCTTTAGGCTGGGGTGTAGCTATCATCAGCACAACAGATGCAGTAGCACTATGGCCCAGGAGAGTGAATGCCCTACGACTCCCGATAGAAGTCTTTTACAGCTCAATTTAATGTCTATTTTCCTTGCTTGCACTGGGGCCAGTATCATCCTTTCTATGCCACTGGGAAACAGCTTCACCAGAACAGGCTTAAATGAGTCTGATTTTCATCTAAATCAAGCGATTTAGATGATTTAAGTGAGACCATGTGAAAATCAATCTTTCACAACTGGCCTCATAAAATCTACACAATGTGAGGTATAAGTACCTCCAGATACCCTCCACCCGCAGTGCACCAGTGTGCCATTGCTATCCACGTTGATCAAACATCATTCCGAAGTTCCATACTTTCCTTTGGACTCAGGATGCACACAAGAAGGCCTGCTGGGTCCCCAGGAACCTGCTTCTTTACAGCTGCTCTGCATTGACACAAGACATAAAAACCTTCAAACAACTCAACCCCAAGAACCAAGGCAGTTCGAAGCCGAGATCCTAAATGAAGTCAGATGTAGGACCCATAGAAATCATTGTTTTTCGGTTCCTCTTTTTCTCATTTTGATTAACCAAGAAATGCATGCCACGAAAGCACTGAATTGGTGCCTACGCATTATTGGATGCTGTTCATCAGCGGAGAGTAAGACAAACTTTAAGCGGATACTTTAAAAGAGAAGTCTACTTACATGCTTAACAAACTCTGATACAGTCACACGCTACACTCAATGAGATACGCCGTCAAAAATATTTTTCTAAGATAACAAATTCGTAGAGTGTTTTGTGAATGCAGTGACATTTTCAATTGTATTATAAATGCAAAAACTGAACTGCTAGTCCTTTAGACCACACTAATGGAATGCATTATTTAATTTATCATCAACTGATACATTGAAAGCCCATCACTGTGTTGATTTCAGGCTCTACTTTGTTGGAAAATAAACAGATGCATCTCCTCTGGGAGCCAGCATCAATCAGTCTGACTCTGTACAAAAATAATAATCAGATTCATTTTGAACTGTCCTTTATAACTAATTTAGCCATTCAGTTCCTCAGATAGTGCTGCTTTACAATGCCTACACAGTGTTCAGACACTTCTCATAAGTTGTTTTTCATTGGGGAGCGAATAATGAGATGGTGCTAAGTAACAAGCAAGGACGGCTAGAGAAAATGGGATGGTTGAAAAACATTTTCATGTGATTCATTTATACTTCTGAACGCTGTATCTAAAAATAGCTGCCCTGAACGCTACCAATGCACCCATGCTATGTTTTCCCAAAAACCCTAAAATATTGCCAGAATTCACTTTTATCCTTTTTTATTATTTTATTTTTTAGTTTTCTATACAGTGACCGGCCTCCTGGGTGGCGTGGTGACACTCACAGTTGAGAATGTACAAAAAAACTGTCAGATGCTTCTACAAGCAAGAAAACGAGAAAAAAACGAAATACAGTGATCAAATATCATGAACGGGAAATACAGTGTTCCACCTTATGGAATGAGATGACATTGAAATGCATTCAGAAACTATCCATTCACCGAAAAAAGGCAGAAGTAAAAACTTCAATGTTATACAGTACGTCCAGTGGTGTCATTAAAGTTCTGCAACTTACTAATTGGTATGAAAGTTTTCAATGTCATACAATAAGGTCTGTGGTATCATCAAAGATTTATAATACAGAGAATACTACAAATACATGCCATGTAGACCCTTGAAAAATCACGGGTGTGCAGGCTTCTGCTTTTTCATGTTTACTTAAGAAGGTTTTGAATCAGGCTAAAAAGATGTTGTGAGAAGGTGCATTCCTGACAGAGACTGAAAGGATTTTCCAGGGTACTGGTATAGTTCCAGAAAAGATTGCTATAAAGTCTCATGTTTTAGCTCTCAAGATTTCCAGTCTCAAACCTGTGTGCTTCTGGAACAGCCAGTGGTTTCTACTTTCATAACGATTTTACTGTGATCATTCAGATGGTGTGCACCATGAATATTGAATCAATAATATTGATGAGACAGAATACTGAGGACAGAATATTGAAAATAAATATCATCAGGTGAGTAAGTCCTGATTTTCTACACCTAACTCCATATACATATATATATTTAAATGCAGTACATATATTTCCAAGGTACGTGGATGTGGAGTCAGAAACAGTACATTTATACTCACATATATAAGCAAACCTTTCTATAGTTTGTTCCTCAATATCCTGTCCTCGATATTAATGTGCCACAATATTGTTGGTGTCGATTTTCAGTAGTACAATCAATCCAGATGCACCTAGCCAACAAGGATGAAGCCCACTGGAATCATCTAAACTACAGCGAGAATGGGTGGGAATAGTTATTCATTGCGGTTTGACTACGCAACCTCTTCCTGAGACGAATCAACCGCGAAAGTGTGGTGTAGCCATTCTTTTACACAAATCCCTACCTTTCTCTCTCGTTAAAACATGGATTGACCTGGAGGGTAGATACGTCTTCGCTAAGCTAAAAATTGGGGGAAAAATCTTCTGTATTGGCTCAGTTTATGCTCCAACTGGCGCTAAGCACTCCTATTTTCTAAACTTAAACCGTCTTCTTGTAGAGATTGGTGCATCCAGCTACATCATTGGTGGCGACTGGAATCTGGCTCTTGACGCGATTCTAGATAAAACAGGCCCCTTAGACAGATGTAATGCCGGTGATAGATCCTTATTGGCTGATATAACGACGGATCATGGACTAGTAGATCATTGGCGCCTTTGTCATCCCTCAGACCAAGAATATACCTTTCTCTCCTCTGCTCATGGCTCACAATCCAGGATAGATTACTTCCTTATTTCTCATACAGTAGTTGCACTTACTACTGAATCCTTTATTTTGGAAGCTGCCGTTTCTGATCATTCTCCAGTTCTTTTTGCGCTGGAGATACGCTTAACTTCTCCAGGTCGAAAACCATGGCGTATGAACATTCAAAGATATCGTTCACCTCAGGGCAAATCTCAATTACGCTCTCATCTTTCTGAACATTTAAATAATAACAAATTCTCAGTTTCTTCTTCTCGAACAGTTTGGGAAGCTGCAAAAGCAACCATTCGTGGTCAATTAATGAGAGATGCAGCTACGGCCAATAAAACAGCATCTTTACGTCGTATTGAACTTGAGGCTCAAATTACTACTCTCACTCGTCTATACACATCCTGCCCTACTGTACCTAACCGCAAAAGTTTGGAATTAGCTAAAATGGAACTTAATAACTTATATACTTCCAAAGCAGAATATGCCCTTCAACGTCTAAAAGGGAGACATTATGAACAAGGCGAGAAAGCTGGATGATTACTTGCGGCACAACTCAAACAACGAGAAGCTTCTATGGCTATACCAGCAATGCGCACAGAATCGGGTGAAATTCTCACCAAGCCACAGGAAATAGTTAACACTTTTGCATCCTTTTATAAGAAACTATATACTCCTGAAAATTCAACAACCAAAGATCAAATAACTACATATCTCACAAATATTGATCTTGCATGTCTCGCAGATGAGGACAGGCAATTACTTAGTGGTGATATCACTAAGGAAGAGATAGCTGCAGTTATTTCCAAATTACCTTTTCATAAATCCCCAGGTGAGGACGGATTCCCTGCAGAATACTATAAATGGTCTGGGGAAGAAGCAATTGACACTCTTTATTCTGCTTTCCACAAAGCTGTCCAGTCGGCTTCTCTTGGACCTATTTCTAATAGGGCATTAATTGCAGTTATCCCCAAGCCGGGCTAAGATCCGCTCGACTGCGGTAGTTATCACCCTATTTCGCGAATAAATGGAGATGTTAAAATTCTGGCAAGCATTCTTGCTGCGAGACTCCGAAAAGTCATTTCCTCCCTAATACATCATTCACAGGTTGGCTTTGTCCCAGCCCGTTCATCCAGGAATCATCTTCGAACATTAGCCCATACCTTATGGACTGCAAGGGTATTGAAGGAAGAAGCAATCGCTCTCTCTCTCTGGACGCAGAGAAAGCGTTTGACCGCATTGAGTGGGTTTATTTGTTTGCCACTATGAAACATTTCGGGTTTAGGAGAACGGTTTATTTCAATGGTTTGTTTGCTTTATGATAACCTCACAGCCCAGGTTAATTGTGGAGATTTTCTCTCTGATCCCTTTTCAATCCAAAGGGGCACCCGTCTTATCCCCCCTTTTATTCTTATTAGCGATGGAACCTCTTGCCTCTCTCATTCGCCACTCACCCCAGATTCAGGGTATACCTATAGTGGGAGGAATATCAAAATTATACTTGTACGCTGATGATATCCTACTCACTCTTAGAGATCTTTCTCATTCTTTACCAAAGTTACTTGAAATTATTAAAGAGTTTTCAGTCATTTCTGGCTATAAAGTGAATTGGAACAAAAGTGAAACTCTCCCACTCTCTTCTTGTACCACAAAAGCTTCAATAGATGGATACCCATTTTATTGGAAATCATCTCAATTAAAATACCTAGGAATTTTAATTAATCGTGGTTTAGAGGGAATGGTTTCAGACAACATCTCACCTCTTATAGCGCAACTGGAAACTGATTTTGCCAAGTGGTCGCTTTTGAGTTTCTCCATGTGGGGAAGAATACAGGCGGTAAGAATGGTCACCTTACCTCTCTTTACTTATGTCTTGGGAATGCTTCCGATTACAATACCCTTAATCACACTTCACCGTATAGATTCTCGCATACAGTCATTTATTTGGGGAACTATGCGTCCTCGCTTATCTGCAGCTAAATTAATGGCTCACCGCTCCCACGGTGGGTTAGGCTTACCATCATTAGAGCATTACTCCTTGGCCTTACATCTTTCACAGTTGGCTTATTTACTCCCAGGCGCGACTGACTCTCCTCAATGGGTCATAACAGAGCACTCATTACTTGAGTGTGAGGATGGTCTTCATTTTTTATACAGCACCCGTAAACCTCAATCCTCTCCCACACACCCTGTGCTCCATGCCACATATCAAGCATGGCAACGGGCGCATCGTTTACTAGGGATTGCCCATCATTTGCATTCTAAAGCCCCAATTTGGAAGAATGAAAGTATTCATATCAATGGTCGTGCATTCTCCTGGACTGATTGGAGCTCAAGAGGAATCCTCACATTAGATCAGATTATGGCAGATGGAGAATTGAAATCCTTTGATCTTCTTTGTGAAGAATTTGATCTCCCTTCCCAACAAGCTTCAACATTGTTTAAAGAGATGCCTTGGTTCTTCTCCTTGGACACTAGACACATCGCCGATATTGCATTTTCTTCATACTAGGGGTCAACTTAAGGGTGTTATGTCGGGTCTATATTGCATTTTAATTAGTCATCTATACTCACAACCACTTCTTAAAATGCTCTTCGCTACAAATGGCAGGAGCGCCTACATATTACTATAGACGAAGATACTTGGCCACATATATTGGAAGCTCTGGACAAGCGTACTCGTGAGGCACGTCTGAAATGTTGTCTTTTTAAAACTTTGCATGAATGGCACTGGACACCATCAAAGTAGCAACGAGCAGGATTATCATCTCAGTCTAAGTGTTGGAGATGCTCTGCAATTAATTGTGACCTTCTACATATAATCTGTGAATGTCCCTCTATACAATATTTTTGGTCAAAAATAGGAGATACACTAATGGAAACTATTCCGCTTACACTTCCCCTTACCCCTGCTACAATTTTACTTCATGATCTTAGTAGTACTCCTACTATTTCACATCCTCAGATTTGACATTTACATACTGCACTCCCTATGGCCAAAATCTGTATTTTAAGACTATGACAATCACCTCACCCTCCCTCCAAGCAGGATTGGATGGTCGCAATGATTCAGACGGCATCATACGAACGGGTAATATATAAGTTACAAGATCATGAAGAAATATTTCAACAAGTTTGGACCCCCTTTCTTCGAGATTCCTGAATCTTCTCATCTTACTGTCTTCCTTTCTTTTACTTTCCTCCTCTTTTCCCTTTCCCCCTTGTCTTCTATCTTTTATCTTTTTTCCTACTATAACCTTCTTTTTTCTGAGTAAGGGGATAATCTATTTTTTCTATTTTTCCTTTTTTCTTTTCTCATTTTGCTATTTATTCATTCTTCCGTTCTTAGACTCAGCTTTTCGCTCATCAACTTTCCCAATTATCTATCTTTGTTATTTATTTATTTATTTAATTATTTATCTATTTATTTATTTATCTACCTATCTATATATTTACTTATTTATTCATCTATTTATTAATTATTTTTTTACTATCTTTTATCATCCTAAGACACATCATAACACATATTTATATTTGTATTAACTTAATGGTCCTAAATACACATATTCTTTTCTCTCATATTTTACTCTAATCAACTTTTCTCATGATAGTAATCAATCAGAGCCGAATTTTCTAGTACAATATGCACAATTCTCTTATTTCCATTTTTAGCTTTCGGCTATTTATTTTTCTTTCTCTCTTTTCTTATTTATAATTCTCCTTCTTTCACTACTTTTACTTTTCATAATGTATGTAATTTGTATATTTTGCTAGACTTATATTGATCTGTTATGTTGTATTATATTTCTGTAACTTATATACCTTTTAATTTTCAATAAAGAATTATAACACAAAATAAAAAAATAAAAATAAAAAAAAAGGATGAAACCCAAAGATTTTACCTTTGTCTGCAACATCAGTGAAAGATGTATGTCAGTTTTGAGTCAGGAAATAACAGTCAAAACTCAGTTTTTGTGGGGCTGTAACTCACCTTAATTAGTGACATCCAGGACTTGGATTTGTATCTACAATTGACAAGAGATTATCCTTCATCAAGGGAGTTTATTGTAAAGTAGAACTGAGGGCACACATTTTATATGTAGTAGCCAATTCCAAATTCCTTTAGGACAACCAAGGGTTCCATACATTGGTTAAGCAGGAAGGGAACAAGAATTGACATTTGCGGAACCTAATATGTCATAGTATAGTGCGGTGTTTGCTCGTGTTGCTAAGCTAGGATGGAAACCATTTCAGTACTAAGAGGGTCATTACGATGATGGGCGGATCGCCACCGCCCATTTGGCGGTGGCGATCCGCCCGCCATTCCCCTCCGCATGCATGCCATTCCCCCCCCCCACCACATTACGATGGTGGGAGGGAGCCCGGCGACGGAAAGACCATCCGCCGGTTTTCCGCCGGTCCAACAGGGGACCGGGCGGAAAAGGGCAATAATATGGTGGCGGTGTCTGCAAGACACCGCCATCCATATTAGGATGGTGGCGGAGACCAGCATTTCCATGGCGGCAACGCCACCATGGAAAGGCATACAGTCTTCGCTATTGGCGGCCCGTTGCGGGCCCCCAGAGTGTTGGGGGGTGCACATGGGGGGTACCTATGGTACCCCCCTGCATTGGCATGGACAAGGTGGCAGGCACCACGCAGTGCCTGTCACCTTGTGCATGCCAATGCACGACGTGCATTCCCAGCATTGTGGCGGGCGGTGCTGTGAACACCACCCGCCACAATGTTGGGAATATGGCGGTGGCATCCTAATACTCGCGGCGGGACCGCCGCTCCTAATGCGGACGGTCCCATTCACCTCTACGGTGGCGAGCGGACTTTGTCCGCCCGTCATCGTAATGACCCCCTAAGTCTTAAATGCTAACTCTCATTTGCAGGGTATTAGCGAGAATATTGTGGCAAATTGTGTCAAAAGCAAAAAGATGTAGTAGTACAAATAGACAACACTCTTCATGATAAAAAATGTAAGATTTTCAGGAAGGACGTAGTTTCAGTTCTAGGGCCTGGTCTAAAACTTGATTGCATATCCTGTCCCAAGATGTTTTTCAACTGGCTAACTTTACAGTTCTCATACAGTTTGACCAGAGAAAGGAGACTGGTTTAGGTGTGTTCCATAGAAATAGCTTATAGACTACCGCAAATGATTGACTCAATTTAATAGGTTTGGGACATCCAATTGTGCGGCGTGTGGTCCTGCACAGCAGTGATCGGGGGAGGGGGCGGAAGGGGGGAGGACATGGAAGGTAGGGGACGGGGCGGGGGAGGACGTGGGGGAAACAGGAATAAAAAAATATATATAAACGTACCTTATTGCCGCTCCCTCGCCTCCGTAGTCCTCCCTCGGTCAGCCTTACCGGAAGCACACCCAGGCGACCAGCCAGCCAATCACAACGCTGCCTTAGCAGTGTTGTGATTGGTCTGAGCGCCTTGTTTCAGCACTCAGATACTGACTGGGGACCTGGGCATGTTCTCCATGCAGGCTGTAATGCAGTCTGCATGGAGAACATGCGAAGTGAGCAAGACTGTCTTGGGCGGCCCGAAAGGGCCGGCCAAGAAGTCACTGCACACTTTAGGAGGGTGCTACCACTCCTCCCCTGCCCCCCCCTAACACAAAGCAGGTGGAAGTAGGAGAAGATAGAATGATAACAACACAAGTTATTATCATTTTATTTTCCCTTTGTTTCACTGCAAAAAAAGCAGTGGGGTGATCCTCCTCCACCTTAGGGGAGGAGCCGCCACTGGTCCTGAATCATTTCTTCACTAGGTCGCTCAAAGAAGGCCCAGGAGAGTTCTTGACCTGTGTCTTTATAAGAGCACATTTTGGGCTAGACGGGTCTGGATTTGAGTGGATGACTGATTATGGCTTACATATTAAAATGTGACAGTGCTCAGTTTCATCATGAACTACTATGGAGGGTAGTTGGCCCAGAATGCTGTTATATTGTCTGGATAGTGGATTTGTCAATGACATATGTATCTGGTAGGGATCAAGTACCTATCTTGTGGTATAAAGGGTAGGGGTGTTTCAGTTTTTGTTGATGTAGCTATGTAAATTTTAGAGACTTTAAGCATTTTTTAAGTTAATAGTCTAGGAGTTGATTGTCAGGAATACTTTATTGTGTGATTAATTAAAATCTTTACAATATTTGAATGTTGGAAGAACAGGTACATAAAATCACTAGAAGCCAGGATTCATTAAAAATAGAATTAAACATCAGAAAGTGCAAATAGAGTTAGGTGAAGCTGCCAATAATCACATTGAAACAATAAAGTGCTTGAAAGAATGGTTAAAACCTTTGCTGGCCATCGAATGAAAGGTGAGTGCATATTGTCGCAGACGGACAAATGTGTGAAATAGAGTTAAGCGTCAGTATGCACAAAGGGAAACCTAAAGATAAGAAGTCTAACATATAGCGGCATCGGAACTTGTGCAAATAGGGCAATAAAGTGCCTTGGTCCCTGGTAGGTAGGGTACTGGCTAAAGTACTGTGGTATACTACTCTCAAATGGTGCACTACTGTCAACAGATAAAGTGCAAATTAGTTATGAAGCAGCAGTGATACATGCGCGACGCAGTAGGCAACAATGTTTAGCAAGTTTTAGGTGGGCCTAGTCAATCACAGTCATTTGATCTGCCTTAACAACAGATTCATTGGGAGACAGTCCTGGGTAGTCTGCTAGTTCGCTTAAAAGCAAGAAGAAATCTACAGTATAGCACCATTGGATCTTGTGCAAGCAGAGCTATAAGGTGCTTAATCTCTAGTAGATACTGGCTGAAGTAGTATAGTGTTACTCTCAAATACTGTGCTGATTTCAACAGATAAAGTGCAAATTGGTTACCTAGCTGCTGTAATACATGCACGAGGCAGTAGATGACTATGTATGACACGTTTTTGGGTAGACCTGGTCATTCACAGTCATTTGGTCGGCATTGGAAACCGATTGGTTGGAAAACGATCCTCGGATAGTCTGCTAGTTCACCACTGTCCAGCAGTGGTTAGCCAGTTCCAGGGTTATCCATCTCCGTAGTGGAACTACAGCTGTTGTTCACCTCTTTTATACATACTTGGGTGAAGCTGAAGTATTTTCCGACTTTATCCAGCTCCGCCGGCTCAGTGATAGTGAACACCAGATTCATGGCCTCATTGCACGTTTGCATTCCGTGGGCAAGAAAAAGTGATTTTAACAGTGTGCGGCAGGGTTGCAGAAGCACCAGGCAACAGTGTAGTAGGTGGTTGAAAGGCTCAAAATTATAAGCTCAGAGTCTGCAGTTGATGATTTTGGAGAGAGAAAGCCATTTGGAATTTAGCTCTTTGGATTGTAATCCCATTAGCCTTGCAACCATTATTTGTTTGAGGCAACTTTTTCGAAGTGCGCAATGGAGATATAGCTGAGGACTGAGGCAGTCCGGCTGTGTTTTGGCTTATGATTTCCCCACAGATTGTAATAATATTAAGTCCTTAAATTTGCCCATGTCACTTGCCTTTGAAAGTGTCCTTGTTTGCTTTTTCAGCATTGCTTTAAGTGCTGTGTGTGGAAGCTGTAAGTTGTTTAATACTGTCTGGTCAATTTGGAGAGTGGCAATTGATCTTTGGAGATATTTTGAGCAAAGATTCCACTCTAAATCAAAGATGTTCTGGAGGATTGCTTTCAAGGTCTTTGGTGGTGCTTTTTTGAACCTGTAATAGACCTTTTTAAAGGATGCCATACTAGCCCATGTTTGACCCTCAAGCCCAAATTCCAGCCTTATCAGGCAGCCCGAAGGTATGGGGGTAATCTGCTGACCCTTTTGTAGGCCTTAAGTTGGAATTTTTCTATGATGTTGACTAGTAGACCTGGATAGACTTCATGGCCATATTTGATCATAGGTAGAAGACTTGCTCCTATTACTTTTTTCATTGGGATGGAGGACGGGCGTTCTAGGGAGTTGTTCAGTTTGCAAGCTCTGGCGATTATTGATTCCGCCTTTGCTACTAAGTGCCTAGGGGCATTTTGGGTCCTCCTTTTGGTCATAGCCAACCTCCCAGGTAGTTATAGGAATCAGCGGTTTCGATTTTTAGTGGACCCAGGCTCTAATTGTATTTACATTTTTTAGATAGATTGCTAAAGATTAATACTTTGGTCTTATAGCTATTTGCCACCATTTTATTGGTCAAGTTGTAGCTGGTAAGGACATTGAGGGCTCTCTGGATGCCTATTGTGGAGTAGTCCAGAAGGATGATATTATCAGCATATTGTAATATCGTAACTTTAGTGTCTCCAATTTTTGGCAGATTGAGATTTGCATGTTTCAGTGCTGTGCCCACGTCAGCAGTGTTCAGATTGAAAAATAGGGGTTTGAGCACGCAACCTTGCTTAAGGCTGTTGCCTGTCTGGATTTTTCTTGTGGCTGCTGTTGGTGTTAACTTGACCCTAACCCAGGTTGAGGTGTATACGGCTATAACAGCTGAAGCAAGTTGTTTGGGATGCCACACCTTCTGAGTTTTCTCCATAGGATGTTCCTGCCTACCAACTCAAAGGCGGCAGAATAGTCGACAAAACAAAGAGAGGGAGCTGCCTCTTTCTGGTTGCCCAATGAATTAGGCAAGAAAGAGCCACAATGTTATCCAGTGCTGAGGAATTTGCCCTGAAACCCGTATGGCTAAACCGGATTATCTTGTTCGCCTTTGCCCAACACTCCAGTTCTTTCAAGAGCCCGGAGGCGTAAGCCTTTGTTTCAATGTCCAGGAGGGCAATAAGTTTGCAGGGTCTAGCCTATCGCCCTTCTTAAATATAGGGTGCAAGATGGAGCCCCTCCAGCTCTCCAGGACCTGCTAGGTCAAAAGGCAGGATTGATATAGCAGGGGTAGTATTGAAAACCACAGGCCAGTGTCTTCTTTGAAGACCTGCAATGGTATGTCATTTGGTCAGGTGCTCCTCTGGTTCTAATGCTCTTCAAAAATGTGGAGATGTCATTGGCTGTTAACAGCACCTTTGGGTTCTGAGTTTCACTACAAAAGCCTAGTGTGTCCAAGCCATCGTAGGCTGTGGTTTTTGCTGCATATAAATTTTGTACGCCTTGGGTCCACTGTGGTTCAGCAAGGACATTTATTCTGGCTGTTGCTGGGCAGGTTTTATTTTTAGTGTATCTCCATAGGTCCACTTGAGAATGTTTGCCCATTAGTGTATCCTGGTATATACATACAGCAATTGTTCATTCGTCTGCTCGCATTTTGCTGCCCGGACCAGCTGTTTGTGATGTTTATATAGGGACTGTAATCTTGATTTTAATTCTGCTTAGTTGTTTTTAACTTGATTTTCGGCAGGCTTTTTGTAGTCTACGTAGATTCAATTTGCCTGCTGTTCTATGAGAATTTTTTAGTGGGTGGTTGACGAGCGTACTTTGGAGGGGTGAATTATTGTCTACGGGCCTTATTATGAATTTAGCGGTCTTCGTCTGGGACTGCCACCGCTGTGGTCCCAGAAAGATTGCCAAGCCCGTGGTGCACCTGTCTGCCCGCTGGATTCCGAGTTGAATCCAGGGCAGGCAGGCGGTGCAGCAGCGGTGTCATGGTGGCGGTCTGTTAGGCTCATGGGAGAGCCTAACAAGCAAACGGCTGCCTTGACAGCGCCTAGTGCACGTTCCTGCACGGTGTGGCATGCACCATGTCTTGCATGCCACACCGTGCATGAACAAAGGCACAGGTGCAGCACGCAGCTCCATGGCCAGATGCGCCCCGGGCCCCTTTACCTGCATTTTTGCCACCCTTTTCATGGCAGGCTCCCCGCCATGATATGGCTGGTGGAAATGCAGGTCATAATATGCTCGGCAGTGCGGGCATCAGCATCGCCAGCATTTACTGCCCTTTTTCACACCGCCATTGTCTGCTCTGCAGGGCCACCATCTCTCCGTCTCTTCTCCAGTGTCGTCTCTCCTCAGAAATCACCCAGGCTCCCCTAAGCCAATCACGACGCTGCTGTCACCATGACAGCAGCATCGTGATTGGTCTGAGTGCCGTGGTTCGGCACTCAGATGGGGACTTGGAGCCTGGACATGTTCTCCACCCAGGCTGTGCATTACAGCCCGTTGGAAAACATGCTAAGTGCACATGAATGTTAGGCCGGCCCAAGACGGCCAGCCAAACCGTCATGCACACTTAAGTGCATGAACCTCAACTCCTCTTGCTGGCTGTGAGACAGCCCAGCCCCACCCTGAACCCAAAACTGCCTCAGTAAGAAAATATATTATCATTTTATTTTTCCTTTTTTCCACTGCTGAAAAGGAATGGAGCAACGCTCTTGCGACCTAAACGGAGGAGCCGCCACTGATCAGCAGATGAAAGATGGCCAGGTAACCTTTGTAAAAGGTCAGTCACTTCACTGCATCAACTGTGCTGCTTTGTTTAGTAACTTTTGATACATTTGTGCTAAAACAAATTTAGTTAAAATCTGCAGACTCCACAGCACATGATGGACTATGTGAACAAATTAATAAATCCATAATTATGCAGAGAATGCTGCAGTCACAGAATCGGATCATTCCAGTGGCCCTAGACATATCCAAGCTAAAAAGTGTAGAGAAATTATGACTAAAATGAGTCTGGCCAAACAGGTTTGTGCTTGTTTGAGTGCTGCTAGAGCTTACTGGCTATACATTGTGTTGTGTGTCATGTGGGGAGTATTTTGATTTTCATGATTTACATGAATTTTGAATGTTTGAAATAGGAAATCACTTTTTGAAGGTCTGTGTCATTCATTTGGATCATAATCTTCTTGTTTCTATAATTGTTAATGGAAATGTTTAATTGTGTGAGGGTACTAACTTTACACAAGAGAAATTCAGGGATACTTTTCATTCAAAGGACAGTGAAAGATTTATACAATTCTAAATATGTTCTGTGTTGATTAAGAAAAATAAGTCAGTTTTAATTGAGCCTAGTTTGCTGCAATGATAGGGGTAATCAGAAAACAAGTTTCACTCTTCAACACCATGTGTGTTGTAAAATTCTCATTATCCTAGGGAGGGAAACCAGCTGTAAAACATATTGACAGGCAGATTTGTTTTATTACACTACAGATTGTGATAAACAGCATAAACTGTAACATTGTGTAGCTCCCCATACGCTTTTTGGGGTACTACAACCTGAAATTTCAGGGCGTTTGTGAAAATAGACAGCGTTTCAGGAAGCCTGGTGCTCTTAGCCCAGAACCTTGGTCGAACATAGAAAGGCCTGTGCGGTGGCCTTTAACAGGACAGGGTACACCCTTTGAGGCTGAATAAAGTGAGAAAGCTTGAAGAGGTGAGTTTCCCTACTGAAAATGGAGCCTTGCAAATGTAGATAGGTTGGTCCAGCATGCTTCAAAATGTCAGCCTTGATTATTAGACAATTACAGCATGCTTCAAAATGGCAGCCTTGATTATTAGACAATTACAGCATGCTTCAAAATGGCAGCCTTGATTATTAGACAATTACAGCAGGCTTCAAAATGGCAGCCTTGATTATTATTAGACAATTCCATTGGGGTGGGGGTGTGTCATGCTTTAGGTTGCTTGCTGCGATAAGGCAGGGCCAGGCTAAGCAGTCACACAAAGGGTACAGAAGGAGAGCCGAGGTGTTTTGGGAGATCTAATGCTCCCGACTTCAAATAATTCAGGCAGGTTGTTGGACCTTGGGTGAGATGCCTTTACTGGAGAATCGTCCTGCAGGTGGATCTGTGGCAGGTAGGTGGAAACACTGAGGCTCTCGACCGAAAATTGTGCTAGAAGAGTTCAGATGAGGTCACGACTGCTTGAACACCATTGTTCCTCGCCTCAGAAATTAGCACAGGTGTCCACAAATGTTTTTAATCCTGTCTTTAAAGATATATTGAAAATGTACTTAGAAATGAATAAAGCATATACTAAGACACTGAGGGGCATATTCACAAAGAGCTATCGCTGAATTAACGGCACTTTATCGCAGCCAAAGTCGTGATAAATTTACCCCCCCATTCACAAGCCCGTGTAAACAGTCCACAGCACCAGTTTACCCGCGATAGCAGCCGCAAAAAACATCGCCACAGAGGACCCCCGCAAATATCGCTAATGAGATGCAGAGTAGGCGTTCCCGTGCCAAAAGCCGAGACAACATCACACCTCAACATTCACAACAACCAGTCACATCCGTGATAAAAACACAAAACAGGCGATAAGGCGCGTTAGCACCAGGAAATTTACACCTGCCCTGACCTGGTGTAAAGTCGGACGGCAGCCAGCACCACAAAAGGGACCACAGCCCAGGGCCACATCCCAAGGGCAACAGATGCCATGGAGCCACCCATCATGCGGCCCGGACACCCAAGAGGGCCACAACACCCACAGCCACCGCCCCATGACCCCAACCCACACCCGGAACACCCCCCCCCGGACCACCACAACGCAGCGCAGACAAAGACAGCGGAACCCCAGGAAACTTACCAGCCGCACAGACCCAACATCTGACAATGTCACCGTCCACTACAGGCTGAAAGGGACAACCAACCTACGCATCCTGACCATCATCGCCTAACAGGCCTACGGCACCAACACAGCAGACAACCAACATCCCACCCCACACAAAGCTGATGGCGTGGCTGCACCTGTTGGCCCCTGGGAACCCCCATCCAACACCCGCCAGATTCGGAGGAGTCTCACAGCCAGCCACATCCAAGTCCCCCACACCTGTCCTGGACATCACCATCACCCTGGTACCCCAGTCCCCATACGTACAACACAATGCGCAGGATCCGCTGGAGACCAAGCAAGGACCATACGCCCAAGCAGGATGCACGCACATGTTGGGGGCAATACACAGCACACATGTACTACCTGTGCCCCCTGGTGACACAGCACACAATCACCGCAACAGGAAGCACACATCTCACACCAATGTGCAGGCAACAACAGAACACCGTGGAACACCCAACAATGTTGCCTTCAAATACACAGCCAGTGTGCATGATACCTTCATCCTCCGACAGTCCATCATCAACCAGCGTTCCCAGGATGGCAACAAGGGAAATGCATAGCCCCTTGGCAATATCCAAATGAACACCCCACACACCTCAACTCCACAACCATGCAACTTACAACTCTGGCAATGCACACGTCACAAAATCACATACAACAGGCACAACAACATGCCCACCCACCAGACACGACAGAAAAACTTACAATGTCCACATGGGCAAGCCCTGAACATGAGCCAGACGGCATGGCACCTCAGCCACATAATAGCCGAATGTGGGGAGAGGTGGCAACCAGGCATGTGTGAAGGATGCAGTAGAACCATGATTGGGAAAGTACACAATGCCAAGAGTGCCGGAGATGTGCTGGACACCTCGCAGTATGCAGAAAACACCCATATCCATGGCGACATACACCGCTTGTGTATGGAGTGTAGTGGAC
This sequence comes from Calotriton arnoldi, assembly GCA_963921515.1. Classification (NCBI taxonomy): domain Eukaryota; kingdom Metazoa; phylum Chordata; class Amphibia; order Caudata; family Salamandridae; genus Calotriton; species Calotriton arnoldi. The sequence continues at coordinate 920,580 of CAWUFW010007423.1, read as the reverse complement.
AGTGGACGCCACCATGTCACCCCAGCCAGTGGGGGACCTCGCGGAAATGTTGCCTGTTACGCCCCCCCCTAAGCGTCAGCGGAGTGGGATGGCCCGGCGTACGCCACGCCAGCGTAGGGGTGTGAATAAAAAGCACGTAGGCCTGGGTGTGGTCCTCTTCCGGAAAGACCCACGTCTCTGCCAGGGCGGCGCCTCCCACCCCGCCACGAGGCCGATGCCATCCTCGTGAGCGGAGTTGCCTGCGATGCTGTGTGCCTTCCGGACCCCGGCACTCTGGACCACGAACCCGTCAGGCCAGCCCCTGCGCAGCCAGGGCACACTGATCACCTTCCGACACCGGCGTGTGTCAAGGAGGGCCCACCACATGCCGGCGCAAGCCCCAAGCCCGAGACCTTGGCAGCCACCTCAGACCATCACGGCCTCCACGACACAGGCCCGCTTTATTCCTTTTTCATTGACGTACTCCACTGCCGCCCTCGGCCTACTCTTCGGACCAGTAGGTCCCATATGTGAAACTGTGTCCTGAGTCATGAATGGCAGTGACCCCAAATCCTGGCCAGCGGCCACAGCACCAGACCCCCCAGTCAGTGAGGCATAGTTCCATATGGGCATCTTGCGACACGTGGTGCCACTAACCCTGTTCAATGTCAGCCGGCTACACGTGGTGCCACTAACCCTGTTCAACGTCAGCCGGCAACACGTGGTGCCACTAACCCTGTTCATCGTCAGCCGGCTACACATGGTGCCACTGAACCTGAACTATGCAGGGCGGTGGGGCCATCCAACCTATGCCGGCGACACTCGGTGAATGGGCCGTGCTGACCGCTGCCTCAGGCCTACACCACGGTCAGGTAGGTCACACATTTGGAACTGAGTCTTGATTACACCATGGCAGTGACCGGATGTCTACTGCAGGGGTGGTATCACTAAACTCCCTGCTATCAGTGAAGCAAACGAATGCATCACAAGCACACGACACATGTCTGTGGGCCCATGCTGACCCCTGCCTCCGGCCTACACTGCGGTCCAGTAGGTCACAGAGTCTTGATTTGGCAGTTTTGGAGTTCACATCTGTGTACCGGCATCATCGCAGACTGCATCCCCTATCAGCACCTGTGCCCCTAAGTTTGTTCCCCGACATTCATGGACACTCACTGGTCGTACATTGGTGGCGTTTGAGTCTATGGACTAGGGGCTAGTTTTCATCCTCATGTAGCTGATACCGAATTGTTGGTGGAAACGAGGGTTGCGCTTTCCACTCCTCCATTTGCTGCTTCCAGATAACATAAGACCTTCCACATCATGCCCTGGAGAACACCTTCCACTGTCCCCCGAAACCCTCCGCAACATACACCTCGGACATTGATGGGGACCTGCTCAGGTCGCATGGCCCATCTGACTGCACCGCAAGTCACCGTCCCGTGGCTGGGTGCCTGTGCCGGCCGCAGTGCATCCGGGGCCACTAACTCTGTGCTGCTCAGGCCTGGGACCCCTCCTTCTGGGACATTGAATGGCCTCTGTAGCGATGGTCTTGGGGTCATCAACGCAATGTGTCTGTGGCCCTGCGCTGTCCGCATCCTCCGGCCTCAACTGCGGGCCACCAGGGCCCATGTAAAGCATTGAGTCTTGACCGGCCCGGACGTCGCATCACCGCAGGAGGCACACGCCACCACTGCAAGGACCACCTCCAACCACCATCTGCCAGATTCGAAAGGGTGGTCCTGACAGACCTACGGAGTTGCTCAGACCTTTCGTGGATGCCATCATCGGCCTGATACCCTGCTCAGCACTACAGGTGCCAGTGACTCAGTGCACCGCAAGCCATTGTCCGTTACTGATTGAGTTTTGTGCTGTTGTGGGGTTGCGCAGCAATGTCACCTCATGCAGTGGGGAAGGCCTGGGACCATGATGATGAGGATGTGTCAAGTGTGCGGACGGGAGAAGGCACAGACAATGGGAGGGCAGGTGGCAACAGCCCCAAGGCAGGAATGCAGACTGGTGGTGGTAGTCAAGCTACACACCCGGATCTAATACTGGGTATTGCGCTGTGGACTGCGGACGCAACTGTCACCTCAGGCAGTGTGGGAGACCTGGGACGTTGATGAGGAAGTTGATGCAGGTGTAACACACCCCACTGCATCTGCATCAGGACTAACCTGAAGGGACACAATCCTAGCAATTTCTTCACATGAGCGCGCTCTTCTCTAGTGCCCCTACCTCAGTGCACTGCAACTCACGGAACCTCCTGACTGAATATTGGGTGACCTCTGTCCTTACTCCGGATCCTTCCATGTTGCTCTGCATTTGACTCTGTTATGCTGGTGTTTTCTGTTTCCATTACACTGGTGTCCACTGTTCAGGTTGTTGGCAGCACCAAGCACTCCATGCGGGCTGACTTGTACTCACCCCACACACATCCAGCACAGGCGTCACTGTACATGTGGCCCTGCCAATAAAGGGGCCGGGCGCACGTGCCTGTAGCCAGTTCAACATGATATGTGCATGTGTCTCTGTGGGGGTGTGGGTCTCCTTTGTGGGGTGTAGGTGGTCCCTGAAGGGTATTGGACACCCACGTATGTGTTCTAGTTCGCATTCCATGGGTTGGGCAACACCCGCACCTGTTGGGCCACCTCCTTTTGGCGTTCTGCCACCTGGCATTGGGGTGCCATGTGTGGGTGGGTGAATTGTTGTGAGCCAGCCGTGATTGCGGGTGCTTCATGCTGTGTGGTCTGTTGCAGGGGCTGGGTTCTCCTCTGAGTAGCTTGTCTGCCCTGGTCCTGGTGGTGGGTTGTGTGGGATGTCCATGGGCTGTTTTAGGGCGTCGGTGGCTGGGCTGTGGTGTTCGTCTCGGGCATCACTGATTGGTTGTCTGTTCTGACCTGCGGGAGGTGTTGTTTGTCCCTCTGCATTGTGATGGGGAGGTGCATGTTGGCTTTGTGTTGGCGCCTTGTTCTTGTCGACATGCAGACTGTGTGACAATGTACATTGTGACTGTTTGGGAGGTGGTGGCTATTTGAGTTGGGACAGTGTACATTTGGCCTACATGGCTGATGTGGGGTTGTAGGGGTATATGTGCATCTTACAGTTCCCTGCTCTGTCCAATGTGATTGTTCTGTTTCTGCGCCTGGGTGGACCCAGTTGTGTCCCCTGTTCTGCAGTGTGGGTGTTGCACTTTGTGCCACATTGTCATGGTATGTGCTGTGATTGCTATGTGTGTGTGCTGCAGTATGCCACGGGGATGGGGGACATGTCCCTGGGTAATTGTGGGTGTGCAGTGTGTTACACCTCATTGTGCATGTGTGGCATTGTGCCCATCACCCCCCGTCCCCCTAGTCCCTGTTGGATCCTCACCCTGTTGTTGTTGTGTCAGGTCCTCTCGAGCTGTGTCCGTACTCCCTACTCCTTGCACCCTCTCCACACTGATGACTGTGGCCTGGGTTTCCTGTTGTGGCGCAGCACTGCCACCTCCTGTCGCCGTTGCTGCCTTCCTGTTGGCAGCGGGTTTGTACCTGGTTTAGGTTGTCACGTCCTGCTGGCGCCTCTTGGTCTCCTGTATTGGCCTCCTGGGCACTCCGATTGCATTCCAGGTGGTCTGCTTGTGGGTCAGTTGCTGGTAGTGTTCTGTCGCCTCCGTGTCCTCGGTCTTGTTTTCCTGCGGTCTGCACCCCGTCTTCCTCTCCCTTTTCTCCTTGGCCTTCCCCAAGCCTGTTGTTCCTTGCTGGTGGTCTGTGGGGGTTGTGGGGTTCGCGTTTCCCTCTGCGCTGGGTCAGGTTGCATCCATGTTGCTACGTGCTTTGGCTTGTTTCTGGTGTGTTGTGTCTGTGGTTTTTATGGTGCAATTTCCCGCCAGACGCGTGGGATTTGCAGGCCTGAGGCTGGTTTTTGCTACTTTTTGTACCGCGATTGGCCTCATCGCATGATTTCTCGTGTTTGCGTTTCGCATTATTTCGGCGTGGCGTTGATTTTCACGATGGCATTTGACGCGTTATCTGGTGACTATCGCATGATACCGCCTTGTTGTGAATTCCACGTTGACACGGAGTTATTTTCCTGCGATGGGCTGCGATATTGAAAGTTGCGTTATGCTACTCTTGCGGTAGTTATCACACGTTCTTGTGAATATACCCCTGAGAAGGGCTACAGTGTCTGGAACTCTGTGAATACATGAAAGGGCAGACGATGTGCCCAAAGAGGAAAGACATGTAAACAAGCGGATCTGGAAAGCTCAGAAGCGTTTCACTTCAGAAACAAATCAATAGAGCAGTGGTATGCCACCGCTGCATAATTCTGAACTATGCTTTTCGGCTCCTGTGAAGAGAGCTTTAAGTTTCTGTAGCTAAAGCAAAAATAACGAACACAGCGGGAATTCGGAGCCAGCATGTGAACTTTGGAAAACCCGTTCTGCCCGAGCTGGCACAAGCAGCCATCATTATGTTCTGAATTGTGTTTTCATTATGAACTTGGCAATTCTCCTAGAATGCTGAACTTTTTGAAAGTTTGGCATTCTGAATCATTTTCTAATATTTGAATCCACTTGGCTGTGTCATTTTGTTTCCCAATAATAGGATATAAGTGGAGGTATGCAATGACAGTAATGTGATTTTAAAATAGTAGCTCATACCACCATTTTAACATTTCTATTAGCTGCAAATAACAGGCATTACTATTAGCCAATTTCATACTATTCAATTTATCGGTCTGGAAAAGACAAAAGGCTGAGTGGGGGACCTGCAAGGTTCAGAATTCCCAAACTACAGCTACATTGATATTAGCAGCAAGCACGGAATTTGCTGATGCAGGCAGCCGCACCAACCCTATAGTTACAGTCAGTACAGTTAGTTGACTGATCTATAGGAATAGCAAATTTAGTTTTCCTAATATCTTTGGTGCCATTTGTTCTAGCTAAACAAAATTTCACACAACCACATTTTTTCACAGTTATGTAATTGTTAATGTTTCATGCAGATTCGTCACGGAGGGAGAGCTTAGTTACTGTGGGGCAGATTTACAAGCCCCTTGTGTCATCTTTACGACACAGTTGCGTCACTTCTGGGACGCAGCGGCGTCGTAAACCATGCGCCACTATGCGACAGATTTACAACGTGACGCATCTTGCGTCACGTTGTAGAGCCCTGCGCTACATTATACCTGCGTCAGGTATAATGTATGCAGGGTGGGCGTTCCGTCGCAAGGAAGCCCCGTAAAAGTGACGCAGTGAAAGAGTCACTTTTACGTCCATGCTGCGCCAAAACCTTATACCTGCTTGTAGCAGGCGTAAGGAGTGACGCAGCATTGCAAGTATAGGATGCCCCTAAGAAGTGCTGGAGTTGTGTCGCGCTTGCGACACGACTCCAGCACTGCGTCACCTATACACTGACAGATGCGTCACGCATCTGTCTCTCTTTGTGCCACGGTGCACCGCATTGTAAATGCGGCGCATCAATGGTGGCGCAAGGGGTTCCTAATGTCACGCAAAATAACTGGTGCATCCCTGCTGATCTGCAGGGATGCGCCAGTTATTGTAAATCTTCCCCTAGGAGTGAGCATATCACTTGCCACCTTTCATGCACGTGGTTTCATTTGGCATACCGATTTTGTGCAATGTGCAAAGCCAGCCTTTCCAATTAGGTTGGTCCGGCTTTGTGCGAATACATATAGGTGGTTAAGCTGAACCATTCCAGGCACACACCTCCTGCACAGGAAATAACAGGGGTTGGCCATTCACGGTGCAACGAGATTTTAGTGTTGCATGAGTGTCAACATTCGGAGCTAAAAAACTTCAGTGCCACAGAGTTGATCCGCGCTTCCCTTTGCAGCATTGCCCGCCATACAGGCGCCTCAACAATCCTTTTGTTGATCTGGGACTTCTTTGTCTTTATGAACTCCTGCATTTTATAACTTTTATAAGAGTAATTCAACGGCGGTCAACGAAGCTGCCCAGTGCTTAAATTGAGCAGGTGGATTGCGGGGCTCGACACCGGCACTGGTATTTAATTGTCAACACCGGCGATTGTGACAGTCTGCCACAAGGTGGCGCTGTCTGGCTAATTTAGAGAAGACCAAAACAACAGTTGATTATTCATTCGCTATACATTAAAAATGACTATTAGCTGCCACCCAAGCCATTCTTCTAGCTTTGGGGGCCTGAAATAGTCCGAATCATCACACTTGTAGGAGTGTGATGGTTACTATGTGTGTTGTTACTATTATTGGCAGCATGACAGGGGCAATGTGTGGTGTAAGTTTCCGGAGCCTTCTGATGAGAGTCCTGGTACTTTTTTTTTTTTTTGTGTGCAAATTAAGCACTGGAGCTGCCATCGAGTCAGTTGTTGAAAAAAGTGCACAAGCTAATTACCTTGTTAGCCCCGAACAGATACAGGAAATTGAGAAGATGATCTCACCTAGATTGTCCAACATAATAATGACAGCGGGGGAGTCCTTGAAACTTTCTTTCCCACCGACTTTTGCTGAGTTAGTGGCCGTTGTAGACGCTCAAAGCGAAGAAGCCACAAGACGCCAGGGAGAGCTTTAGAAAATGTATGTTTTGACAAGTTAACCTAACAAGTTCACATTGACCGGAAGCAAATGATTCAGAAATTATAATGCGACCAATAGTAACGAGATGAAAACCTTGAATCTGTGATCATAAACAAAGACACCAAGGTTTCTGCAGTGTTCTGAGCTTCTAAAATCAAATCATCAGCCAATGCAAATACTTCTCCAATGACTGTGGCAGCCTTTCGAGTCAATTTAATGTCTATAAATCGATTAATACAGCTGTCTTGCTTACGTCTTAATACTAACACACTTATTACCTGGACAAATCAGTGTACAACCCACATGACCGTGGCAAAAATGTGACTCTTACACGGGAAGTATAAACGATGAAAAAGGATTCCATAAAATAACTAAGAATAATCTTAACATCCCTAAAAAAAATGCGACAAAAACCTTTCGGGGCTCTATGAAATAAGGTACAATTTTGTCACAAGCGAAAGGCTCTTGGTAGAATTATCGAACATTTTTTAGAATATTGCAAACTTACGAGTCGCATTCTTTAGGAGACAATTATAATTTGCAAAGCCAAAACAACTGGGAATAATTTCTGCTTACACAGAAAAACTCAAACTAGTTTTATGATGTACTCCTCTCCTTATAATACTAACAATGACTAATAGATATTTCACAGTTCTTCCTTCAATCACAGAATTTGTAAAGCGCGCTACTTACCCGCGAGGGTCTCAAGGCGCTGGGGAGAAAAAAAGGGGGGGGGGTGCTGCTACTGGTCGAACAACCAGGTCTTGAGTAGCCTCCTGAAGGTCAGCAGGTCTTGGGTCTGTCGTAGGCTTAGTGGAAGGGTGTTCCAGGTCTTGGCGGCGAGGTGGGAGAAGGATCTGCCGCCGGTGGTGGTTCTTCGAATGCGAGGGACAGTGGCGAGGGAGAGGTCGGCGGAGCGGAGTTGGCGGTTGGGGACGTAGAAGAGGAGTCGTCTGTTGAGGTAGGCTGGGCCAGTCTTGTGGAGTGCCTTGTGTGCGTGGATGAGGAGTTTGAAGGAGATTCTCCTGTCGACGGGGAGCCAGTGCAGGTTCCTCAGGTGGGGGTGATGTGGCTGTGGCATGGTACATCGAGGATAAGGCGTGCGGAGGCGTTTTGTATGCGTTGCAGTCGCTTGATGTGCTTGGCCGGGGCTCCCGCGTAGAGGGCGTTCCCATAGTCCAGTCTGCTACTGACGAGGGCCTGGGTGACTGTTCTTCTTGTGTCTGTCGGGATCCACCTGTAGATCTTGCGAAGCATGCGGAGGGTGTTGAAGCAGGAGGATGAGACTGCGTTGACTTGCCTGGCCATGGAGAGCGTTGAGTCGAGGATGACTCCCAGGTTGCGTGCGTGGTCGGTGGGTGTCGGGGCTGCTCCCAGCGTCGTTGGCCACCAGGAGTCGTCCCAGGCTGAGGGGTTGGAGCCGAGGATGAGGACCTCTGTCTTCTCCGTGTTCAGTTTTAGTCGGCTGATCTTCATCCAATCGGCGACGGCCTTCATTCCTTCATGGAGATTGGCTTTGGCGGCGAGGGGGTCCTTGGTGAGGGAGAGGATCAGTTGAGTGTCGTCGGCGTAGGAGATTATGTTGAGGTCGTGCTGTCTGGCGATGCGTGCGAGCGGGGCCATGTAGATGTTGAACAGTGTTGGGCTGAGGGACGATCCCTGGGGTACGCCGCAGATGATCTCAGAGGCTTCGGATCGGAATGGTGGGAGGCGGACTCTCTGGGTTCTGCCGGTGAGGAAGGAGGTGGCCCATTCCAGGGCCTTGTCTCGGATCCCTGCGTCGTGGAGGCGTGCGCGTAGAGTGCGGTGGCAGACAGTGTCGAAGGCGGCAGAGAGGTCCAGCAGGATGAGGGCTGCGGTCTCACCGTTGTCCAGCAGGATCCTGATGTCATCGGTGGCGGCGATGAGGGCAGTCTCAGTGCTGTGGTTGCTGCGGAACCCCGATTGGGATGGGTCCAGGATGCTGTTTTCTTCGAGGTATCGGGTTAGCTGTTTGTTGACAATCTTCTCGATGACCTTGGCTGGGAACGGAAGCAGGGAGATGGGCCGGAAGTTCTTGAGGTCTCTCGGGTCCGCCTTGGGTTTTTTGAGTAGGGCGTTGATCTCTGCGTGTTTCCAGCTCTCTGGGAAGGTCGCGGTCTCGAAGGAGAGATTGATGACGTTGCACAGGTTCCATATTCTTATTGGTTTATGACTTTTGTGATTGTGTAGACGAATTGAAGCTTTTTTTTTAGCATTTGAGTCTTTTATTATTTTAGTTGGCATGTTTTTTTATGTAAACTCTTATACTGGCATTCTCAGAACAGTTCGGTCTGGACTGTTCCCATGGGGCACAGGGTCAAGACTGATTTGCATATGGCTGGGTCCAAACTGGGGTGGCGTAGTGGGCAAAAGAACGATGGATTTAACCCAGATCTTTTGACTGGGGGAGAATGTTTGCATTGTCAGCATTCCGTCCATCATTTGTTTGCTGTAGCATTCTCAGAACATAAACCATGCAGTTAAGCAGCAGTCATCCGTTTGCCTCATTTAGGAGAGGGGTGGCAGGGCAGTCACGGATACTCTACGTACCCTGGTGCTAAATTCCAAATTTATACAGTGAGGCACCGGTTGTAATTGTTGTATGTGATTCAATGCCACTGATAATAGATGCATTGGATCCTAATTTTTCTGGAAAACAATAAAAATAATGGGCTCATCAGCCAGGTATAGCTTGGTTCCAGTGACACAGTGTGCACGGGATCTATGTCTTGGCATACCGGTTGCACTTAGGGTGACACAATAAGGGGCCGATTCCGATCTCGGTCGGAGGCGCACCCAATACTATTCGGTCGGGAAAAAAGCCATGCGAAAGCCAGTTTCCCGACCGATCCGTACAGCACACCGAACGAGCAAGTACGATGCGCACAACAGCAAAAATTCCGGCCGAGCCGTACTCACCCAAACCAGGTCCTGTTCTCCGACCGAGGCGAATCCGGAAACGCCGAATCGAGTCGCACGGAAGGGAAAATGCAGCCCCGTCCGGCCGGACAAGTACGATGCGCTTTCCGTACGCGCCGAACCCGTCGCTACGCACGGCACGTCAAAGCATCCGGGAGAGGCGCACATAAGCTCCGAATCGCGCCACAACACGATCCACGGCTACGAGACGAACACAGCACCGACGAGGACGACGCGAAGCGACGAGGACGAAGCGAAGCGACGAGGACGAAGCCAAGCGACGAGGACGACGCGAAGCAACGAGAAGGACGAACGACACGAACCAACCATGAATCCCTTCGTCCCGATCATACCAATATTCTACATCTACTACCGGAACAGGCACGGACGCGTACGGCGCAGAAGGTAAGTCAGACACCAACCACAAAACACATACAACACGTACCACGACACATCACACACATACACTGGGAATCTGAATATACTTACACCAGCAACAGCAGCACCATAGGGGCGGGATGCCCATCACCAATGCCACATATGCACACAGGGGCCTGAATGCGCGCCACCACCCCAACCCAGGGGGGGCTGGATGCCTACCACTACTACCACCCTTAGCCAGGGGGGCAGGATGCCTACCATTACTACCACCCTCACCCACAGGGTGCAGGATGCCTACCACTACTACCACCCTTAGCCAGGGGGCAGGATGCCCACCACTACTACCACCCTCACCCAGGGGGGCAGGATGCCCACCACTACTACCACCCTCACCCAGGGGGGCAGGATGCCCACCACTACTACCACCCTCACCCAGGGGGGCAGGATGCCCACCACTACTACCACCCTTAGCCAGGGGGCAGGATGCCTACCACTACTACCACCCTCACCCACGGGGGGCAGGATGCCTACCACTACTACCACCCTCACCCAGGGGGCAGGATGCCCACCACTACTACCACCCTTAGCCAGGGGGCAGGATGCCTACCACTACTACCACCCTCACCCAGGGGGGCAGGATGCCCACCACTACTACCACCCTTAGCCAGGGGGCAGGATGCCTACCACTACTACCACCCTCACCCACGGGGGGCAGGATGCCTACCACTACTACCACCCTCACCCAGGGGGGCAGGATGCCCACCACTACTACCACCCTTAGCCAGGGGGCAGGATGCCTACCACTACTACCACCCTTAGCCAGGGGGCAGGATGCCCACCACTACTACCACCCTCACCCAGGGGGGCAGGATGCCCAACACTACTACCACCCTCACCCAGGGGGGCAGGATGCCCACCACTACTACCACCCTTAGCCAGGGGGCAGGATGCCCACCACTACTACCACCCTCACCCACGGGGGCAGGATGCCTACCACTACTACCACCCTCACCCAGGGGGGCAGGATGCCCACCTCTACTACAACCCTTAGCCAGGGGGCAGGATGCCCACCACTACTACCACCCTCACCCAGGGGGGCAGGATGCCCACCACTACTACCACCCTTAGCCAGGGGGCAGGATGCCTACCACTACTACCACCCTCACCCACGGGGGGCAGGATGCCTACCACTACTACCACCCTCACCCAGGGGGGCAGGATGCCCACCACTACTACCACCCTTAGCCAGGGGGCAGGATGCCCACCACTACTACCACCCTCACCCAGGGAGGGCAGGATGCCCACCACTACTACCACCCTCACCCAGGGGGGGCAGGATGCCCACCACTACTACCACCCTTAGCCAGGGGGGCTGGATGCCTACCACTACTACCACCCTTAGCCAGGGGGGCAGGATGCCTACCACTACTACCACCCTCACCCAGGGGGGCAGGATGCCCACCACTACTACCACCCTTAGCCAGGGGGCAGGATGCCTACCACTACTACCACCCTCACCCACGGGGGCAGGATGCCTACCACTACTACCACCCTCACCCAGGGGGGCAGGATGCCCACCACTACTACCACCCTTAGCCAGGGGGCAGGATGCCCACCACTACTACCACCCTCACCCAGGGGGGCAGGATGCCTACCACTACTACCACCCTTAGCCAGGGGGGCAGGATGCCCACCACTACTACCACCCTCACCCAGGGGGGCAGGATGCCCACCACTACTACCACCCTTAGCCAGGGGGCAGGATGCCTACCACTACTACCACCCTCACCCAGGGGGCAGGATGCCAACCACTACTACCACCCTTAGCCAGGGGGCAGGATGCCTACCACTACTACCACCCTCACCCACGGGGGCAGGATGCCCACCACTACTACCACCCTCACCCAGGGGGGCAGGATGCCCACCACTACTACCACCCTTAGCCAGGGGGCAGGATGCCCACCACTACTACCACCCTCACCCAGGGGGGCAGGATGCCCACCACTACTACCACCCTTAGCCAGGGGGCAGGATGCCCACCACTACTACCACCCTCACCCAGGGGGGCAGGATGCCCACCACTACTACCACCCTTAGCCAGGGGGCTGGATGCCTACCACTACTACCACCCTTAGCCAGGGGGGCAGGATGCCTACCACTACTACCACCCTCACCCAGGGGGGCAGGATGCCCACCACTACTACCACCCTTAGCCAGGGGGCAGGAAGCCTACCACTACTACCACCCTTAGCCAGGGGGCTGGATGCCTACCACTACTACCACCCCCACTCATAGGATGGACAATGCATGACACAACAAGCACACCACAACCTAGGGAATGCAAGATTAAGACATCCCCCCACCACCATGACAAGCGTGTGAGCAGGCTGTGTCAAATGCCTACAACACCGAACATGACTTTGAACATACAATGTGACCCCCTAGCACATGTGCCACACATATATGTGTGTGGCACCCACAATGCAAGCAGCCCATGACCATTGTGGCAATGGGGCCTAAACCCCCATCATCACAGTGACCAAAAGGCAAGTGTGGGGTCCATAGCTGAAGCACATTTTGACCATTGTGGCAATGGGGTCTAAACCCCCATCATCACAGTGACCAAAAGGCAAGTGTGGGGTCCATAGCTGAAGCACATTTTGACCATTGTGGCAATGGGGTCTAAACCCCCATCATCACAGTGACCAAAAGGTAAGTGTGGGGTCCATAGCTGAAGCACATTTTGACCATTGTGGCAATGGGGTCTACACCCTCATCATCACAGTGACCAAAAGGTAATTGTTGACAAAGAAAGAGCTGCAACTGCCAAACTGCATGGATCATTCCTGGTCACAGAACCAAAAACTCATCTGTGGCAAAGTAGTGTATGTGTCCCATTGCAACATAAATTGGGGGAGCCAAATACTGCAGTGCAAATGAAACATTCCTTTGGCCATGTGCAGACAAACAACACCCATGGGGGCTGAGACCGTCAACAGTCATCAATGACACAATGACAGAAGTGACCATCAGAATGCAGAACCACATATTTGCACCAATGGGCACACAAATGCAGATACCCTGTGGAGACAGCAGATGTGAGGTGAACAGATACCATACCATGGCAGCAATGGGACACACAAACCATGATCACTGTGCTGACCGATGACCTAGGAGTCCCAGGGACAGCAGGGGAAACACACCAAACAACATACAGCCAATGGCACACCCAAGATATGCCAATGCAGTGGTGCAGATGCACAAACACAAACAGGCAGACCAACACTGTCATCATACACAGCAGGTGAGGGGTGGGGGTGCCAGTGTCCCCAGGCAACAACACAACACATGAGGAGAGCTGAATACCAATCATACAGATGTGCATACACTGCCACACTAAGGTAACTCATGGATCCAAATCCCCTATGTGGGCAAGCAGGCATTGACAGGTGAGAGGGAGCACAAAACACACATGTCACACAGGCACGTAGGAACAACAACTGACACAGCAAGTCACAGACACACCACAGCACCACCCCCAGGGCCCCCACAATGTGGTGACCCTGGGCTGAATAAAAATACCACTGTGATGACAAAGCTAAATGTCGTTCACACTGTGAACCACAGTCAGGTGTCCTGAGCAACTAACTACCATCACACCTACACAAGCACAAATCAATCAGCATGGCCAGTAAGCCAAGGCCAACATGGAGGCAGGGGACTAGCCGGGCAACAACTCTCATCTGCACACACTCAAGACCACACCCCTCGACCTCCAACAATGTGCAGCAGTGAAGTACACATGCACTGGTGACATTGCACATGCACCCATGACTATTCCAGGGTGGTGGGTGGGAACCAAGGTGTAGAAACACATCACACATGGACACTCAACAAGACTCCTGAATGTCTGACACACTGCACACTACGCTGTACATGGACATGACGGCAATACCACACCGACCAATGGGATCCCAGCCACAGTCACACACCAATGAAGAAGCCAAGGTCACCCACAAAGAACACACATAGACAACAACCAACATTGCAGCCCGGACCCTAAGGAGTGCCAGCAGTCACACACACAACGTGTCACAATCACTGAAAGATAACACAAACTGGAAATCACATGACAGGGGCAAACAACAAGTGCCAAAGGGAAACCTGACTGTGACCCATCTGCGTCAGCACACAAACTCTGCCCTGACAGCAAACACACCTATGGGTGACACCCTGATGACCAGTAATGTGCCATGCACCCACATCACAGAGAACACAGGGAGAAGACTTTGGGGAACATAGCTCAAGTCAGCAAGCATCACAAACAGGTACAACACTAGGGATCACAGCATGCGCAGATGAATGAAAGTGAACACACAGACATGCACATACAACACACACCTTGGGCGCAGGCAATGTCACACGTGTACACACTGCCATGAGGGGACTCCACTCCTGTGTGAGGAAAGCTGTGCCATATGTTGCCTCAGTAGGGCCCCATCATGTCAGCTGAGCACTTGGTCACACAATCAACAATTAGCACCAAATGAGGGCTCCCATCACATCAGCCTGGTCATGGATGTGCCAACGGAATCATCAGCACAGATCCAACACACTTGTATAGCAATGTTGCACTGACTACACGGATGAGTCCCTCCCCATTGATGCCCAAACCTGCATGTCCACTGGAGATGGCAACACGGTCAGGGAAGTAGACAAATGCAACGATGGCAGGCACAACAGATGTGCAGGGGTGGAAGCCACAGATATGAAATTGCCAATGTAAGTAGGAAACCCATTGCCAAATACTGAACACATGACACCCTCAGATGCTGCTATTGATGACATGGATACACCACATGATAGGACACATTCCCCCTGGACCACATGGGTTCCTGCACAGTAACACTTCATAATCATGAGACCAGATATCACCATCACTGCAGCAAGGGCATGGTTAGCTGCACCAACAACATGTACATCTGAAGCATGAGCACTAGAGAAAAGAAAGTTGCTTTATTCAGCATATGTGTTGTTTGATAACGACGTCCAGAAGAAATTAGAGCAAAGGCCAATGGCCAGTCCATTGTCAAAGTTCAAACAGGGTGACACTGGCAGATGTCACCCTACGCATGCCTGCACAATACCAGGGACAATCCACTAGGAGGGGCAACCGGGGGGCAGGCCAGGCACCGCAGGGACAGGATCAGGGCTCACCAGGGGGAGTCAGGGAAGGGGTGGTGGGTGCTGGAGAGCCACTGACAACTGCAGTGGAGGTGTCTGACATGGTGTGTGCCGGCACAACTGGGGGGCATGACACAGATGTCGTGGGTGCCGGCACAACTGCAGTGGACCCTGCAGATGGGGTGGACAGGTCCGCCACTGCAGTGCCCAAGTCAGACAGGGCGGTAGTGGACTCCACTGCAGTGCCTACCTCCAGGGGAGGAGAATGGGGAACAGGCAAGGTGGGTTGGACAGAGGGGGAGGACACCCTCACCACATCAGTGGCACAGACAAGCGCAGCGGGGGGTGTGGTGCTGGGAGAGCAAGTGGCAGGGGGAGAAGGCCGGAGCATCTTGGGGATGGTATATCTGTGGGTGGGGGAACCTGGGGCAGGGTGTGGTGGGGGCACCTGTGCAGTGGGGGCCTGAGGGATGGAGGACGGAGACCTTGTGCCTGAGCTGCAGGGCGGTGGCGGGGTCTTGCTCTTAGCACTCCGGGGGACTTGCGGGTGGGGGCCTCAGTCCGTCTGCGCCTGGGGGAGGGTGTCCGGGGGCGAGGGGCACTCTGCTCCGTGTGGGTGGGCTTCCTCTTCCCCCGGGATGCTGGAGCAGCTTCATCGGTGGGGAAGAGGCCGAGGTCACAGAGGAAGAGCTGCTGTGACTTTGGGGTTGCAGGTGAGGCAAGGGAGGGTGCTTTGGAGGGAGAGGGAACTGAGGACTGCGCAGTGCATGTGGATGCGTGTGTGTGTTCCAGGGCCCCATCCCCTGTGAGTCTGGCTTCAGTCCCCTGAATGTGCGTGCGTGTGCGTTTTGTCATTGGCGTGTGTGTCAGTGTGCTGGATGTGTGTGTGCTGGTGTGTGCCTGTGCCAGTGTGTGTGTGCCTGGGATGGGTAAGGTGCTGGGGAGTGTGGATGGAGCAGAGGCAGGAGGGGTGAGGGACCGTTTGAGGAGGGACACTGCTGCCGTCAGGGAGGAGTCCATGGACCTATTGCCCCTCTGTAGGTCAGACATGCCCGATGAGATGCCCTCCATGAACGACACCAGCTGAGTCAACAGCGCGGTGTGCGCATGGAGGACACTCAGCATGGCTGTCTGCCCTACATGGAGCTGGCGAAGGAGGTACACAGACTCCTCACTCAGGGCAGCAGGGGACACAGGGGCAGGGGGTGCGGTGCCTGGCCCAAAGGAGACACGCTCCCGGACATGGGAGCCTCCACGGACCTGGGGAATGGGAGCCGATGGGAGGGCGGTGGTGGTGCTGGTGGTGGCGGGGACAGCAACACTAGCTGGGGTGTGGTGGCTGCTGACACCCGCCTCCACAAGGAAGTCATCCTCCGAGTTGCTCTGGTCCTCAGCTGAGGTGGATGCTGCTGAGGACTCCTCGGTGTGGCTCCCCTCGCCCTCCGTGCCACTGGGTCCCTCCAACCACTCCTCGGCTGCTGACCCAGTCTGGCTCTCCGGCTCCTCCTGGTCCGTGGAGCTGTCCCCTTCCGTGGCCGTGGATGTATCTGCAAACAATGGGGAAACAGACAGACATCAGTCACCTGCACATAACGCACACACCACTGTGAGCACAGCACATCACAGAGCAAGCCCTGGCATCATTAGTTGTACATTGCTAAAAGTGCACTAATTGAACAGGAGAAGTCAATTGTCAGTCTGATGCCAAGCATGGCACTCACATCCCACATGGCCTTGCACCCATCTGTCTGGTGTCTGTTGGATTGCAACACCCCAGTGTTGACACATGCACCAAGTACACAGTAGTTGGACAGTGCAGAGGACACGGTGTGGACACATCACAGCTCTTGCCACTGAGTCAGTACAGGTTTACGGATGTAAGGGATGCCCAGAGTCAAATAGGAAATGCATGTGATGCATACCAGCGACAGACACCATGATGCACCCATGTCCTGATAGCCAGCGCCACTATGGTGTGCATGTAGCACATGTCACTCCCCTGCAGGATCACCAATCAGTAGACACATGCCATGGCGGAGGCATGACTGCAAAGTCATACATCACTGTCTCAGTGATGTATGACTTTGCAGCCAGACAACAACACTCTGCACTGTGTCACAATAGTAGGTCATGGGGAATGCAAGTCCTGGAGCTGCACAAGTGCACATGTACATCCCCCCACAACACATCCTCTTAACCCTCATCTGTCCAGGTCATACCTATTGGACATATGGGAGACCTGTGACACTACCCTCTGAACCTGAGCCCCTCACACTCTGCTGTGCATGGGGAACAGCTGCCTGAACTTCACATTTACATGCCCCAGTCTGCATGGGCAGCTGATCAGACACCTATGTGTCACACAAGTATCGTCTCCTATGGTCACATCTCCAGTGGCATGCTGAGCCCCTACCAAGAAACTCCACAGCAGTCCTGGCGACTAATCCACAGCACACTGACACAGAGGCAGACACCTGAGGGGTCAAATCACTGTGCACAATGTGTCCTCTGATACACGGGAGTGGGAGTACAGAGTGTATTGTATGGCCTGGAGTAGGCATGACTGTCCAGCCCCACATGAATGAGGGATGAGCCCTGGACTGTAGGCAGCTGGCTAAGTATGTGTGACACACGTCATATACATACTCCTGGGGCCCAAACATTGTTCCCACCCGCAGCATGGGTGTGTGCCAGGTACCCCAGCCACATGTGGTGGATCAGCTCAGCAATTGGACCACAGATCAAAGTAACACGCTGAATACATGTCAGAATACAGGCATTGTGTAAGCAATGGACCCACCCATGATGCCCACCACAGAGTCAGGGAAACAGATGCTGTCTCCCACCTTGAGTCAAGCAAACTGCAAGGACACAGTCCTAAGTGACAGAATTCCCTGCATGTAAGGGCCACACCTGGGTATCAGATGAGGAGTGGGCAGTGCACAATAGAGGGACATGGCTCCTGGACAACATGACTGCTGTACTGTGGCAGTTCAACCTGGCCCGAGGAGGGCACATAGCATGTTAGACAGAGTACACAGTGCAGTCTTTGACTCACCCCCTCCTTGCTGCTCTCTGGCCTTCAGCTGCCCATCCAGGTCTGGAAAGACCACCGCCAGGATCCTGAGCATGTGGGGGTCAGGGTCCGTGTTCCGCCCCTCCTGCGAGGAGGCGACAGCTTCAGCTGGACCCGTGCAATCCTCCGGGTCCAGCCCCGAAGGTCCTGCCACCTCTTTTGGCAGTTGCGGATCCGGCGCTTGTAGACCCCCACGGACCGGACAGCCCGGACGATGTCCTTCCAGATCTCATGCTTCCGATGGGCAGAAGCCTGTCAGGATGACAAAGTGATAAGGCCATTACTACACATGCAACATATCCGTGCATGACACAGTTGCATATACATGTCGCAATCACAGGGGCACATGGTGTACCCAGGCAGTGCACGGCTAGCCCATGGACAGTTTTCCAGAAGTCACTACATGGTATCATTGCATGGGGAGTAAAACCCTGTTCAGAAGCACTGTCACTGCACCATACCTGTCCAGTGCAAGTCACTACACACTATGGGGGGTGACAACTACTCAGTGAGCCTGCTAGCCAGTGGTGTGCTGACTCTCAGCCTTGCTAGTCAGACAAAATGCACATTCAGAAAGGCAGTGCACAGAACACTCACCTGCTCCCCTGGTGTCCCATACAGCTTGCTGTACTGTGGAAGTAGGCTGTCCAGCAGGGCCTGGTTCTCCTCAAGGCTGAAGGCTGGGGCTCTCTCCACAGTACGTGCCATTGCAGGGTCCAGAGGGGCAGAGACAGCAGCAGTGCAGTGGCAGATGTCGTCCTGGAGCATGTAGTGCAGGCAAGTGGGCTCTCAGGGGAACATGCAGCAATATATATGTGCTGGAGAGGCAGATACTGTCCCTTGTGTCCAAAGTGATAGGTCCAAGTCGTTTGCATCTTCTGAATCTGGCCAATCCATGGAATAGCAGCACCAAAACACGCCCACAGCATCCTTCAAAATTTCAACTTCATGACATACATGATTTTGCAACATTGTTGTGGGTGACCAACTGATTTTCCAGCAACCGACTCGTTCGAATATTCGAAAACGCGTCCGTTGCCAGGCAAGCCCATTGTCAATGGGTGCGCACCGATCGGTCCATTGAGGTACAACGCGCACAGGGGTACAACGCGTACCCGCACACATTGAAAGCAATGGGCCGGCCGGAGGCACCGATCGGTCCATTGCTGTTCAACGCGCACAGGGGTACAACGCGTACCCGCACACATTGAATGCAATGGGCCGGCCGGAGGCACCGATCGGTCCATTGCAGTACAACGCGCACAGGGGTACAACGCGTACCCGCACACATTGAATGCAATGGGCCGGCCGGAGGCACCGATCGGTCCATTGCAGTACAACGCGCACAGGGGTACAACGCGTACCACGCACACATTGAATGCAATGGGCCGGCCGGAGGCACCGATCGGTCCATTGCAGTTCAACGCGCACAGGGGTACAACGCGTACCCGCACACATTGAAAGCAATGGGCCGGCCGGAGGCACCGATCGGTCCATTGCTGTTCAACGCGCACAGGGGTACAACGCGTACCCGCACACATTGAATGCAATGGGCCGGCCGGAGGCACCGATCGGTCCATTGCAGTTCAACGCATCACTGTACATGTGACTGGCATATGTCAGCATGCCTGTCTCAGATGGACATATGCCAGCCACAGATAGCTCCCAGGGAGTGAGGGGCACACCTACATCACGACAGCCTGTCCAAACCTTATCATAAGGCATGTAAGGCTGCATTTCCTATTGTGTGTATGTTGGTGTACATGTTGTCCTGTGGGTGTCACCTGTGGGCAGCCACCCCCAGGCTGTGCACGTGTTAATGGGGACAGGATCCTGGGTGTTACGTGTACGTGACCACTGTGATGTGCAACTGTTCATATCTGTGCATGTGCCATGGTCACATTTCACAGTGGTGTTTGTGTATGTCATGTCACATACCCCGTGAGTCCCATGTGGGACGGTATGTTTGAGCCAGGGTGTCCCAGTGGCACAATAGTGATGGCCCTCCACAGTCTTTGTGCATGTAGTGTTTACAATGTCTCTGATTTCATGTGCACAATGGGAGACAGTCTCCACATCCACGTTGTGTGTGCATGGACTCTGATGTTGTGCGTGTGTGTCACAGACGTCCATGGCTCTCCTGCCATGGCAAGTGTGGCCACTACCTGTGGGGGTCATGTTTGTTTTGTTGTGGTGTACACATGATACTCCAGGTGATGCCAGTGTCCATGTGGCATTACAGGGTCCCTGGGAATGTGCCTGTCGTTGAGCTGTGGTGCCTGGGGCACATCTGTCCTCACATGTCACTGGGGGGTGACTGTGACACAGCATCATGATATCCAATGGGCCAACCTGGGACAAATTGATGCCACCTGTAGGACCGTGTTGACAGATGTTGGCCATGTATGTACCATACATGTCGTTCCGGTACTGCACACTTCATGTAGTTGTGCCTCATGATGATGTATGTTGGGATCTTGAGTGTGTTCAATGCCGCATATGTGGGGTGACTGACGATCTTGCTTACTTCTCCTCTGCACTGCAGGGCTCCTGCTGTCCATCGGCCATTCCCAGACCTGGCAACGATGGTGGAACGGGACAGCATCCGACGGTACCGCTTCACCAGGCAGCTGATTGAGGATTTGGCAGTGCAGTTGTCCCCACATTTGCAGCCTGGCCGGCCGTATCCTACAGCGCTGACCCCCAAGGTGAAGGTGATGGCAGCCCTACACTTCTTTGCCACCGGTACCTTCCAACATACTGTGGCGTCTGCTGGTGGGATGTCACAGACCATGTTCAGCCGTGTGCTCCGCGATTTCTTGGCGGCAATGTTGCTCTTCCTGAACCGGTACATCTATTTCCCTAGACTGCGACGACTCACTGACGTGAAGAGTGACTTTTATGCCCTGGGGAGGATGCCGCATGTCATTGGCTCCATTGATGGGACACATGTGGCTTTGGTACCACCACAGGCCCAGGAGCAGGCCTACAGGAACCGCAAGCACTACCACTCGGTCAATGCACTGGTGGTGTGTCTTGCAGACATGACCATCACACACGTGTGTGCCCGTTTCCCTGGTTCAGCACACGATGCCTTTGTGATGAGGAGTAGTCGCATCCCCAGGTTGATGGCACAGATGCAGAACCAGCGTGCCTGGCTTGTCGGTGTGTACTGACTTTGTGCCATTGTGTGTGATCTGATCTGTAGTATTCCGCCCACTTTTCCAAGTCAGCTGATGTGCACTTGTCTGTCCGTAGGTGACTCGGGATACCCCAACATGCTGTGGTTGCTGACACCCCTCAGGAACCCTGTGACACCTGCCCAGATGCGCTACAATGAGGCACATGGTCGGACCAGGAGAGTGATTGAGCGGACCTTTGGTCTCCTGAAGAGCCGCTTCCGCTGCCTGGACAAGACCGGAGGGTCCCTCCCATATGCCCCTGCGAAAGTGTGCAAGATTATCATCGTCTGCTGCATGCTCCACAACCTGGCAGTGCGGAAGGAGTTGCCTCTCATCCAGGATGACGATGACCAACATCCGCCACCTGTGGAGGATCCTGGCCTGGACCACGATGCCAGTGACGATGATGATGATGATGGTGATGGTGATGTCCGCACACAGCTCATCACCAACTTCTTTAGCTGAATGTGAGTATCCTGAGGTGTCATGTGAATGATGTGAGTTGGCATGATGTGTGGGTGGTGCTCTGGTGCTGTTGGAGTGTGTCCATGGGCTACTTGACAGGATGTGTGTTGCGATGTGTGGTGACAGGTGGGCTGTACTCCCCAACAGTGTTGACATGCTAACTTGGTTCTGGGTGGGTATCTTGTAACATGTATTGTGCATGAGTTTTGCTGTTCTGTCCTGTACTGCATTGCTTTTGACTGTGTGTCATTTCTGTCCTTCACAGGGTACTTTCAGATTCGTTTGGTCAACTGTGTCCACCGACGACGTGATTGCACATCCAGGCTGGTAGCTGTTGTGTCCCTACAGGTGATGTGCGCCACACCCATGGACTTCCTTCTGTCTACAGTTGTTGACTGTGTGCCCGCTACCAGGTGGGGTTACCTTGCATCTGTAGTGGTTACGGCATGTTGCTACTGTGTAATAAACCTGTGCTTCACTTAGTGATGTGCGTTGTCTGTGGTCACACATTTGACTGCCATTTGCTTACTGCACCTGTGGGCTACTTGACTACAACTGGGAATGGGTGTGGTGTCTGTGCATTGCACCGTCTTCCCTGGCAACATCAGTGTAGGCAATGAGTCAGATGGCCTAGGTGTGTATGTGTTGTGTAGCCCTGGTGGTGTGTCTCCCTCATATGTGTCACGTTGCCTGTACTCACATGCCTGTGTTGTCCTTGCTGTTGCAGTTCGCATACACAGTGTAATTTTGCAGTTCATCATCCCCATAACAGCACCCACGTTGGAATCACGACAGAGGCAAGTATGGTGTATTATTGTGTTTATTGTGATACATCTGTGATAATAGTGCATAGGATGGATTGTGCTGTACATGAATCTTGCAATCCCAAGTTCCTAGATGAATAGAAAGTCCAGGTAGACAGGATCCCCAGTATCGGGGCCACAGTTGTCTGACACATTGTTCCAACTTGTACTCCCCATGCAATGTGTGGGAGTAGTGTTGCCATCAACAGGGTGAACAGTCTGTGCACAAAGGCGAAAATCCAGAACAGGTTCAGGCTTCCTGGGAGTTGCGCTTGGCCATCAGCCTCTCACTTTCCCCTCCTCGGACGACCCCTCTTCTTGGGGGGGGGCCCTCAAGTGCAGGCTGCTGCGGTGCAGGGGACTCTCCGCCAGAGTCCTCCTCCCTCCCTGTGGCAGTTGCAGTTTGTTCGGTACCAGATGTTGTTGGCACACAGGGAGGTGTGGACTGGTTGCTGTTCATCTGGCGGAGGCATTGTAAAATGTCCCTGTGCACCGCCGTCATCTCATGTAGTACATCCCACTTGGACTCCACGCGGGACATGTGGGAGTCCACACGTGACATGTGTGACTCCACGTGGGACATGTGGGAGTCCAAGCGGGCATGATGGGCAGCCTGCTGCTGTTTGATGTCTCTGAGGAGCCCCACTACCTGGCTGAGCTCTCCGGGTGCTGGACTGGTACGCATCAGCTATGCGTACCAGTTGTGGGTCTTCATGCACACCAGCAACGTCTGCAAGCAGCGACCTCTGTCTCCCACCCCTCCCACCACCCCTGCTGACATGTGCAGTGTGTGCAGTTGCACGCACAGATAACCCTGGTCCACCTTGGGGGTTGGTGGTGGTGGTGGTGTCCATGGCCCCAGGTTGGTCCAGGGTCACTGCGCTGGTGTTGTTCCTTATTCTGTCCATGTCGGCAGGGATGGTATTCGTGGTGACAGTCGTTGGAGGGGTGGGTGCAGGGGGTGCAGCTGGTGGACCTGCTGGTGCTGCAGCTGGTGGTCCTGCTGGTGCAGCATGTTGACTTGCACCGGATGTGCCAGGTTGTTCTTCATCGTCCGAGGAGGACAGAGGCTGTACGACGCCAGTGAGCTCGGCATCCTCTTGAGCCTGGGACTGGGACTCCTCAGCGTCTGCTGCTGTGTCCCTATCATCACCTGTTTTTGGGAGACACAAACAATGTATGTCATGTTTCTGCAGGCATCAGTGGTTGACACACCTGACAGTTGTGACTGTGCCTCGGGGTGCGGGCCTGTACATTGTATTGTCCTAAGTCGTCACAGTCAGGGGTTGATATTGGTGTGGCACATTGTCCTGCATTATTTGGGCATTTCTATGTATTCTCTGGGGTGTGAACATGGTCTGCATTGATTGTGTTTGGTTGACAGCCAGACCTCCTTCCCACCCACACACCCACCCAGTCAGTTATCCCACCATGGAACGTGCTTGCATTGCAGGGAGTGTAAGTTGTCTCTCAGGATGTCAGTCAGTGGTGTCCTGCTGTTTGTTGGTGCACAGTTGGCAGCAGGGCCTTGTGCTCCCCACAGCAGTAACCAGTGTCAGCCATCTTGTGAGTCCTTCTCCACTCCCTGTGATGTGAGCATGGTTCAGGGTGGTGTTGATGGGACAGTTGTGGGGGTGACCAATATCAGTGACTACGACTCCCATCATGCTATTGCCTCCACCCCTCTTCCCAGCATGCCCATGCTTCCTTCCTTTTGACTCTGCTTCCCTGTGGGGTGGGCTGGCTGTGCTGACAGGATGGCTGGGAGTGTTGTCCTGGCAGTTGTTTGGCTAAGAGTCCCAAGAGTGTCCCTGTGCTTCACACAACATAACCCAGGGTGGTGGTGCTTTGTGGGATCTTGTGTTAGGATGGAGGGCATTGCATTCTACCAGGTGGGTACTGTGGAGTTTGTGTTGGGGGGGTGTGAGGGGAGGTGCTGGTGACTATGGTCAGTGCTGCAAGTCCCCCTTCCCACCCAGCCAGCCAGATATCCCACCATGGAACGTGCTTGCATTGCAGGGAGTGTAAGTTGTCTCTCAGGATGTCAGTCAGTGGTGTCCTGCTGTTTGTTGGTGCACAGTTGGCAGCAGGGCCTTGTGCTCCCCACAGCAGTAGCCAGTGTCAGCCATCTTGTGAGTCCTTCTCCACTCCCTGTGATGTGAGCATGGTTCAGGGTGGTGTCGATGGGACAGTTGTGGGGGTGACCAATATCAGTGACTACGACTCCCATCATGCTATTGCCTCCACCCCTCTTCCCAGCATGCCCATGCTTCCTTCCTTTTGACTCTGCTTCCCTGTGGGGTGGGCTGGCTGTGCTGACAGGATGGCTGGGAGTGTTGTCCTGGCAGTTGTTTGGCTAAGAGTCCCAAGAGTGTCCCTGTGCTTCACACAACATAACCCAGGGTGGTGGTGCTTTGTGGGATCTTGTGTTAGGATGGAGGGCATTGCATTCTACCAGGTGGGTACTGTGGAGTTTGTGTGGGGGGGGTGTGAGGGGAGGTGCTTGTGACTATGGTCAGTGCTGCAAGTCCTCCTTCCCACCCAGCTAGCCGGATATCCCACCATGGAACGTGCTTGCATTGCAGGGAGTGTAAGTTGTCTCTCAGGATGTCAGTCAGTGGTGTCCTGCTGTTTGTTGGTGCACAGTTGGCAGCAGGGCCTTGTGCTCCCCACAGCAGTAGCCAGTGTCAGCCATCTTGTGAGTCCTTCTCCACTCCCTGTGATGTGAGCATGGTTCAGGGTGGTGTTGATGGGCCAGTTGTGGGGGTGACCAATATCAGTGACTACGACTCCCATCATGCTATTGCCTCCACCCCCCTTCCCAGCATGCCCATGCTTCCTTCCTTTTGACTCTGCTTCCCTGTGGGGTGGGCTGGCTGTGCTGACAGGATGGCTGGGAGTGTTGTCCTGGCAGTTGTTTGGCTAAGAGTCCCAAGAGTGTCCCTGTGCTTCACACAACATAACCCAGGGTGGTGGTGCTTTGTGGGATCTTGTGTTAGGATGGAGGGCATTGCATTCTACCAGGTGGGTACTGTGGAGTTTGTGTGGGGGGTGTGAGGGGAGGTGCTTGTGACTATGGTCAGTGCTGCAAGTCCCCCTTCCCACCCAGCTAGCCGGATATCCCACCATGGAACGTGCTTGCATTGCAGGGAGTGTAAGTTGTCTCTCAGGATGTCAGTCAGTGGTGTCCTGCTGTTTGTTGGTGCACAGTTGGCAGCAGGGCCTTGTGCTCCCCACAGCAGTAGCCAGTGTCAGCCATCTTGTGAGTCCTTCTCCACTCCCTGTGATGTGAGCATGGTTCAGGGTGGTGTTGATGGGCCAGTTGTGAGGCTGAGCAATGTCTGTGACTACGACTCCCATCATGCTATTGCCTCCACCCCCTTCCCAGCATGCCCATGCTTCCTTCCTTTTGACTCTGCTTCCCTGTGGGGTGGGCTGGCTGTGCTGACAGGATGGCTGGGAGTGTTGTCCTGGCAGTTGTTTGGCTAAGAGTCCCAAGAGTGTCCCTGTGCTTCACACAACATAACCCAGGGTGGTGGTGCTTTGTGGGATCTTGTGTTAGGATGGAGGGCATTGCATTCTACCAGGTGGGTACTGTGGAGTTTGTGTGTGGGGGGGTGTGAGGGGAGGTGCTTGTGACTATGGTCAGTGCTGCAAGTCCCCCTTCCCACCCAGCCAGCCAGTTATCCCACCATGGAACGTGCTTGCATTGCAGGGAGTGGAAGTTGTCTCTCAGGATGTCAGTCAGTGGTGTCCTGCTGTTTGTTGGTGCACAGCTGCCAGCAGGGCCTTGTGCTCCCCACAGCAGTAGCCAGTGTCAGCCATCTTGTGAGTCCTTCTCCACTCCCTGTGATGTGAGCATGGTTCAGGGTGGTGTTGATGGGACAGTTGTGGGGGTGACCAATATCAGTGACTACGACTCCCATCATGCTATTGCCTCCACCCCTCTTCCCAGCATGCCCATGCTTCCTTCCTTTTGACTCTGCTTCCCTGTGGGGTGGGCTGGCTGTGCTGACAGGATGGCTGGGAGTGTTGTCCTGGCAGTTGTTTGGCTAAGAGTCCCAAGAGTGTCCCTGTGCTTCACACAACATAACCCAGGGTGGTGGTGCTTTGTGGGATCTTGTGTTAGGATGGAGGGCATTGCATTCTACCAGGTGGGTACTGTGGAGTTTGTGTTGGGGGGGTGAGGGGAGGTGCTGGTGACTATAGTCAGTGCTGCAAGTCCCCCTTCCCACCCAGCCAGCCAGCCAGATATCCCACCATGGAACGTGCTTGCATTGCAGGGAGTGTAAGTTGTCTCTCAGGATGTCAGTCAGTGGTGTCCTGCTGTTTGTTGGTGCACAGTTGGCAGCAGGGCCTTGTGCTCCCCACAGCAGTAGCCAGTGTCAGCCATCTTGTGAGTCCTTCTCCACTCCCTGTGATGTGGGCATGGTTCAGGGTGGTGTTGATGGGACAGTTGTGGGGGGGCAATATGTGTGACTGCGACTCCCATGATGCTATTGGCTACACTGACTTGGCCAGCATACACAGAATTCCTTCCTTTGAGTGGTCTTCACTGTGTGTTGGTGTTGTTGTGGTGGCTACATGTGTGGATGTGTTTGTTAGTTCTATTTGTGCCACTGCCTAGCTGTAGTTGTGGTTGTGTTTGTACATGTGTTGGCACAGTTGGATGTGACTTTTTTGATGGCATGTGTTGTGTTTCTCTGACTGACATACACATTTTGGGATGATTCTGTTCTGGTTGCTGTGTGATTGCTATGAGTGCATGGTTTGACTCTCCCTTGACAGTGATGTGTGTGTGTTTTGTGGCAGTATATTGTGTACATTTGTTGTGTACTCACCAGGCTCTGGGATGTCCTCTAGTCCATATATGCTCACTGGCGGTAGGATGGCCCGCACCTTCTCCTCCCAGGGCCTGAGGTATATTGGCTTGGCAGGAGGGCCACTGCCGGTGTGTTGGCTGTTGATGTAGTCTTGCTTCAGCAGTTTCCGTACCCTCCTGCGCACGTCATACCACCTGTTCTGGATGTCGGTCTTTGTGCGCC
Organism: Calotriton arnoldi; assembly: GCA_963921515.1. Taxonomy (NCBI): domain Eukaryota; kingdom Metazoa; phylum Chordata; class Amphibia; order Caudata; family Salamandridae; genus Calotriton; species Calotriton arnoldi. The sequence goes on along the minus strand of CAWUFW010007423.1, from coordinate 892,967 downwards.
GACATGGTGATTGGGCGTTCACCCTGTTGATGATCCTCTCCCACATCTTGGTTTTCTGCGACATGGGGGTCTGTTGGACCAATGTGCCAAACAGCTGTGGCTCTACCCTGAGGATCTCGTCTACCAGGACTTCCAATTCACAATCTAGGAACTTGTGATTCTTCTTGGGGGGCATGGTGATGGGTGGTGATGGTGGGTGATGTGTGTGTTGGTGTGCAGGTGAGGGTGTGTGGGTGTGTGTTGTGCTGGGTGTATGTGAGGTAGGTATTTGTTGGTGTGCTGCTGGTGTGTGGCTTGTGTGAGGGATGAGCTGTGGGTGTGTGGTTGCTTTCTCTTGGGTGCTGGCAGTGGAATGGCATTTGCAAAGGCTCATGGTAGTGATTTGTGTCCTTTATATAGGTGGAGTTGTGGGTGTGTCTTTGTTCTCTGTCCCCACCCCCCCCAGTATTTATTGGCTTGGTAATTGCTTGTTTGGCCTTTTTTTGGTTGATTTTTCCTTTGTGCTGTTTGTGTATGTTGGAAACGTTCTTGTGACCGAGTCGGACCCTGCATTGGTCTCGTACGGTGTTTTCCGTTTCGTTCACGCTGTGTTTGTGCAGTTTTGTATGCTGCGTACGCGTCGGTCGCGGTGTATTGTGTTGCTTCGGCTCGGTTTTGTATGCGTGTCGGTCGTACGGCTTGTCCTCCGTCCGACTCGGTCGGGTTTTTCGCGCCTTGCATCGTACTTTGCGGGTTGGAGTTGGCGGGTACGATTCGGTCGGATTTGTTCCGGGTGCGTGTCGGTCGGTTGGATTCGCGTGTTTTTCCGGCCGGATTGCTATTTTCCGAGCGGCTCGGTCGGTCGGCTTGGTTTCCTGACGTGTCGGTCGGATTTATCGCGGCTTGCATCGTACTTGGCGTGTCGGGCGCCACTGGTACGTGTCGGTCGGTAATTTTTCCGGCTCCGAGTCGGTCGGTGCTTTTTCCGGCCCGAATCGGAATCGACCTCTAAGTATACAAAACAGTGATGAATGGAATGCTTGAATTAATTTCAGTAACTGGTAATCATGCTGGCTGCATTCCAATCCATCATAAATTTTGCACACCATGCAACCTCAGTTTGGACCCAGAGTCTTGTGGTATTGCGGGAGCCCCAAAAACTTTATTTTAAAAAACAATTTGGCTCGGGGGTTTGCGCTGAGACCCCTCCCACCAGGACTAGGGGCTACGGGTACCACTACCCTGCTTCCATATACCTAATTTCTTTTTATTTTTTCAACATTTATACTCAAGTTACTGCCTACCAATCAGAGCTATATATGTTTATACTACCCAGTGGCGGTTGTCATTGGGTAGTTACAGTTAGGGTCATGTTTCCATAGGAAACACCTTATTTGTGTTGCAAATAACTTTGGCACCGTTTGACGAATCTCAAGAAAACTTTCCAAAACAAGTGCTGCTTGAGTATGTAGACATAATATCGAAATTTTAATATCGACATACATTAATATCGAGTTTTGTATATCGATAGTATTAAATATCGATGTAATGTATATCGATGTTAAAAATATTGATTTTTAGTGTTGTAAAAAATATCGAATTTTGTAATGTCGACTGTTAAAATATCGTTATGTCAAAATATCGTTATAGTACTTTATTTTAAAATAGTTTATGTTTCTTTTACGTATAATAATAGTTAGTTAATGTTATAAAAAAAAATTCTTGTATAATATTTTTTAGGAGCGGGATGTTGGGTTAATAGGGGATAAGGATGGGGAGTGTTTTAAAAAAATTGATTAAAGTTGCTAAAAGTCCCTTTAAGCCAAAGGAGAATTCGCTCAAGGAGACAAGCAGTTTTGGTATGCTTTGATCCAGCAACACCACAACTAAACTGTAGACTAGTGAGATTCCTAGACGCAGCCGAGAAAAAAACACCATCGTATACCTAAACTTCTTCCGGGCTAAGGGGTAGCCCGTCAGGTCATCGACCCATGCAGGTGGCCGGATGCCTAAATATCTGGGAATACTGTGTCAATCCATTCAAACTAAGATACAAGACTGCCCCCAATAAGGTCGAGCTGGGAAGCCTTCACATAAGTGCTTGGATTGGTCTTTTAAAAATGCACTTTTTTCGGCCAATAGCATTGCCCAGACAGAGCAATGAAGACCGGATAGAATGCACGACCTACACTGACAGCTATCTGCATGAGGAACAAAGCACTTTTAATCTGACAGCAATTTAACTGTTTCTAAGCTTTTAATGATATATGAATTTTGCAAATGTGTTATTAATATTCTATCATGATTTTATTGTCTTAATAGAAATTTGTATTGCAATGGTTTTAAGTAACTATGCAAATGTAATAAATTCAATTCAATTCAATTCGGGTTTATAGGGGATAAGGGTGGGGAGTGGTTTAAAATAATTGTATTTTTTTTTTTGAATTATGATAAATTAATATTTAAATTAGAAATATTTTATTTATGAGTGGGATGTTAGGGTTATAGTGGATAAGGGTGGGGAGTGTTTTAAAATAATTGAATTAAAAGTTTAATAAATTCGAAAATTAAAATTATAATTTTGAAATTTAATTTTTGAATTTAGAAATTATTGTTTTATGACTGAGATGTTGGGTTTATAGGGGATAAGCTTGGGGAGTGTTTTACAATAATTGCTTAAATATTTAAAATAATGAATAATTTAAAATAAATTTATATCTATTTAAAAATATTATTTGTTTATAGTGTATAATTTTAATTCAAATATTATTTAAAAAATGGTTTATTTTTAATACTTGATTATTAAAATTAATAATTGTGTAATTTAATATTTATACATTAATAGTTATTGTATTTTAATCAAAATATGTTATTAAAGTGTCTAAATATGTAATATTTTTCTAAAACTTTTAAAGAAATATATATTCATTAATTTATTTAAAAAAATAAAATTTATAATTTAGTATTATGTATAGTATGTTGATAAAATATTATTTATATGTGAGTTATAATATTTAGGAACAAATATTGTTTTAAAAAAATTTCATACATAAATATTTTGTTTTTATATGTTGACAAATATTTTCATTAATTAAAATATGTAGTTTAAATATTTATTATAGGAAATATTAAATAAATTATTTTTTATGTAGAGTATAGTTAGTGATAATATATTAATTGCATTGGGAAAAGTAAATTAGATATGTTTAGTGTTTGGCATCTCCTCTGACTTTATAGTACTAGGAGTGGCAATAGTCAATTTATTAAGTTTAGTGTCCAGCACATACCCTGACTTAATGCTAACTGGAGTGGGAATAGTAAATTAGTTTAGTGCCCAGCACCTACCCTGATTTAATGCTAGATGGAGTGGGAATAGTAAATTAATTAAGTTTAGTGTCCAGCACCTACCCTGACTTAATGCTAACTGGAGTGGGAATAGTAAATTAGTTAAGTTTAGTGTCCAGCATCTACTCTGATTTAATGCTAGGTGGAGTGGGAATAGTAAATTAATTAAGTTTAGTGTCCAGCACCTACCCTGACTTAGGGGCCTATTAGCATGGCGGGCGGATCGCCAGTGCCCGACCGGCGGTGGCGATCCGCCCACCAAAACACCCCGCCGGACAGCCTTTTACCCCCCCGCCACATTAGCATGGCGGGGGTACCTCGGCGGACGGAAAGACCGTCCGCCGCTTTACCGCCGGTAGGCAATCGTCCCGATTGCCTACCGGGCGGAAAAGGCCCATAATATGGTGGCGGTGCCTTGCAGATTAAGAAAGTGTTAAATAATGATTAGTTACTTCAACTAATATACACTTCCTTAATAGAAAAAAACGCAATCCTCTCGTAATCGCCACTTCTCACGACCAAAACCTGTAAAAAAAACACAAACATTCCCACCCACACAAATATACACATAATAAACATTATAATAGTATTACAAACATTATACAGACGATATTCACACATATCCTAATGTATTTTAAGTTTTCTAAACTAGGCCTCATAAAATAACAGTACATAAATCGCTAAAAGCTAACTTACACATAAAAAACACCACAACTCCAAAAAACCTAACAGTACACACACTAAGGGGCTGATTACGATGGCGGAAGGATCGTCACCGCCAGCCCGGCGGTGGCGATCCTTCCGTCAATTGACAGCAATTTTCCCACCACCGAATTACGGTGGTGGGAATCGCTTTCGGACCGCAGCGGTCGCAAAGACCGTCCGCCACGGAACCGCCACAGGCAATCATTACGATTTCCTGGCGGAGCGGTCAGCATGCTTAAAATGGTGGCGGAGCATAGCAGGCTCCATCCGCCGAATTACGATGCTGGCGGAAGCCTTTCCGTGGCGGGTAAACCGCTATTGAAAGGCTGGCGGGGATTGGTTTCGGGGGCCTGTTGCGGGCCCCCCTTCTGTTAGGGGGAGGTGTTTGTGCACTGGGGGTACCCCCATACATTCCAGTGCACTAAGTGGCAGGCACCGTGTGGTGCCTGCCACGTAGTGCAGTGAAATGCACAACATGCATTTTCAACATTGCGGCGGGTGCTGCTGTCAGCAGCAACTACCGCAATGTTAATATGCAAGATGCGTCCACCACGGTGGCGGTCACATCATAATTTGGTGTGCGGAACCGCCGCATGTATTGCGGACGGTCCCGGTTACCACCACAATGGCGGACGGACTCCAGTTCGTCCGCCATCATAATCAGCCCTTTAGTGTTGATTTCTGAAGGTGTCTCCATATACACTGATTGAAATGATAGTAGCAATCCTGAATTGATGTGTGTGGGTAGGATTTTAGAATTGCATTTATCATTGCCTGTTCAAAATCAATAATTATTTTCTGTGGAAAATAATTATTTGTTTCTTGTTCAATTTTAGTTAGTATTTCCATATATGTGGAGTTTTGTTTATTAGGTAGTAAGGCGTAGATAAAAGGGATGTTAGTGTTTTGATATAGGGCATGGATAGTATATAATTGATAGAATGGTTTGGGACAAATTTTAAAAGTCCCATCCATCATCAATGTTTCTGACTGTTGTAGTTTGATTAAATTATTTGCGGTTGCAAACATAATTATTCTTTTCTCTTTAGATTTGTTGTCATAAAGAACAAAGGGTTCTTCGTTATGAGTTATAGATAGTTCTGGGGGAATTTCTACCTCTTCAAATATTTTTGGGGCAGGTGTGGTGGTGGTTGTGGCTTTTTTTGTTCAAGCTATAGTTCTTTTTAATGAAGAAATAGAGGGCATTCGGCCAGTAGCATGTTGGGGTACTTTGGGCAATAGTTCTTTAAGTATTTGAGTGGTAGATTTCTGTGAGCTAGTGCTAGCTTCTTTAATGTTGTCTAGGGCATTCCTAACCCCTATTTCAGTAACATTTGGGGGGTGGTTATGCTCCCTTGTATACAAAACAGTAGTTTCTCTAGTTGTTGCCCTCCCATAACACTTATTCGAATAGTACTTGCTACATTTCCAATTTACTTTAAGTCCACTTTGCTTTTCTTGGGTATAGACATAGCCCATGTAACATAGCAAAAACTTTCCTTTTTGGGAAGTGATAAATTGGGCGCCTTCTGTCATTGTGATATATTAAATGCTACGAAAAATGTATATAAAAATTAATAAAACGAATATTGTACAGGTTTTTTAATTAATACATACACATTGTTATTAATATACTTACGATGTCGATTTTGAGGTAGTTTTTAATGTAGAAGTCCTTTCTTTGTTAGTTGAATTCTGTTCTGTTGGTAGAATAAAATATATTTTTAATTATTTTGTTCCAATTCTACACGGTGTGGGGTGGGGGTTTGGGATGAATTTGGGGTTTGGTTGGGTGTTTTAGATAATTTTAAAAATGCATTTTGTTGAATACTTACTTTATTTGTTAGATGATTTTAGAAACTGTTCTGTAGTTGTTTGGATGCTTTGAGAAATTTCTGTAGAGGAGACATAGATTGAAAAAAGATGTATATTAATTATTTGTGCATGATATATAGTAGTTTTAGAAGATTAGCATCAGTGTTATATTATAAATCTCATTTTACTTACTTTTTGAAGTAGGGAATAGATTTTTCTTTAATGAAGTCCTTGCTTTTGGCAGCAATCCGGCAGAGTTTCGTCTTCTTTATTCTTTTTGGTTTGAGGTGTAAAATAATGAATAATGTTTCGTTCTTTATATATAGGGGCTGATTCCGATTCGGGCCGGAAATCTCTCCGACCGAGCCGGACCCGGAGAGATTTCCGTCCGAATCGGACCCGTGCAGCCAGACCGAACGAGTACGATGCGTCCGTATGCTATCGGACTTGAGTCGGTCGGACTCCCATTGAAGTCAATGGGACCTGGTCGTACAATGCATACGCGGGCTCCCATTGCCTCAATGGGTGCGAGGCGAACAAGGGCGCCCCCTACAGCGGGTACGCGGCGAAGCGACTCGCGCCGTACACGCACAGGTAGGGGGGGACCCATGGGTCCCCCCTGTGTGCGACTCACACGGCTACGCATACATGGGGGTCCGACACGGACCCCCGAAGTACGGCTCCGACTGCTCTTTCGAGCCGGACGGCACGTGTCAGTCGGACTGCTCGCGGCGCGCATCGTACTTACCCGGCCGGGGAACGTCTCCAATGCGCGGTGCGAGTCGTGTCCGAGTGAGTCGGTCGGTGCGGTTCGACCCGGGAACGAGTCGGTTGGAACGGTTGGGACGCCCGAACGAGTCGGTCGGCAATTTCGCATCGTACTCGCTCGTCCGGACGCGCGTACGAATCGGTCGGGAAATAGGGCTCCGAATCGGATCCGGTTATGCCAAATCCGATTCGGAGCCCTACCGGCCGAGATCGGAATCGGCCCCACAGTGTTTAATTAATTGTTTGTTTAATGTGATTGGTTTATTTTAGTATTGTGTGTATTTGATTGGTTGATATTTATTGTTTTAATTGTTTTGGTAGTTGTTTTCCATATATGGAAAACGCTAATTAAGAATCAGTTGGTGCTTTTTTCTTTTTAAAGCAGGTTGAATCCTTTAAATGTGTATTATATTGTGTGTGATGTAAAATAATGTGTGTGTGTATTATTTAAATATAAGATTTAAATAGGTATTAATAGTGTATTTATGATTTAATATTTTATAATATGTTATACTATTTTTTAAATTGATTGTATTTGATTTATTTTGTATGCAGTGTATGTTTATTTATTGAAATATATTTATGGTGTTAAGTTTTGTTTGTTTTATCTGTTTTTAAGGTGTCGATATTTTTTAGAAATCGATAATATTGCTGTCTATATTATTGTGATCAATATTTTTGTCATGTTGTATATTTTTTAAATATGTCCGAAATTTTAAATAACGATATTTATGTGTTTGATAATACTGTTATCGATATTATTGTTTGACAATATTTTTGTGTCGATAATAGTGTTTTTTTTTAATTGAGTATATGTTATCGATATTAATGTAGTCAATATTTTTGTGTCGATAAAAATGTAGGTTGATATTGTGTCTGTCGATAATATGTCAGTAATTCGCTGCTTGTTTACTAGTTTTCGCATGGAAAGTTTTAGGGTGCTCTGTCATGTGGGGGCCAAGAAAAAAGGGGGCTCCCTAAACACATTTTTCCCATTCAATTTTCCATTGGAACTTTAGAAACAGCTAGAGCCCAAATTGTTGGATGGATGTAGTTCCACCTGGGGAATTACCTGATCCACCTCAAGAAATTGCTTTAGGCCGTGCAGCAGGTAGCCCTAACTATCAAGGCAAGCAAGAGCCAGATATGGTAAGGTTCTGTTTGTGAGTTGGTGTAAATCTGTTCAGTAGTTTTTTAGCAATTAATGCTCAATATCTTTCTATATTTCACGCCACAGAGAATAAGATATATATTATAGTGAATGTAGTGTGGCGAGTTAGGTGACAAGACTGTGTACGGAACTGCACAAGTGATATTGATTGAAAGGTGGTGCGTAAGTTTAAATCTTAGTAATAAGCATGACTTACAGTAATATGAAAGCGGTGTGTAAACGATAATGTCAATAGATAAGTCTAAGGGCCTGATTTAGATTTCAGCGTATGGGTTACTCCGTCACAACGGTGACAGATATCCAGTCCGCCAAAATATAATTTCCATTATAACCTGTGCGATTTATATCTCAGCAGATGGGATATCCATCACCGTTGTGACAGAGTAACCCATCCGCTGAAATCTAAATCAGGCCCTAAGTTATGAATTTGTTATGGTTGTGCATCGTAAGGTGTGTTTGGCAAAAATAAGTTAGAAATATGTGCGTAAATGGTGCATAAATAATTAAATGACGAGATAACTATAACTGTTGCATTTCTAAGGTTTTTGGAGCAAAATTTGGGTTTGTATACCAAACCGAAATAAAATTTCCCTAACTATAACTGACATCTAACCATTGTTTTTTAGTGGATATATATGTATATATATATTATCTACTGGCGGTCGCCAGTAGATAGTTATAGTTAGGACCTATTTTCCATAGGAAATCCGCAACATTCTATTTGAAATAACTTTGGCGCCGGTTGACGAATCTTCGCGAAATTTTCAAACTTTGTGGCCCGCTCCGGTCCGCTCCTATCCTGAAAGTCTCGGGGTGATTCGGCAAGCAGGGGCCGAGAAAAAAGGGGGGTCCCAAAATGTGTTTTCCCCATTCATTTTTCCATAGGAAACTTTAGCCACGGCTACAGCCCGAACTGCTGAACGGAATTACACCAAATTTGGCAAAGAGGTAGTTCTTGGTTCAGAAAGAACCCTTTTTGTTAAATGGTGTAAATCCGTTCAGTAGTTGCTGAGAAAATGAAAAGTAAAAACACATATATATCTAGGGCCGCGGAGGGTCCGCGCACCCTCCCGATGACCAGCTGTATGCTAATTGGCTGTCAACACTGCAAACCAGGAAGTGTTGGCAGCCATCTTGTGACTCGGTAGAACCGAGTCACAAGAAAACAGTAAAAACAATCGCGCAAAACGCAAAAAGGGGGCAGGGTAGAAACACCCTGACCCCCTTGGCCTGCTCAGGGGGTCCTACAAGGACCCCCAGGGATAAAAATTATTATTTTTTTTTTTTTAAATCGGCAAAAAACGCGCTGGGTGCGCGGATACAGCCGATAAAAAAAAAAATCGAAGCGCGGTGGGCCAAGTCCCGGGGGCATGCGGGGGTTGGTTTCTATTTTATGTGGGGGGCCTCTAAGGCCCCCCAAGCCCAGGGGACCGCCACCCCCTGGGGCTTTAAAAAAAAATGGTGCGGGAGGGCTCTCCGCCCTCCCGCAGCCCCGGGGACCGCCACCCCCCGGGGCTTCTTTTTTTAATAAACAATGACCTGTGTGGGGTGGCTCCTGCCCCCCCACATGCCCCGGGGACCGCCACCTCCCTGGGGCACTAAGAAAATACATGTGGGGGTCCGTTTCGGACCCCCGAAGCCCCGGGGACCACCACCTCCCCGGGGCTATGTAGAAGTGGGGAGGGGGGCCGCGTGGCCCCCCTCCTGGAGCCTGTGATGGCCCTGGGGACCGCCACCCCGCAGGGCCGGCTCCTGCAGTGTCCCGGGGTGCCTACCCCCGAGACACTGCTGTTTGCAATGGCAGGACGGGAGCCTCGCGGCTCCCGTCCTGCCATTGCAAACTTGCTTTGCTTCATTGAAGCGAGAGCAGGGAAACATGCTCTCGCTTCAATGAAGCAAAGCAGAATTGCTTTTCCATAAGGGGAGCTGCATGTCAGCAGCTCCCTTTATGGAAAAGCAATGCTGGCTCCCGCAGGACGCGGGGAGCCGGCGGGACCGTGCGGGGATTGGGGACCCCCCCACGGTCCCCAACGAGTGGCCAGGCCCCGGGGGATGGGGTCCCCGGGGCCATTAGTGGCCCGGGAGGGGGGCCACGCAGCCCCCCTCCCAAAAAAAGGATTTTTTTTTTTTTAAATGACACAAAGGCCGGCCCTGGGGGATGGGGTCCCTGGGCCTTAAATGGCCTGAGATGGGGGGCTACGCAGCCCCCCTCCAAATATTTAATTACAAAAAAAAGAGGGCATGCCCCGGGGAATGGGGTCCCCGGGGCCAATAGAGGCCCAGGGAAGGGGGTCCTCGCGGCCCCCTTGCCGTTTTTTTTTATTTAGAAAAAAAAAAGAAAATCCTCAGGCCCCGGGGGATGGGGTCCCCGGGGCCAAAAGTGGCCGAGGGAAGGGGGGCCACGCAGCCCCCCTCCCATACAAAAAAAAAAAAAAGACCGGCATCGTGCCGGAGGCCCCGCCCCCTCCCTTAACCACTCTGCAAACGCACCCCCTGGCGCGTTTTAAGAAGGGGAAGTAATTCCCCTTGAATAATGGGGGTCCCTGGAGGCCAACTAGCCCACCAGGAACCTCCAGTATGCGCCAGGGAGCTGCGTTGCAGAGAGGTGTACAGAGGCCACGCCCCTTTTTACACCTCTCTGCAACGCAGCTCTGTGGCGCTTACTGGAGGTACCTGGTGGGATAGTTGGACCCCAGGGACCCTCAGGATTCAAGGGGACTTAATCCCCCAACTTAAAACGCGCCACGGGCGCGTTTGCACAGTGGTGAAGGGAGGGGCGGGGTTAAAGGTGACATGTGTGCAAACAGGCCCCGTGGCGCGTTTTAAGATGGGGAATTAAATCCCCTTCAATCCTGAGGGTCCCTGGGGGCCAACTAGCCCACCAGGTACGTCCAGAAAGTGCCACAGAGCTGTGTTGCAGAGAGGTGTAAAAAGGGCCGTGGCCTCTGAACACCTCTCTGCAACGCAGCTCCCTGGCGCATACTGGAGGTACAGGGTGGCCTAGTTGGACCCCAGGGACCCTCATGATTCAAGGGGACTTAATACCCCAACTTAAAACGCGCCACGGGGCGCGTTTGCACAGTGGTGAAGGGAGGGGGCGGGGCTTCAGGTGACATGTGTGCAAACAGGTCCCGTGGCGCGTTTTAAGATGGGGAATTAAATCCCCTTCAATCCTGAGGGTCCCTGGAGGCCAACTAGCCCACCAGGTACGTCAAGAAAGCGCCACAGAGCTGCGTTGCAGAGAGGTGCAAAAAGGGGCGTGGCCTCTGAACACCTCTCTGCAACGCAGCTCTCTGGCGCATACTGGAGGTATCTGGTGGGCTAGTTGGCCCCTAGGGACCCTAGGGATTGAGGAGGAATTAATTCTCCAACTTAAAACGCGCCACAGGGCATGTTTGCAGACATGTCACCTTAGGCCCCACCCCCTTCCTTCACCATTGTGCAAATATTCCTCTAAAATCAGCCGAACTACGAATTCCAATTTACTCACCTGTTATCAGGAGAGACCTCAGTGCTGCATCTTTGAGCCCAGTACAGATCCTGAAAAGTAATTCTAACCGTACTTACCAGTAACTTGAATTTCCTTCCATAGGCTAACATTGACTGGTTTCACTTGGAAATTCTTCTAAGTGTGGAGTTTTGGAACTTTATAATATTCCTCTAAAATCAGCTGAACTACGAATTCCAATTTACTCACCTGTTATCAGGAGAGACCTCAGTGCTGCATCTTTGAGCCCAGTACAGATCCTGAAAAGTAATTCTAACCGTATTTACCAGTAACTTGAATTTCCTTCCATAGGCTAACATTGACTGGTTTCACTTGGAAATTCTTCTAAGTGTGGAGTTTTGGAACTTTATAATATTCCTCTAAAATCAGCCGAACTACGAATTCCGATGTACTCACCTGTTATCAGGAGAGAACCCAGTGCTGCATCTTTTAGCCCAGCACTGACCCTGAAAAGTAATTCTAACCGTACTTACCAGTAACTTGTATTTCCTTCCATAGGATATCATTGCCTGCTTTTTGCTGAAAAAGTTTCTAAGAGTCGATTTTTGAAACATACAAATATTCCTCTAAAATCAGCAGAACTACGAATTCCGATTTACTCACCTGTTATCAGGAGAGACCTCAGTGCTGCATCTTTGAGCACAGTACTGATCCTGAAAAGTAATTTTAACCGTACTTACCAGTAACTTGAATTTCCTTCCTTAGGCTAACATTGACTGTTTTCACTTGGAAATTCTTCTAAGTGTGGAGTTTTGGAACTTTATAATATTCCTCTAAAATCAGCCGAACTACGAATTCCGATTTACTCACCTGTTATCAGGAGAGACCTCAGTGCTGCATCTTTGAGCCCAGTACTGATCCTGAAAAGTAATTTTAACCGTACTTACCAGTAACTTGTATTTCCTACCATAGGAATCCATTGTCTGGTTTTCAGCAGAAAAGTTTCAAAGTGTCGATTTTCACAAACTACAAATATTCCTTAAAAATCGCCTGTATGACTTAAACGCATTCTTTCAACTGTTTACAGGAGATGCACCACTGCTGGATCCACGATCCACCACTGAGTAAGAAAAAGTAACGATAACACTACTTACCTGCTAAGTGAATTTCCTCCCATAGGATAACATTGGTGATTCTATGTGAAAAAGTTTCGGTGTCAACTTTTAAAATACAATAATATTCCTTAAAAATCACGACTGTAACCAAAACGCTTTTACTCAACTGTTTACAGGAGATGTCGCAGGACTGAATCTAGGATCCAGTCCTGTGGTTAGAAAAGTAATCCATAAAGTAACTAATTGCATTTAACTAGAAATTCACATTGAGCTCAATGTTGCATTGTGTTTGAAATTGTGTTGCCCATTGCAACAACTGTAACTACTGTACTTAAAAGTCTATTGCCTATTTGCAAAGTATTTAAACTAAAGTATTTCATTCTGAGAAAGTATATTTTGTAATGTAATGTATAATGTAATTACAATGTAATTTAAAAAATAAAATATCTAAAGATAAATAGTTTAAAAAAATGTAGTAAATCAGTATCAAAAAAATAAATATAACAATTAATACATTTAAAAATTGTCATTTACAAAACCTTTGAAATTCACTGAAAAAAACCATAGGTTTCAGACATGTTATAGTTAGGAATTAGCATTTAAAAAACCTTTGAAATTCACTGAAAAAACCATAGGTTTCAGGCACGTTATAGTTAGAAATTAGCATTTAAAAAACCTTACAAATTCACTGAAAAAACCATAGGTTTTAGGGACAGTTATAGTTAGTTGGACATTGCACTCGTACAAAACCTGTGAAATTCCCCCGTTATAGTTAGTTCAGCTAACTATAACTCGCGCCCCCGCAATGCACTGCTGATGACGTCACATATTACATCACTCATGACATGGTCAGTGACATCACTGATGACATCACTGATGACATCTCAAATGACATCACTAATGACATCACTGATGACATCAACCACGTGATAATCTGATGCACCTCCTCACACCCTAATATAACCTTTGATACACCTACTCTAAATTACAGACTGCCATTCGCAAAACCATAGACACTCCAACACCAATAACTACATACCCAGTCACTGATTCTTAGGTCTACACTCACACATCCACTCACTCACCCGTACAGTCACTCATACTTATGGTCACTCAGTACAGGACTATCATATGCACTCATACTCCTATATAGACACTCAAACACCGCCACTCATCCATAGAGGTACTCACACACCTAGTCAGTCATGCAAATAATTAAACACACTGCCATTTACTCACCTATACAGTTATACACACACCAGCTCACTTACTCATACAAATACTAGCACATTCTTACGCTCTTATACAATCACTGATACAAGCACACACTCATCCATACAGTCACTCTCACAATCACACACTCTCGCTTATAGTTATTTATATACTCCAACACACATATATACTGCCTTTCACATATGTAGTTACTCACACATGTACCACTGGGACATACATTCACTCACTAACACACTCTTACACACACTTACCCACCCATACAGTCTATCACAGATGCACTCTTGAAACCATCCACCCAGTGAATCACCCACTCACACATCTATGCACAGAGTCGCACACACCCCACCCACACAAACACTCAGGCACCCATACAGATACTTAGACAACTAATCAATAACTCATATAGACACTCATGTAGCTATTCACAAACCCATGCAGCCACTAACACAGCAACAGACAGACGGATACAGACATTCACCCAGTTTAGTCACTAACCCATGCATTCAGTAAGATACGTTTAATCACTCACTTATAGAGTTAGTCACGCACCTACTACATCATCCATACATACACTTATACACCCACTCATTCTTCAATACGCCTTTCCCTATATATATTAAAAATATTTAAACTTTACAGAAACACACAGTCACTGGATGATGTCATCAGTGATGTCATTTGAGATGTCATCAGTGATGTCACTGACCATGTCATGAGTGATGTAATATGTGACGTCATCAGCAGTGCATTGCGGGGCTGCGAGTTATAGTTAGCTGAACTAACTATAACGGGGAATTTCACAGGTTTTGTACGATTGCAATGTCCAACTAACTATAACTGTCCCTAAAACCTATGGTTTTTTCAGTCAATATGTATATATATATATATATATATATTCACTGAAAAAACCATAGGTTTCAGGGGCGTTATAGTTAGTTGGACATTTCACTCGTACAAAACCATAGAAATTCCCCTGTTATAGTTAGTTCAGCTAACTATAACTCGCGCCCCCACAATGCACTGCTGATGGCATCACATATTACATCACTCATGACAAGGTCAGTGACATCACTGATGACATCTCAAATGACATCACTGATGACATCATCCATGTGATAATTTAATGCATTTTCTCTCACCCTAATATAACTTTTGATCACCCACTCTAAATTACAGACTGCCATTCTCAAAATCATAGACACTCCAACACCAATAACCACATACCCACTCACAGATTCTTAGGTCTACACATACATCCACTCACTCACCCGTACAGTCACTCATACTTACGGTCACTCAGTACAGGACTATCATATGCACTCATACACTTATATAGACACTCACACACCGCCACTCATCCATAGAGGTACTCACACACCTAGTCAGTCATGCAAATAATTAATCACACTCCCATTTACTCACCTATAGAGTTATACACACACCAGCTCACTTACTCATACAAATACTAGCACGTTCTTACACTCTTATACAATCACTGATACAAGCACACACTCATCCATACAGCCACTCTCACAATCACATACTCTCACTTATAGCCATTTATATACTCTAACACACATATATACTGCCTTTCACATATGTAGTTACTCACACATGTACCACTGAGATATATATTCACTCACTAACACACCCATACACACACTTACCCACCCATACAGTCCATCACAGATGCACTCTTGAAACCATGCACCCAGTGAATCACCCACTCACACATCTATGCACAGAGTCACACACACCCCACCCACACAAACACTCAGGTACCCATACAAATACTCAGACAACCGATCAATAACTCATATAGACACTCATCTAGCTATTCACAAACCCATGCAGCCGCTTACACACCAACAGACAGACGGATACAGACATTCACACAGTTTAGTCACTAACCCATGCATTCAGTAAGATACGTTTAATCACTCACTTATAGAGTCAGTCACGCACCTACTAAATCATCCATTCAGACACTTATACACCCACTCATTCTTCAATACGCCTTACCCTATATATATTAAACATATTTAAACTTTACAGAAACACACAGTCACTGGATGATGTCATCAGTGATGTCATTTGAGATGTCATCAGTGGTGTCATGAGTGATGTCACTGACCATGTCATGAGTGATGTAATATGTGACGTAATCAGCAGTGCATTGCGGGGGCGCGAGTTATAGTTAGCTGAACTAACTATAACGGGGGATTTTCTCTGGTTTTGTACGAGTGAAATGTCCAACTAACTATAACTTTCCCTAAAACCTATGGTTTTTTCAGTGAATTTCTAAAGTTTTTTAAATGCTAATTTCTAACTATAACGTGCCTGAAACCTATGGTTTTTTCAGTGAATTTCAAAGGTTTTTTAAATGCTAATTTCTAACTATAACATGCCTGAAACCTATGGTTTTTTAAGTGAATTTCAAAGGTTTTTTAAATGCTAGTTACTAACTATGCCTACAGAGGTAGGACATGTGAAGAAAGAAGAAGAAAAGCGCAGAAAGAAGGAAGACAAATGCAGAAAGAGGCAACAGAAGTCCAGAAAGATGAAGAAAAGTGCAAGAAGAAGGAAGAGATGTGCAGAAAGAACCAACAGAGGAGTAGAAAGTACTCCTGTGCCCCCAACTTTTTGCTGATGGGTACTGGTGGTAACTGACTCTGTCTCTGGTGGTAAAAGACACTTAGAATACAGTGAAAACACCTACATACACTAGGGAACACTATGCGTTGGGGTACCCCTGTGATTAGCATGACCTCCTCTGTATTTGCCATAAGTTAGTGCCTGGGTCATTGGATGAGTACATGGGTACTGACTGGATGATTAGAGTACTGCAAGGAGAGTGGATGGTGAATTTATAAGTGCTTGTGGTTTGGCGGAGTGATTGGATAAGTACATGGTGCTCGCTGGTTGATTGGAGGAGTGCATGGGTAGTGACAGGGCGATGGCTGGTCTGCATCAGTAGTGCTCAGGGTAAGTTGGAGGATTAATTCCCCTTGAATCCTGAGGGTCCCTATTTGATAAAAGCCCTGGCGGTGGCGGTCCCCGGGGCTTGGGGGCCTTGGAGGCCCCCCAAACATTAAAAACAAGCCCCGGGAGGTGGCGGTCCCCGGGGCTGCGGGGTCCCCCGCGGGCCCTGCATATATTTGTTGGCAATGCCCCCGGGACCTGGCCCACCCGGGGGTCTCAATTAAATGAAGCGCGGTATCCCACGCTTCATTTTTTTAAACATTTCGGTGGGATTTGTGACCCCAGCGCGAATTTCACCAATTTGTTTTTAAAAAAATGCTTTTTTTGGCCCCGGGGGTCCTTGTGGGAGCCCCTGAGCAGGCCTAGGGGGTCAGGGTGTTTCTACCCTGCCCCCTTTTCTTCTTTTTCACCTTTGTTTCCCTGTTTTCTTGTGACTCGGTTCTAGGTAAAAACGGGTGTTACAAAGCCCGGTTCAGAGCAACTTCAGGTTAACAGAATAGTAAAGTTCAATGTTTCGCAAGATCAATCTCATGTACTTCGTGCAAAATACGCAATAAGGGGTCCAAGTAAGATGCAACGCTCCAATACCTGACCAGTCTGCACTATATAAAACTGCAAAAAAATAAAAAAATAAAAAGTGTTTTCCACACTTCTGTCATTGGGCTATATGTGGGCTACATGTGGGTGATATTTGTGCTACATTTGGGCTCTTTTTTCTCTGGTGGCCATCTTGGGATACTTATTTGTTATGAAGTTTTCTAATTTCCTCATTTACTGCAGTCTCCTCAGTAGGAAATGCTTTCAGTTTTTTACTTTGATTCCATCAAGAAGGCATTCAGATGTGTCACACATTTGCCATAAATTCAGAATGTTAGCACTCTAGTTGCTCATTAGATCACTGTAGTAAAGCTACTGCTCACCAGGGAGTTAACTGTAAGTCTACTGCTGGTATTGAAAGTGATTGTTTCAGTCTGCATGTCAGAATTTTCAAATGAAATAGAAGAGGATTTGAGATCTCACTTAAAACATGCCCTAATTTTTCTTTCTGCAGAACTAACCATAATTTCTATGGCAAAATGAACCCCCTCATTTTTTTCCTTTTTAAATTAAATGTTTTAAGTGTTACCGGTTTATTCCAATCAAGATGGCTTCAGGTGTGCCATCATTTTGTCATAAGTAAGACTGTTAGCGCTCTAGTTGTTCTTTAGAACACTCTGGGAAGCTGCAGTAGAACACAAAGGAATCAACTGGCAGGCTGCTCCTGTTGAAATATAACAGGAAGATATTTGAGATCTCACTTAAAACATGTCCTAATTTTTCTTTCTACAGCACTAACCATCATTTCTAAGACAAAATGAACCCCATCATTTTGTTCCTTTTTAAATTAAATGTTTTAAGTGTTACCAGTTTATTCCAATCAAGATGGCTTCAGGTGTGCCATACTTTTGTCATAGGTAAGGCTGTTAGCGCTCTAGTTGTTCTTAAGAACACTCTGGGAAGCTGCAGTAGAACACAAAGGAATCAACTGACAGTCTCTGCCCTTGTTGGATTTACATGTTTTACTGAGCATGTCAGACTTTATTCTCACATGACTGAGAAAGATAATGTGAATTTACAGAAAATATGCTCTCATTTTAGCTTCTGGAGCACCTTCCAAACCTCTGTGGGACAAGCATGAGAAAATTGTTTTCTCTCAAACATGATTCATGAAATCCCAGCAGAAGGTTTTTCACAGGGTAAAATCACCCTAGAACACACCACAATTCCTAAAATTAGTATGGTACCATCAACAAATGAATTCTAATGTAACTAAAGTCTGTTATCACCCTTTATAGTTCTCCTTTTGGTGACCCTCAAAATCTTCTATTCACTACAATGCATTTCATTGGGGTGCTATCATGTATGTTGGTCCCAAGATGGCTGCCAACAATTCTTGGATGAAGTGCTGACAGCCAATCAGATCTCACGATGACATGTGTGGTTAGGCTCCGCCCAGATATATAAAGTTATTTTTCCTTTAATATTTAAAAAACTACTGAACGGATTTACACCATTTTTGAAAAGGTCGCTTTCTGAGCCAGGCAGTACCTTAATGCCAAATTTGGGTAAATCCGTTCAGTAGTTTCCGCTGTAGCCTTGCACAAAGTTCCCTATGGGAAATTGATTTTTTGACTCTTATTTTTTGAATTTCTCAGCAACTACTGAACGGATTTACACCATTTAACAAAAAGGGCTCTTTCTGAACCAAGGGCTACCTTTTTGCAAAATTTGGTGTAATTCCATTCAGCAGTTCGGGCTGTAGCTTTGTCTAAAGTTTCCTATGGAAAATAACATGAAGAAAACACATTTTGGGACCCCCCTTTTTTCTCGGCCCCTGCTTGCTGAATCACCCCGAAACTTTCAAGATAGGAGCGGACCGGAGCGCCCCACAAGTTTTGAAAATTTCGCAAAGATTCGTTGACCGGCGCCAAAGTTATTGGGAATAGAATGTTGTGAATTTCCTATGGAAAATAGGTCCTATCTATAACTACCTACTGGCGACCGCCAGTAGGTAATTGAGATAGATAAAGATATCTCAAAGTCTGACCCCATAAACTAAAAAAAATCTACAGTTGTACAGCTAATTCTGGGGATTCAGTCTGTAATTCAATAAGTATTTTGACTCCATTCTCCTCAGTTGTAAAGTTCTATCCTTACCTCTGGGGTGCCTCTGAATGCGATCAGTTCCAAAATATTGAGCTAAATCTGCCCGCTGCATCAGTGAACAGACATATCTCTCCATTGGACCTGCGTCACAGAACAGTGCCATTGAAATTCCACAAAAATGTTTCCCAGATTCTCATATACTGTCAGACCTCCTTTGACAACCTTGTATGGTGGTGTTTCTGCCTCAAAACAGACATGCGCTGGGCAATTGATTGAGAAAAGGGGCAACCCAAGGGCATGAAGCACAAGGCAAAATTCAGCTGCCCCACCACCACCTGCAGCTGGTGCAAGGTCACCTTACTAGCTCCCAGGCAAGTCCTCAAAGCAAGGGAAAAAGTGTTACTCTTGTCCGAGGGGAGCCTCAAAACCTTGGCAACAGAGTCTAACTCAGCCCCAAGGAATTCAATGGAAGTTGCGGTCCTAAAAGTCTTACCTTGCACCAGGGGTACCCCAAAATTTGTCATCAGCTCCTGGAAAGACTCCAAATCCACAGCTCACTATCCCTACCTGGGGGGTGGGGGGCAAAAACAAGAAATCATGCAGGTAATGTAACATTGCCTGATGGCCCAACTTCTGCCTGAAAACCCACTCGAGAAATGTACTGCATTTCTCAAAATAGGAGCATGGGACTGAGCAATCATAGGCATGCACTTGTCAAAGCAGAAGGACCCTTCAAATTGAAACCCTGCAAATGAAAATCCTCCGGATTCACAGGGAGCAAGCAGAAGGTTGACTATGTCTGACTTTGATAGGAGAGCTCCTGGCCCCAAATCCTGAAGTATCTGAATCGCCTGGTCCAAAGAAGCATATTTGACCGAGCATAATGCCCATCAATGGTTTCATTCACTGACTGACCCCGAGATGCTGACAAGTTGTTTATCAATCTGTATTCTCCAGGCTCCTATTTGGGCACCACCCCCTGGGGAGAGCAAACAAAATCATCGAATCAGACTGCGATAAAGGGGCCTGCCACCCTCCCTAAAATCATCTCCTGTTGATCTTATCCCTAGCCACACCCTGGTTGGACCTGAGTGACTGCTGATTCCTGCAGTAGGACACATCAACACACTGTTCAGCTGGGATTCTAAAGCCTTCTTTGAAACTGTTAGAAATGGGGTCTCTAGTTGGCATTGGTTTGCATCCTGTCCAAGTTAAGGACCCTCCCTCTAGTCAGGGTAAGTAAGTTACACACCTAAGATAACCCCTGCTCCCCCGCTTGGTAACTTGGCACAGTGCAGTCAGGCTTATTTATCCCAAAGGCAATGTGTAAATTATTTGTACACACACACACACACACACAAACAGTAACACAGTGAAAACATTACAAAAAGACTCCACACCAGGTTAGAAAATTAGCCAATATTTATCTGAATAAAACAAGCCCAAAATGACAAAAATCCAAAATACACAAGTCACGATATGAATTTTCCAAAGTTGCAGTTCTTAAAATGGTTGCGATTGATCAGGACAAAGTACCTTAGATGCGTCAAAAATCAAAAACTATGCCAGGGGAGGTGAGGCATTGAAAAAACAGGTGATGAGTCAGTTCCTTAATGCTACAGGGGAGGTGAGGTGCTTGTTCTTACTGCTAGGCAGGGGAGCTGATGTGTCGGTTCCTTACTGCTACAGGGGAGGTGATGCATCATTTTCAGGAAAGATGCCTCAGTTCCTTAATGCAGTGTGGTGTCAATGAAGAAATGGGCGCCCAGGGCAATGCATTGAAAGTCTAGTCGTGCTGCATCAATTACACAGCTTTTAAGAAGGTGCTGCGTCGGGGTGATACATCACAGACTTCGGTGATGTGGTACTTGAGACTCACGCAGCAGCAGTTATTCAGAGGCACTGCGATGAAAAGCTGGGGACTGCATTGTAAGCCACGATCATTGCGTCAAGCGGGGACCACGCTCTGTTGCAGGCAGCAGTGATGAATCGAGTTTTGGCAATGATTCGCCAGTTCCAAACAACACTTGGAGTCAATGCAGCGATTTTCTTCTTTGAATCACCAGAGCTCACTTCCAAGGGCCCAGGAACTGGATTTGGCACCACAGCAGCAGAGTCCAGGTGATTGCAAGTGAAGCCTTTGATGGCCATTAGACTTCTTAATAGAAGGCAAGCTCAAATCAAGCCCGAGGAGAACTTTGTAAGCGGGATGTAGAAAGCAAAGTCCAGTCCTTTCACTCCCAGGATAAAGCAGCAAGCAGCAGTACAACACAGCAAAGCAAATAGCAAAGTGGTAGACCCTCCTGACAGCAATCCAGCTCTTCTTCCTGGCAGAATGCCCTCAACCCAGCAGTGTTCTGAGTATATGGTGTCATATACTTATACCCATTTCAGCCTTTGAAGTAGGTGAACTTCAAAGACAGATCTTTATAGTGCACAATACCCTACCTTGCCTGATTCTTCTTTGTATCACCAGAACTCACTTCCAAGGGCCCAGGAACTGGATTTGGCACTACTTGGCAGAGTAGGACTCACAGCAGCAGAGTCCAGGTGATTGCAGGTGAAGTCTTTAATGGCCCTGAGACTTCCTAACAGAAGCCAAGCTCTAATCAAGCCATTGGAGTACTTTGGAAGTGGGATGTAGAAAGCAGAGTCCAGTCCTTTCACACCCAGGACAGAAGCAGCAAGAGGCAGGACAACACAGTAAAGCAAACAGCAAAGTGGCAGCCCCTCCTGACAGAAATCCAGCTCTTCTTCCTGGCAGAATGTCCTCAACCAAGATGTGTTCTGAGTATGTGGTGTCACAGGTCCAGTACTATACTCATTTCAGCCTTTGAAGTAGGCAAACTTCAAAGAAAGGTCTTTGTAGTGCCCAAAACCCTGCCCTGGTTCCAGACACACTACAGGTGGTGGAGACTTCTTTGTGTGAGGACAGGCACAGCTCTATTCAGGTGTCAGTGTCAACTTCTCCCACCACTCGAGCACAGGCAGACCAATCAGTCTGATGATGGGCCATCAGGATATGCAGGGCACACCTCAGCTCCCTTTGTGTGACTCCCTAGAGTGAATGCACAAACAGGCCAACTGTCATTCTGACCCAGGTGTGTAATCAGAGACAGGCAGGGACACAGAATGGTTAAAGTAAGAAAATGGCAACTTTTCAGACCTGCAATTTAAATACCCATTTTACTAAAAGATGTGTTTTTAAATTGTGAGTCCAGAGACCCCAACTCCAATTTTCTATCAGCTCCCAATTTTCAGATACACTTGTTTTTTTGTGTTCAAAATAGTTTATTACATTTTATAATAAGCAGTGACATTACAAAAAAGAGCACCATACAGAGTACCCTTATAAGAGGCTTATCTATAGAGAACATTATTAAAATATAAAACAGGTACAATATAGTAATGATATAAAGATCATAAAATAAAAAGGAAGGGGAAGAAACAATCAGTTATTATCGTAAAAACTGTTTTGAGTAGAGCTACTATTAGTTAAACTAGTGTAATTTATAATATAGGGCAGTAAATAAAAAGAGGGTATAGCTAAGAAGATAAATAATGATCAATCGGTTTCCAAAATGAATGATTAGAGCCACAATTATGAGTAATACCAGACAAAGATAAATTGGCACCTCTTCTAGTGAAAATAATCCATGACCACCAAGCATGAACAGATAATAAGGACACATCTTTCCAACATGTTGTAATAAACTTGAGAGCGGCTGACAATAAAAAATTAAAAGGTTTACAATCTAAGTCAGACAATTCTTTAAAAAGAGCAACAGATTTGCATATCAACATATTAAATGAAAATTCTTCAGAGATATTGAGAATTTTTTGTATAACGTCCCAAACTTCTTTCCAAAAATTAAAAACAAACGTACAATCAAAAAGCATATGTTTTAACGAACCTGTATACGAGTTACAATGCCAACAATTCGAATTCGGAAGAAGCTTAGCCTGAAATAATTTTAAGGGGGTCCATAAGCAATTAAACAGAATATAAGCATTTGTTTGATAAAGTGATACAGGTAACCAACCTGAAATATTATTCAACCATATTTTTTCCCAAATATCATATGAGAAAGATATGGAAAGTTCTTCATTCCAGAAAGTTGAAATCCCATTGATATTGTTACCCTGAAAGTTATTCAGCTTTTTGTATATTAATGAAACAGCATGAGACGAAGAGGGTACAGCTTGAATATAAATTGTCAAATCTGAATTTATATTTGAAGGAATGTTATTAGGAAAGGAGTCTAATATAGAATTACATAAGAGCTCATATTTAAGAAAATCTGAAGAGGGTAAGTGAAATTTATCCTGTAGTACCTCAAACGATACAAAAGTATTATTATGGTAAATATCTTTTAGATAAAAAATACCTGCGTTAATCCATGAATGCCAACATTTTATAGTTCGAGAAAGTTTTAGTCGTGGATTGTACCATAATGACATATCTGCAGTCTTTGAAATAGTTGATTGAAAAAGTGAATCTAAATCATTTAATATTAACTTTGTGGATTTCAAAATAATAGATTTATTAATTAACATTGTATTGGTAGACATGATAAGCAAAGTTGACAATGGAAACGGAGTTACCAAACCCTTTTCTATAAGAAGCCATATAGGAGGATTATTAAGGCGGGAATGACTAAACCAAAGAGAGCTTTGTTTTAAGATAAATGCTTTATGATAGTAAAAAAAACTGGCATACCAAATCCTCCATTACATTTTGCCATTTTTTGTTTTTTATAACCAATACGAGGTGATTTATAACTCCAAAGAAACTTAGAAAGAAGTTGATCAACAGTTTTATAAAGCTTCATAGGAAATTGACTAGGAATCATAGCTAGAAAATAAAACAATTTAGGCGCTATAGTCGTTTTTATTGAATCCATTTTCCCCCACCAGGAAAGGTGAAGTGAAGACCATTTGGAGAATTTATCTTTAATGTAGTTTATACTAGATTCACAATTTAATGTAATTGTTTTTTTAATAGATGTAGAGAACAAAATGCTAAGATATTTGATTTTATCTCTTTGCCAAATTATTTCTTGTATGGGTAACATATCTGGTGTACAATGAGGATTTTAAGGGAAAAATTCAGTTTTATTGGTATTTAACGTATAACCCGAAATCAGGGAATAAGATGAGATAATATCTGAGGAAGTGAGGATTCAGGATTGCTAACAAACAAAAGTACATCATCTGCACATGCTAATGTTTTAATGGTGACCTCTTTAATATTAATACCAGCGATATCATTACATTTTCTAATTGAGGTAATTAAAGGTTCAATAACAATAAGAAATAACAGTGGGGACAATGGGCAATCTTGTCTAGTACCTCTAAAAAGAAAAAATTGATTTGAAATTTGACCATTAATAGATAAGCAAGCGGAAGGGCTAGAGTAGAGAGCAGATATCATGCGAATAAACAAATCACCAAAATTAAATGCTGCTAAAGTATGAAATAGAAATTGCCACTGAACTTTGTCAAAGGCTTTTTCAGCATCCAATGCAAGTACTCCAGATGGTAAGGATAAAGTAGACCCCTGTTCAATGGTATGTAACAAAACTCTTGTGTTATTAACAGAATATCTATTTTTCATGAAACCAGACTGGTCAGGATGAATAAGGAAATCCAATACAGAGTTCAGTCTGGTTGCAAGAATTTTAGCATAAGGTTTACAATCTTGATTTATTACGGAAATAGGGCGATAATTTGATACAAGTGTCAGATCTTTGTTAAGTTTTTGTATAACTACAATCAAAGCTTTGGTAAAAGAACTGGAAGTTGAGCCTGAAGCACTAAAAAAGGTAAAAAGTTTAAACAAATGAGGAATGAGTTGCAAATCAAATTCTTTATAAAATTCTGCTGGAATTCCATCAAGACCTGGAGATTTATTTTGTTTAAGAGATTTAATAGCCAGTTTAATTTCTTCTGCAGTAATAGGTAGATCTAATTTATCTTTGGTTAACTGTGGAACTTTAAGTAATCCACATTTATTTTATATAAAAACGATCAATCAGGGAAGGAACAGTGAATTGCGGATTATTATATAGGGTTGAGTAATAATTTAGAAATTCATTAACAATATCTGTTTGTGACAATGCGATTTTCCCATTGGGACCATGAATTGAATTAATTTGAGTTTTATCTTTTTTAATAAGTAAATAATTGGCCAAAAGCCGACCAGATCTGTTAGCATTAAAACAAAATTTGGCTTTAGAGTTAGAAAGTTGTATACCAGCTCTTTTATTTAAAATTGAGTTAAACTCATAACGCAGCTTTTGTAATTTTATTTTAAATTGAGGGTCATTAGAAATAATAAAAAGTGTCTCAAATTTTGCAATTTGTTTGACAATTTCTTTAATTTTAGAATTAAAGGGTTTTATTTTTGTGCGCCATAAGAGAAATGGAAGTCCTTCTAATATAGGCTTTGAAGGCATCCCACTTATTCATGATAGACGTAGAGCCTTCTGGGTTAAAGCTAAAAGTACTCTTGAAGTGCAGCATACATTTTTGGTTTATTATGCTCGTTATGAATAATGCTAGTACTCATGCGCCATCTGGTTTGAAATGTAAAATTTTAGCTAAGTTGTAATACCATAGAGATCAGAGCATGGTCAGAAATATCAATATTACAGATATTAGGAGTAACAACCAATTTAATTAATTGTTGGGAAACTAATAAATAATCTAATCTTGAATAAGAGTTGTGAGGGTTTGAGAAAAAGTTAAAAAATTTTCAGTAGGATAATGTAACCGCCAGATATCCACCAACTTAGTAGTTTTAAAAAAGATTTTAGAGTAAAAAATGCTCTAGGTGGTTGAAATTTTGTTTGAGATTATCTATCTAATAAAGGATCATATAGAAGATTGAAATCTCCTCCAACTATAAGTGGGACATTACCCAATTTGAGAACTTCAGTCGTTAAAATAGACCAAAAATTAGGGTCATCAGCTGTTGGCCCATATACATTAATTAAAAACATAACTGTATCTTGAATTTTAACTTTCACTATAATATATCTACCTTCTGTGTCTGAAGATTTACTTAATATTTGACAATGTAACCTTTTTGCGAAAAGGATACCAACACCATTTTTTTTACCCATAGCAGGAGAAGATATAATAGAGTCCACCCACTTTTTTTTCATAAAAGCCAAAACCTTATCTTCAATATGTGTCTCTTTTATGAAGCAAATATCTGCTTTATGACTACCTCAATATTCTAAAAGATTGTGTACGTTTTACAGGATGTCTTAAACCTTTAACATTAAAAGAAACAATGTTAATATTATGAACATTAGCCATAGTGAAGTAAGAAAAATACAAAGAAGAAGAAGAGATAAAGTTTGAAGCAAAAAAAGAAAAACAGTAGCTCTAGAAAAGGACAGTAGGGAAAAAAGGAAAGTAAAGACACATACGAACATAGAAAACGACAATATTAAAACAATAATTAACAATCTTGAAACGCACACACGCTTTGCAAGCATGACCGAACCATTGGAGCCCTGTAAGTAAATAAACAATTAGATTAGCCAGAAGAAATAATGTATTAATATTCAAGCTAGCAGTCTCATGTGTATCCATAGAAAGCTGTGAATGTTGATCCAGAAATATTCGTAGGTCTTCAGGGCGCTGAAAAGATTTTGAAAAACTGTCTTTCCAGATTCGCATTGTTGAAGGGTCAAAAAGTCCATATTTAAATCCAAGACTTTGTAACCGTGGACGTATGTCAGTGAATTCTTTGCAAGTCTTGACAGTTTCTTTAGCAAAGTCTTGGTGAATAAAAATGTTGTTACCATTTACCATTAAGGAAGGAATTTCTCGTGCCGCTTTTCTTATCAAGACTAAATGATGGAGATGTAAAACTTTAAAGATCATTTGTCTCGGCTTAGTATGATGTGGATTACGATGAGAAGGAATCCTGTGAGCTTTATCTATTTCAAATCTCTCAGGAAATTTTATACGTAAAAGACCAGGTATTAGATTCTCCAAATATACCCTGCAATCATTACCTTCTACTTCTTCTGGTAAATTAAAAATATGCAGGTTATACTGTCTGTTACGATTTTCCAAATCAAGAAGAAGAGTAGACATAGGAGATCTTTTTGCACAAGCGGTGAGAAAGTATTCATTTTAGCTTTATTGTCTTGAATTTTAATTGCATTGCCAGATATTTTCATTGACATACTAGCCATATCTTTTTGCAAGGTTTTAATCTCTGACTCAATAGTATCAGTGCTAGAGCGATTTGCCTGAATTTTATCAAATAGCAAAGCCAAAGAAGGTTCACTAGATTCCACCACTTTAGATTTAACAGGAGGAGGAGAAATATTTTGTTTCCTTTTATTATGCTGAGCCTGCACATTTTTGTTTTCCATATTTCTTAAAATGAATTTCAGCAGCCAAATAGAATCAAATATGCAGGAAAGAGTTAAAAATGAAGAAAAAAACTTTCAATAAAGGGAGGTACAGTAGCTAAAACTTACTGTGGGAGTGACTAGGCTGAAGCCTCGCCCTTTCCAGAGTAATACTCCGCCCCCCTGACTGGAATGCTGGGCTGTACCAGAGTGAAAAGATTGATGCAGAACCAGGATAGGAGAAGTACAGGTTCCGATATCCAGCAGAGCTGGAAAAACACCTCAGAGGTCAGTAAATACCTCCAAACATTGCTACCAACATTTTTAACCAAATTATGGTTAATAATCGTCCAGAAATCGTCAAATAAGATCTGACGCAGTGAAGAGCTCACCAGGGAGTGGCGCGTCTCCCTTTCAGATACACTTGTGAGAGGTTACATGACAGCTCCAATGCTGAACTATGGGAGAGATAAGCCTTGCTGTACTGAAAAATGAAATTAGCAGTATTTCACTACAAGGACATGTAAAGCACAACAGCACATGTCCAACCTTTTAAGTCACTGCATCCTGCCCATGGGGTTACCTTTGGCCTTTCCTAGGGATGCATTTCATGTTATAAAAGGGAAGGTTTGGCCCTGGCAAGTGGGTGCACTTGCCAGGTCGACAGTTTAAAAAAGCACACACAGGCTCTGCAGTTGCGGGCCTGAGACATTTTTTGCAGGGCTACTTATGTGGGTGGCACAATCAGTGCTGCAGGCCCACTAGTACCATTTGATTTACAGGCCCTGGGCACACACATTGCACTGTACTTGGGACTTAACAGTAAATAAAATATGCCTATCATGGAGAAACCAAATGTGATTACATTTTAGACAGGGAACACTCACACTTTAGCACTGGTAAGCAGTAGTAACGCGCCCGGAGTCCCAAAGCCAGCAAAAACCAAATGCAGTACACAGTCAAAAATAGGAGGTCACAGGAAAAAAGACAGGGGAAACCCACCCAAAATATGGCAGGTCTAACACACGTCCCTCAGCTGAAAGTGGGGAGAACAATCCAACCTCTTTGAAGTTCTCATCACTGAGGTGGGAAAACCTGGAAAGAACATCAGCGTTGGTGTGTTCTCTTCCAGGGTGGTGTTCTACCGTAAAGTCAATTACCTGTAGGGAGATGGACCACCTCAACAGTTTAGGATTCTCACCCCTTATCTGCATTAAACATCTGAGGGGGCCTGTGGTCTGTTTGAACCCAGAAGTGAGTCCCAAACAAGTAGGATCTTAGCTTCTTCAGCGCCCAGACCACAGCAAAAGCTGCTCTTTCTATTGTGTTCCACCTGTGTTACCTGGAAAGTTACCTCCTACTAATGAATGCTATAGGTTGATTTAGGCCCTCTTCATTTAGCTGGAAAAGCACAGCTCCCACATCATTCTCTGAGACATCAGCCTGCACCACAAATTTCTTGGAGAAGTCAGGAGCCAGCAACACGGGCACTGTGCACATGGCCTCCTACTGGGTGTCAAAAACGGTCTGGCATTCCTCTGTCCGGATCCTCTGATGTGGCTACTTCCTGGAAGTCAACTCTGTCAAGGGGGAAACAATGGTGCCATATCCCTTGACGAATCTCCTGTAGTACCCGTTGACACCTAGAAAGGCTCTGACCTGAGTCTGGGTCTTGGGGGGGCCCAAGCCAAAATGGTATCAATGTTTGGTTGTAGGAGCTGCACTTTGCAGCTACTTACCTGGTGTCCCAAGTTCACCACAGACCCCTGCTTTATCTGGCACTTACTGGCCTTGGTATTCACCTTCTGGTGTTGAGAACTCTGACCTCTCTTGTACCCCCTCAATCAAGGCAATCTGCCAATACCCAGACGTTAGATCAAACGTTCTGAGGAAGTGGGCAGCTCCAAGCCGGTCAATGAGCTCATCAGCTTGGGAGATGGGGTGTGCGTCAGTCTTAGTGACGGCAGTTCAGGTGTGGCACTGGGTAGGGCAGCCTTGGGGACCAAAACTACTGGGCTGGAGCAAGGACTGTTGGAGGGCATCTTAAAGACCTCTTCCTTGATGCTGTTACTCACTCTATCATACAACCTGTAAGACTTGTGCTTAACGGGTAGGCTGTCCCCAGTGTCAATGTCGTGGGTGCACCATTTGGTGGCTCCAAGGATGGGTGAGAACAAAGAGGCAAACTTTCCCAGCAACTGGCGACAGTCGCTCTGCTGATCTAGGGTCAGAGTAGGGGAGAGGATCACACCCTCTACTGACCCATCCTGCTCTTTGGAAGACAGAAGGTCGGGGAGAGGTTTACTCTCCTCTTCTACTTCATAATCCGTGACCAAGAGCATGGTCAACTCATACATCTCAAAATGTGGTTTGAGGCGGTTCACATGTAGGACCCTCAAAGGGTTCCTAGGAGTCTGCATGTCCACCAGGTTGGTGGCATTACTCTTGCGCTCCGTTACCTCAAATGGCCCAGAACAGCAGTCTTGCAGAGCTCGGAGCTCTACCGGGGTCATCACCCACACTTTATGGACAGGCTGAAACTCAACCAAAGTGGTATTCTGGTATGCCAGGGTTTCATATCCTCCTGGCTAGCTTCCAGATTCTCCTGGATGAGTTTCTGGAAGGCCAGCATTGTAACTGAATACATCCTGGAGTGGCTTCTTAGGAGCTTGCTCCTAGCCCTCTTTTGCCAGACTGAGAGGTCCTCTCACAGGGTGCCCATACAGAAGTTCAAAAGTGCTGAAGCCAACCCCTTCTGCATTACCTCCCTGTAGGCGAACAGAAGGCATGGTAAGACAATGTCCAACTTTTGCCTCATGGATTCTGAGAGATCCATAATCATGCCCTTCAGAGTACGGTTGAACCTTTTAACCAACCCATTGCTCTGGGGGTGGTAAACTTGTCGGTAACACCATACGCCTTCCACATGGCCTTCATGTATAAAGTTGGTACCCTGGTACCCTGGTAAAGATGCTTGTCAGTGCCCTGGCCACTGTGGGTACAGTCACCATCCTCAGAGGGATAGCATCCAGATACCGGGTGACATAATTCACCAAGACCAGGATGAACCTGTTGCCCATGGCTGTCTTGGGATCCAGAGGCCCCACAATGTCAATGCCCACCTGCTCAAAAGGGGTGCTCATGACAGGAAATGGTTGTAGAGGAGCCTTACACCTCTTTCTTAATTTGCCACCCACCTGGCAGGTTTGACAGAACCTGCAAAACGCATCTGAGTTCTTCCTCATTTGGGGTCAATAAAAGTTGGTGACAAGCCTGTAAAAGGTCTTGCCCTGCCCCAAATGACCTGCTAGAGGCACATCATGAGCCAAACCCAGTAGTATGGCTCGAAAGCATTGGGGTACCACCAGCACACGGTTTGCCCCAGGCTCAGCAACCTTAGGCTCTCCATACAGGAGATCCTTCTCGCAATAGATCAGGTGGGATCCTGAGGCATTATCAGCTGCATGGTCCTCTGCCTGTTTCCGAAGACCCACAAGAGTGAGGCACTCTGTCTGTGCTGCACAGAATTCCTCCCTGGTGGGGCCTCCTTCCTGTTGCCAATGGGTAAGCCCAGGCAAGTCCCACAGTTCAGCAACATCTTCCCCTCTAGGTTCCAGGGTGTTACTCTCAGGTTCAGCCTGCTTCCTTCCCCTTTCCCCCTTCTCTTCCTGCAGGCACCTGGGACACTGTTTCAGGCTCCTGGTCCTTCTGATCACCCTCTCCTGCTGCCATTGACTGTGTAGTCAGGCACACCCATTCTGGGAATCCCAACATCACCAAGTGGGACCTGAGTTCCACCTCCTTTCCTTCCAGCCAGTATGCTCCGGGTCATTGCACAGCAGACAATCAACAGGCATGGATGGACTCACAGCTACCCTCAAGGAACCTGAGACCCCCACTCAAAATGAACCTGAGACACCACACATTGGTGCTCACTGTTGTCAACAGCAACAACTTGCTGGACCACTTTAGGAACTACCTGCTCTTCATACACCAGGTGACAGTGGACAGTTGCCATACTGGCTCCTGTGTCTCTCAGAGCCTCCACCGCCTCCCATTGATGGCCATCTACTATCAGACATGAGGTTTCTCTGGACACCCTCACCCTCACCCAGGGAGACTAGGGTCATCTCAGCTTGCTCCCCACCATTAACTGGGACCAACTCCTCCCCTAGTGCTACACTCACCATCCCATGTGATTACCCACCAGTGGGGGGTTGTGCCTGCCTGGGACATTTGGGACTCCCTTTAAAGTGTCCTTCCTGGCTACAGTCAAAACACTTCAGAGGTCCCTTCCCTCCAAGCTTTCCTACTAGTAACCAACTCTTCCTCTTAACGAGGGATTGGGAATCCTTACCCTGGGAACTATTTTGGGGTCCTTTAGAGAATTCCTAGCTTTTATCTTTGTCCCCACCTCCCTCTTCTGTTGGGGACCATGTCCACCCTTGGCTGAGTCTCCCACATTTAGCTTCTTTTGGACCTTGGTACTGAGCTAGTGGTCTGCCTCCTGAGTAAGATTACTGTCAGTCAAGTGCTGGCACAGCTCTGGAAAACAAAGACTAGACAAGTGCTACCATGCAAGTAAAATTGTACGGCCCCTGATAGTCCGCTACCTCACTGCCCTTCAACCAACCATCCTGTGCTCTGCAGAAGGAAAAAACACACTCAACCCATGTCTGGGAACCAAGCTTAGGACTCTCCCTATATTTCTTCTTATACAACTCTGGGGTAAGATCAGATCTATTGATCAGAACTTCTTTCATGGCAGGATACTTTGGGGCCGATTCCGATCTCGGCCGGTAGGGCACCGAATCGGATTCGGCTTTACCGGATCCGATTCGGACGCCCTGTTTCCGACCGATTCGAACACCCGTCCGCGCGAGCAAGTACGATGCGAGCGTGTGCAAAATCCCCGACCGACTCGTTCCCGGCTCCGAACCGCTCCGACCGACTCGTACGGACTCGACTAGCACCACGCAATGGAGACGTTCCCCGACCGGGCAAGTACGATGCGCGCCTCGAACAGTCCGACCGACTCGCGCCGTCCGGCTCCAAAGAGCAGTCAGAGCCGGACTTCGGGGGTCCGTGTCGGACCCCCCTGTACGCGTAGCCGTGCGAGTCGCACACAGGGGGGACCCATGGGTCCCGCCTACACATGCATGTACGGCGCGAGTCGCACCGACGCGTACCCACTGTAGGGGGCGCCCTTGTTCGCGACGCACCCATTGAGTCAATGGGAGCCCGTGTACACGTCGTACGACCGGCTCCCATTGACTTCAATGGGAGTCCGACCGAATCGAGTCCGATAGCATGCGTCCGCATCATACTCGTTCGGTCGGACTGCTAGAGTCCGGTTCGGTCGGATATCTCTCCGAATCCGACTCGGTCGGAGGGATTTCCGGCCCGAATCGGAATCGGCCCCCAAATCTTGTCCCCTTCTTCTAGGGCTAACAAGGAGGTCCTCCCCTCCCTTTTGAAATGCTTCCACAAACCTGCCCCCAATCTCTTTCAGGGACCCTGTGCTTTCACAAAGCAACTTAATAGGCTGAGAACCAATGATCTATGTCCTCCCCCAGCTTACAATCAGACATAACATCCTTAAGTATGTATACCTTTCCTCTGAGTTCACTAAAGAATTGCTGCCCCCATCTGTGCTAAACTTGGCCTTCAAATCCAGCTCCTTTAAGCTAAGTTCTTGAGCTAAAATCATTTTTCTTTCCTCCATGGCTAACTTATCCTTCTCCATGGCCAATGTATAGTTCTCCATGGCCAATTTTTCCTTTTTTGCTTCTTTTGAGTTAAGCTAATTCCAACTGGAGCTCCCTTTCGTGCTCCATTTTAAGGGTTTCTAGCTCCAGCTTGTGCTTTCTAGATTCCTGCCTGTCCCCCTGCTCCTCTGGGGCCAGACCTATAGAGGGCACACTGCTGCTTGCCCTGGAGGGTGCTTTCCCCCTAGGCAGACCCTGATTCACAAAATCACCCTGCAAGATCTGTTCCTCCATATCCACAATATAATTCCCATCATCTGTGTGCTCACCCGCCTCCCTGGCTGCCAACCAGGCACTTATCTCCTTTTGCAGCTCCTCCTTTCTAGTGAGGACTTTAAAAGGTCATTTGAGCTCATTGCATAACCTTTTGAGCTGAGACACCGTCTAGGTCGCCAACCTCTCCTGCTCAAACACCAACTCTGCAGCAACAACTGATTGCATACCAGACTGAAACATGATTGTGAAAACTCAAACTGGTTGCAAAAACAGGAAGAGAAAAAAAACCCACTATGATGGGTTGTAACGGTCTGTGATGTGGAGGTAGTGTACACCAACATGTAATGCACAAATACGTGTCCTATCCTCACCGTTGAATATCAATGTTAGAAATTGGTCTCTAGTTGGAAATGGTTTCCACCCTGTCCAAGTAGGGACCCTCACTGTAGTCAGGATAAGTAAGTTACACAGCAAATATAACCCCTGCTCACCCCCTTGGTAGCTTGGCACAGAGCAGTCAGGCTTATCCCAGAGGCAATGTGTAAAGTATTTGTACACACACAGTAACTCAGTGAAAACACTACAAAAGGACTCCACACCAGTTTAGAAACATGGCCAATATTTATCTGAATAAAACAAGACCAAAACAACAAAAATCCAACATACAGAAGCCAAGATATGAATTTTTCATAGATTAAATAAAGTAGCAGTTTTAAAAAATCAATGGTTGCACTTGATCAGGACAAAGTACCTTTGATGCATCAAAAAGCAAAGATGATGCGAGGCGAAGGGGTAGTGAGGCATCAAAAAAGCAAGTGATGCGTTGGTTCCTTACTGCTACAAGGGAGGTGATGCGTCGGTTCCTTACTGCTATCCATTAAGTACCCTGTCTCCCTCAGAACCTGGGTATGGTAGATAAGTAATACAATGTGTTCTGTTGTGTCATTCAATTGCTTAGTTTAAATGATAAAAATTCATAATCAATCTCATCAATAATTTCAACTTAGAAGGATAAGTCAAAGATCCACCACACACATAACATACTTAGTATCACATTTATATATCACATGAATGTATCATGTTAAATATGGCTGCTACACAATCAAATACAGAAAAGAAAATTAACAAACACACAACATGACATGAATTGTGACAATATAGAACTTACAAAAAATTAAATCACAATTTGCACATTACAGCAACATATAGACAGATTTTTTTTATGGAATTCCGTCCCTCTCCAAATAGATACAGTTCAACTTCCACCCTATTTGCATTTAGCCCCTGGCTTAAAAGGGGAAGTGGCTCAAGACGTGAAGTAACTGTGCATCGATGTTTCGACCCAGGATGCATGTGTTCTTATGAAAACATCATGGTGAGTCTTCCTCAGGATTGGTGTAAAACCATATAGACAGCCAAATTAAACGAGGAACTCCTCCGCATTTTAGATGGAGCCCGAAAATAATTATTCAGTTGGGTCCTCGGTCAGTACAAGTGCATACATGTTTTGATTATTCTCAGTGTACAAATCCACATAAAAGTTCAATTCCAGCAGGGACGACCTGAAGTGGGCCCACAAAGTACAATAATTGCAAGCAGCAACGGGTCCGATGCTAAATAAACTAGCATCAAAGTAGCCCTTTCGCAGTCAGAAACTGAATGTAGTAGACGAGCCAGCAGGTAAATGCAAATAGGGTGGAAGTTGAACTGCATCTATTCTTTTGTGTATTTGATTGTGTAGCAGCCATATTTAACACGATACATTCATGTGACATATAAATTTGATATTAAGTATATTATGTGTGGTGGATCTTTGACTTATCCTTCAATGTTGAAATTACTGATGAGATTGATTATGAATTTTTATCATTTAAACTAAGCAATTGAATGACCCAACAGAACACATTGTAGTACTTAGGTTCCTTACTGCTAGGCAAGGGAGGTGATGCGTTGGTTCTTTACTGCTACACGGGAGGTGATGCGTCATTTTCGGGCACAATGCCTCGGTTCCTTACTGCAGTGTGGTGTCAATGAAGAAACCGTTACCCAGAGACGATGCGTGGAAAGTCAAGTTGCGCTGCGTTGGTCCCATAGAGTTGAAGCAGGTGCTGCATCGGAGTCAGGTCATATGGACTTCAGTTATGTGGTGCTTGAGACTCATGCAGCAGCAGTTCTTTGGAGGCACTGCGATGAGGAGCTGGGCGAGACATTGAGTTTTGGTGATAATGCGCCGGTTAGGAACGACGCATGGAGTCGATGCATGCATTTTCTTCTTTGTATCACCAGAGCTCACTTCCGAGGGCCCAGGAACTGGATGTGGCACCACTTGGCAGAGTAGGACTCACAGCAGCAGATTCCAGGTGATTGCAGGTGAAGACTTTGATGGCCCTGAGACTTCCTAACAGAAGTCAAGCTGAAATCAAGCCTTTGGAGAACTTTGGAAGCAGGATGTAGAAAGCAAAGTCCAGTCCTTTCACACCTGAGACAGAAGCAGCAAGCAGCAGGACAACACAGCAAAGCAAACAGCAAAGTGGCAGTCCCTCCTGACAGCAATCCAGCTCTTCTTCCTGGCAGAATGTCCTCAACCAAGAAGTGTCTGAGTATGTGTTGTCACAGGTCCAGTACTTACACTCATTTCAGCCTTTGAAGTAGGCAAACTTCAAGGAAAGGTCTTTGTAGTGCACAAGACCCTGTCCTGGCTCCAGACACACTACGGGGGGTGGATACATCTTTGTGTGAGGACAGGCACAGCTCTATTCAGGTGTCAGTGTCAACTCCTCCCACCACACTAGCTCAGGAAGACTCATCAGCCTGGTGATGGGCCATCAGGTTATGAAGGGCACACCACAGCTTCCTTTGTGTGACTGTCTGGAGTGAATGCACAAACAGCCCAACTGTCTTCCTGACCCAGACATGTATCCAGAGACAGGCAGAGTCACATAATGGTTAAAGTAAGAAAATGGCAACTTTCTAAAAGTGGCAATTTCAGACACGCAATTTAAAAACTAACTTTACTGAAAGATGTGTTTTTAAATTGTGAGTCCAGAGACACCAAACTCCAATTTTCTATTAGCTCCCAATTAGCAGATACACAAGCATGTAGTCTTCTAATCAGTCTTGTAATCAGCAAAATATTAATCTTCTTCACCATTCTCATCATTTGAATCACATTATTCTGTTTCCTTCTATTAATCATTGCAGCACACGTATTTTACACAAGAATCACAATGCTCCAGCAAATATTGAAACCTCATATTGTGTATTTCTTGTGTATTTCTTTGGGTATGCATAAGTAACTGAGCAATAGGGTTCTAGATTTGTTACCATGATTTCCTTGGGGAGTCATGGTTGTCATGTTCTGAGGTTGCACATCCATTTTTTACCCTGTAAGGATAGGGGTACAGATGGTGCACTGTGAGCTAGCAGGACTATAGGCCAACATATCCTGAGGGGTGCACAGAATCAGTCTTGCACCAGTCCAATGTTTATGTTGCCCAACAAAGGCACAGTTTTACTTGAGGAAGTATAAGCCGTACGACAATGGTGGGCTCCCCCTAATTGGGGGAGCCTTTGTCATTGTTACTGGCACTGTATTCAGCAAAATGCTTCGTCACTGTATAATGTTTGTCAAGATTGTTGATCGTTCTAAGTTGTTCTAATATCCTTTTGTACTTGAAATGTTGTACTACAGACATATCGTTTTGGACATGGGCATACAAGAACATAGGCTGTATGGTCTTCTGGATAGAATATGGATATCATGATCTTTCTAACTTTCCCATTGAGCATCAGCTATTTCTTAATGTTTTGACTGTTATTGTATATGTTCGAGGTGCAAGCAAAAAACCCTCGCTTTTCTTGTGACCATATTTTTTCCCTATTATCAAATAGGTGACTTTCAATTAGGGAATCTTTCAGAGAATTTGCATTATTTTATGAAAGATCTTGATCAATGGCAGGATCACTATTCAAAATATCACATTAATCTGAATAGACTATTTACTATATTGTTTTCTTGTGCTATAGGTTGTTATGAATCTCATTACGGAGTTGACTGAACCTTCTCAGTGTTAGTTGCCCTCAAATAATATACTGATCTGACTGTACCCCAGCTGCTGTATTTATTCATACACTCTTCTGGTAAACTCTATCTTTGAAACAAGAATGGATATTTTATCTTGAAAACCTTATCTATACTGCAATTTTCCAGTGTACGTGAGAGTTCTCCATACAGAAAACTCAATGTGAGAGTAGGTGGATGATTGCTGCATGCATGAAGAACAACATTGCTTGCCGATGATTTTCAATATGTTGTTTCGACATTATCATTACAGATCCCAACACAACATTCAAGTTTTAGGTTCTAGCAAGATATATATTCACTATGTTCTTCATTCAATTTAGATTCAAATCATACTTTTAATGCATCTTACAATATTTTGTGCATACAATTCATCCACTCTCCATACAATGAACAGGTGATCAGTACACCCAAGCCATAACATGACATGACCTGTATAAGTTTCTAAATCAGGTGCCCAGACTACCTATTCCTCCCACTGGCCCATGAACAGATTAGCAAAACTGGGGAGGTTTCCATTGCAGTTCTCCTTTGTTACTTGTACAGTTGTTCAGCAAAGTTAAACATATTTTCATTCAGACAGAATCTGATTGTTTCCCATATCAATTGTGTGTTTTGTAAATAGATACTAGGTTGAGCTCTTGAAAAATATTCACATGCTTTTATCCTGTCTACATTCATAGATGTGGCAGGGATCAGAAGAAAAGATGCACTGGACAAAGTACTGCTCTGACCTAAATCAACAGGCAGGGCAGCAGATGCTGGGGGGATAGAGTGATGCATTAAGCTGATACTAGCTGAGCACATAAGATAAAAACATCTTCATCATCCTGTTTATGGAGAGAGAAGCAAATATACAGAGATGCTAGCCATCATAGATTCAAAGTAGGCATTGGCCTTCCATCTATAGCCCAACAACTTATGCTGCCCTCACTAGCTCTATTCAGGGACCTCACATGACATCACACATTTCTTCCTACTTAGGCCACTATTTTTGTTTTACTTCAACCATATGGTTAATGACATTTGTGTGCAGTTACTATTCTGCATCTCTCAAATTTCCCTCTCCAGGATGTTCTTTGACTCATGTGAAGCATCCCACACCTGCTGCTTCTTTTTCCCTACTGACTCTTGTCATTCACAGATTTAACATTTTTAGGTTGTCATTGCTGTGATCAATCTTTTCACATACATTTTCAGACTCATCATCTGCATGGCTCCATCCACTCTTTAGCCATGGGCGCTACCAACCTTGTTGTAATCTGAATGTGTCCATCTCTGTACCCAAACATCAGTACCTTCATCTTTGGGGAAATTCCCCCCTACATATGTGATGGTGCTGTCTCTCTGTTCCATCCAGTGGCTGACTCTAAGAATCAACATCTTTCCCAAAAACACAAATTCCTTTGTACATTTGACATGTGCCATCTCGTCTCCCCGCTTCCAGGGCCCCCGCAATTTCCTCACTCAGGGCCTGATTCATGAAGGTAAGCTTAGACCTTAAGCCTAACTTTAGACCAGAAGTCTAAGTTTAGACCTAAAGTCTAAATTTATAGCTGAAGTATAACTTTACACCTGAAGTCTAACTTTACACCTGAAGTCTAAGGTTTGACCTAAGACTAAGTTTAGACATAATGTCTAAGGGCTTGATTCACAAAGGCAAAACTAGACCAAAAGTCTAACTTAAACCAACATTCTAACTTTACTACTTTTCAGTATTCACAAAGGTAAGCTACTACTAGTAAGTTTACTACTATTAGGTTTGCTACTAGTAAGTTTACTAGTAGTAACTGACCTTTTTGAAAACCAAAAAGTATTAAAGTTAGAATGTTGGTCTAAGTTACACTTTTGGACTAACTTTACCTTTGTGAAGTGGGCCCCCAGTGTGTCAGTAATAACGATGCCTAGGTCTACTTTCTTTTGATGTGGTGTTTGTGGGATGTCACTTTATTGCATTTTGATAGCAATCCTGAATTTTCCCTTATTTCACATAATGGTCCAACATGTGAGAAAGGTGAAATTGTGCACACATCTCCATCAATAATTGGTCTGGGTGATCAAAACAATGCTTATACAGGCTGATAGATAGATAATTCCAGCAGTCCAGTAGATGATTCCAGTAGGTGATTCAGTAGGTGATTAGTATTATGGATGGTTTCCGAATCTGATTGGGAAGCATTGGATCCATGCCATTTTGGTAAATGTAGTAGGTAAGAAGTGGGAGCTTCATGAAGAGTTCAGAAAGTTGGAGCTGCTCTAAGATCACACCATGTTGCATTCTGGTGGTGGGGTTCTCGGTTAATAAGAGCTTACCTTCTGTCCTTTCAGCGGAAATCAGGTGTGGTTGGTGTAGTTCTCATTTCATGGTATCAGGAGGAGGTATATGGAAGGAGATGAACGGAGGGACATAATTTTGCAATCAGTACCATCTTTCATCTTGGGTATGCCATGCACCATGTACTTTGGCAGCCTGGAATATTGCCCCTTGGATATACTGGAGTGCCATCACAACCCAGGCTCTCCTGTGGAGATACGCAGGCAAAGTGTGCAGATATTGTAGCCTCCCTATGGCCTTGTGGATGAGATATATTTGTACTGACACAGTAGTTAAGCAGTGCCTTCTACCAAGCAACTGCTATCAAGTCTGAAGCATATATTTTCGAAGACTACTCTGTCATATGAGTGGTATGTGCAGAGTAGTTGCAGAATTGCTGTCTTCAACAAACAACCTCTGACACCTCCTAATCAATAGTGAATGCACTGAAGTGTTTTTCATGAAAATCTATTGTATGAAAATGCCTCTTTTTGTAAGGTCACCCCCATTTTTCCTGGACTGTTGCTGCTGTTTTTTTTTACTGTGTACATGAGACACTGCTAACCAGGCCCCAGTGCCTGCGTTCTGACCCCTAAACGTGTTGAAATGGGCTAGACTATTGATTGTCATATTTACCTTAGCCACGAGTCCCTAGAATATAGTATAAAAGTGTACCCAGGGCCTGTAAGTTAAATGTCACTAGTGGACTGCAGCACATTTTATGTCACTACTAAAGTGACCATGCAAAGCATGTCTCCACGCATGCCCTTGCAGCCTTGATAGACAGTTTAAAACTGCCAATTGGGAAAACACTAGGTTACCTTATAATGTTTTATCATGCTTAACTTCAGTTTAGGAATAGCCATTACAAATGAATGAAGGACTAATTTTGATGGTAATTTAAAATCCATCTTAATTGTCAAGTCGGATTTTAGATTACTATTTTGAAAATTACACTTTTAGAAATTTGTAATTTTCCTGCCTGAGCCAAATATTCCTTTCTCCTAGTGCTTAGTGTCACCTGACTATTGATGGCTCCCCTGTGGTGACATGTGTATTGCTACTAGACAGTGGACAAAGTGCTTGGGTGTGGTAATATGTTTTTCTCCCTGACAAGATGGCCAACTCGTCTGTGCCCAGGAACTTAGATAACTTTCAAAGAGTGTCTAGCCTGTAAAAGGCAGATGTAACTCACACCCGGCCTGCCTCCTCTATTGTCCTGATAGACAGTTAGGCACCAATCCCAGTCGAAGAGGGGCAAATCCTAAAACTGTTTTTGAGTGTCCACAAGGGATGGCTTACCATCTCTGATTGGGCACAGGGAGCTTTGCACATGGGGAAGCAGGGATTTGCCATGTTGGTGTTAAGTAGAAAAAGGCACTATGGGATAGGTTGCAGTAAAACAGACAGGAAGTGCAGCAAACATTGGTAGGTTCACCCCTGGGAAGTTTTACCCCATTGTTTAGGGAGTGTCAAGGAGTGTCCCCCACCCAAGGGCTGACATTGGGCATAAATGTGGCACCTCCGGTTCATCTTCAGAACACCTCTCTATCTGTGGAAGACAGAAGAAGGGCTGCACCCGCTGTTGTGACTTGTGAGGAGAACTTAAGAGCTGGTCCTGCTCCCACTGTATCTGGGACTGAGAAGTGAACACTAAGGGTCATTTGTGTGACCTCCTGTTAAGCTATAGGGACACAAAAGCTACAAGAAGCCCATCTTTCTGAAGAGCCAAGCTGCCAAGTTCCAATTGGACCTGCCCTGGAACCTGCTGGATGCTTCTACTGGAGTGCGTTTTGACCCCTAAAGTTATATCCCTAAGTTCCTATGGCCCTTAGGCAAGTGCCGAAGTGTACTACTCCTCCTGTGTAACCATAAATGTCGGGACTTGGAACCCTTTTTTAAGGACTTTTGCCTGGAGAACCCAGAGAAGACCCACCAGCCAACCCATAGAAGACTGGACCCACCAGCCAAGACAAACAGACGAAGATGTGTTGCTGGTGGTCTAAAGTTTTAGGTTGTTCCTGCTCAGAGCTTTTGCACAGCAGCAGTCCTTTTCAGAGGATGTCGCAGAGAACATATCCGGTGTCGTGGAGCCCTGTTTGACTACAGTTTCCAGCCTTGCCCCTCTAGAGGAATCAAAGTTCCCAAAATGTGGCTGAGTCCAAAGGTAGAAATCTTCACCGGGCACAGGCACCAAAAATATTTGCTCAGTGAGTGACCTTCCTTGAGTTTGAATTTTGAATTTCTCCTGCTTTGATCTTTCCTGTCAAAAGTTAATGGCTTTACCAGGACTTTCTTCGACAGCTGTCCGGCCTTGTGGATCCTATCTCCGCCACAGCCTGCTGTCTCGCCCCCTGAGGATTTTTGACTTCCAGTTCAGAGATTAAGGCTCTTATTTGCGGGTTTTGGCATTGGGCATTGCAGCAAGACACCTTGTTGCACTGGCCCTTGCCAAAGTGAAAGGGCAGGAAAGCACAATATTTATGCACTACAGTGCATTCCTGTCCTTTTACTCTGCACAGGAACTGTTTCAGCAGCCTAGCACCAACATAGGCCCCCTTGCACCATGCTGCAAGGCTGCCTCCATTGAATGCAGAATTGTTTTTATGCAGAAAGGGGCACCTTCCTGCACAAACATAACCTAAGAGGTGTGTTCCTCTTTCTATGTGTCATTGGGTTGCCCTACTCTGTGCCCAGGAGATTTTCCATGGGCATTCCTGTGGGTTTTTCCACACAACACCTATGGAATTGATGCTGCCCCAGATTTACAAAATCATGTAAACCTGGGCAAGCCCCAAATCCTTACGCCTCCCAAGCTGAGGAGTGATGAGGAGAAATATGTTTATTTCTCCTCATTTTTTCCTCTTCCTATATGTGCTGCATTCTGCAGCACAAATAGAATGAGGAAAACGCCTCTTAGCATGCCCCTTCCTGCACAAAAACAATCCTGCATGCAACCGAGGTACGTTTGCACAGGTGCCTATGTTGGCACCAGGCTGCCAATATGGCACCAGTGCATGGAGAAAGGACAGGGATGCACTGTATTGAATAAATACGGTGCATTCCTGCCCGTTCACTATGGCGTAGGGCAGCATAGCAAGGTGCCAAAATACCATAAATGAGGCCATTGGGCTTTTTAATATTCATTTCCAGTCCTCTCGCAATACTAAAATAAAAAAAAACGATCCACTAAGGCTTGTAGACCAGCAGGGGTTTAGGAAATAAAAAGCATTTGGAGCATCAGTGCCATCATTGCCAGGAAAGTCCAAATGTAGCACTGGCCCATTTATATATAATGTAAAAAAGAGTTGGGGCCAACACACATCCCTGGTGAACACCCCTCTCAATCCTAAAAACAATTAGACAACTCATCC
Organism: Calotriton arnoldi; assembly: GCA_963921515.1. Classification (NCBI taxonomy): domain Eukaryota; kingdom Metazoa; phylum Chordata; class Amphibia; order Caudata; family Salamandridae; genus Calotriton; species Calotriton arnoldi. The sequence goes on along the minus strand of CAWUFW010007423.1, from coordinate 849,629 downwards.
CCTTTCCCACGCCTGTCACGAGCATAATTATCTTATGTAATCTTTTCACAATAGATAGTATATCGGTCAGTCATAATAGCTTTATTCGACAAATAGTCATAAAAGCTGACTGACTGATAGTATATCGTCTGGAACCCCCATGTTTCCTTAAATCACAATAGGTATCGGAAGCACACCACTGCATCTTGGCCATTTGTTAGGTAACCACAACACACTGAGTCCAACAGGCCAAGCCATACAACATTGCATAATGATGCTTAGATTACCCTGTATTTTAGGAGTAGCAAAACCACAGTGTGTCATGCAACATTGTTTTGGTGTAGGTGTCATGACATACTATTGCTATTTATTCAGTTACAACCAGCACTGCGGCTTCTGGAGCTTGCAGTGATACAGCAGGGATGCTGGAGAAGATGGGCAGGAGCATCGATGGTTCTGCGTAAGTGGACAATAACAATTCCACATCTATGGCAGTTCATGTGGGATTGTGGGAACTGGTTTGCTAAATAAACAAAATACTTCCATGGACCCTGCTGAACTAAAGATGGGGTCAAAAAACAATCTCAGGGCCTCATTTACAAAGAATTCTCATAGGACAGCGCCGTCTTTTTGCAGTGCTGCCCTATGCCTATTCGAAGGGCAGGAACACACCGTATTTTCAAGATACGGTACATTCCTGTGCTTTCAGCCGGCAAGCAATTTGCAACAGAGCACCAACGTAGGCACCCTCGCACGATGGTGCAAGGGTGTCTGTGTTGCTAGCATGATTGCTTTTGTGCAGGAACTGGCACCTTCCTGCACAAAAACAATCTATGGAGGCGTTTTTCTCATTTGATGTGTGTTGTAGAATGCAACACACTTGGAAAGAGGAACAAACGAGGAGAAATGAAAAATGTCTCCTCGTTACGCCTGCTCTGGGGAGGCATAAGGTTTTGGTGCTGCCCCAGGTTTCCAGGATTTTGTAAATCTGGGGCAGCGTCAAAATCCATGGGTGTTGAGTGGGAACACCCACAGCAACACCCATGGAACGCCTCCTTGACTCAGAGTAAGGCAACACAGTGCTATGCACTACATTTCCTTACTCCATATCTATGAGGCCTTGCAAAGCCACAGGGTGACTTTGTGTCGCCTCATAGATATGATAAAGCGTCAAACAAAAGTGATGCTTCGGCGGCGCAGGCCTCTTGTAAATGAGGCCCTCAGTGTTAAACCCTATCCTACGCTGTTTATCAGCGAGTACATAAAGTAAACCCCCTTCCTATTACATTTGCAATAGGATCACACCATGCAAATCGCCGTCCTATTGTATTCAAACTATTACAGAGGTGGGCTAAACCCACTGCTGCCCAATCAAATAGCCGGAACAAAGACAATCAACAATAGCGTAGGACCAAAGCTCTTCTTTCTTTGTTGCTTTTTAATTCTTTCTTTAAGATTACTGGAGCCCTGGAGGACATTACCCGGAACTAAAACGGAAGAATGCCTGCCTAGTTACTAGATGATCTAATTTTGTTCTAATCATGAGAAGAACATTAAACTGAAACATACTTTTCTGTTGGGCACATTGACTAATCTATTTAATTACAAAATAATATTCTGGGCATGTAAGTAGCAGGCTATTTTATGTACCAAACGCACATACATGGAGCACAGAGAGCCACGTTTTATTAGTGAGCAGCCTGCTTGAATCCTAAGTCATTGGTAAAGTGCTCTGCGAGTAATAAAGTCATGGTGTTATTTTAATTAGTGCATTTAATTGCACTGGCGCAGTGTCCATATCAATAATGATTTTAAAATTAACATTTTGATTAAGTACCAATCTCATCTTTTAGATGCACTGAATTAATAAAGTCTATTAGAATTGAAATATTGAAATCTAAATCTACAGCATCCCATTAGTGAACTATTCTGTCAAAAGGGGTTGTATCAATGTATCATATATAGAAGGAAACTAGAGCCCTCTCTGTTCACATTTTGTCTGCTGTAGATATTAATAGCATTTGTTCAGAGTGAGCTAATATCAGCAGTGATTTGAATACATACTCTGGTGCCAAAGTTCTAGTTAAAGTAAAATAAGCAGACTGATTCCAAAAATGAAGTCGCATTGGGTTGTGGCAATATACGTACACTACCTTACGTTGGATTTTAAATTTTATCGACCAATAGAGCTACATTTGAGCCTTGAAAATAATGTGTCATAAGGGCCAGCCCTGAACTGTAACCAATGCACAAACTGATCAAGACATGCTTGGTTAAGAGTGATTCTCAACTTCCACCACTGAGAGAAAATGTTGATAAAGTGGTACGAAATATTGCACTGTACAGAACAATCTTCCCTTGATTGGCTAAAGGTTGATCAGGGTCTCTCAAGGAATAGTTCAATACTTTTATGATGTGCTAAACAGGCCCGACCATCCCCATGTTTTGTGAGGAATCACCTATCATAAGAAAACATTTTTTTCTGTTTAATGTTCATAAAATATAGGGCAAAATATAGGTGATACAGGATGTTCAAATACTCTGGGTAGGGCATTTCACATCGTCAATCAATTTATTTTAATGTATACAGGCGTTTTCTTCACTTCCTCAATTTGCTTCCCTTACTTTTTCTAAGTAGATTCTCAGAGGGAGTTCTTAAAGACCAATATAGACCGAACTTGTAAATCACCCAAGATCACACAGAGCGGCAGCAAAGAGCTGGGAACCTGTCGCTTGAAGTCCAGTACCTGAGTTTCCTGTCCACTCTCCACCCTACCTGGCACTTTCTCTGGTGGTTTTTGCAACAAAAATTTCAGTTTTTAGAGGTCCCTGATCAGTGTGATTACTACATCTATTGTGTAAAAAAATTCTAAGAATATTTATTTTACACTAGTTTTTAATACTTTAAATGTATATATATATATATATATATATATATATATATATATATTCACTGAAAAAACCATAGGTTTTAGGGACAGTTATAGTTAGTTGGAAATTTCACTCGTACAAAACCATAGAAATTCCCCCGTTATAGTTAGTTCAGCTAACTATAACTCGCGCCCCGCAATGCACTGCTGATGATGTCACATATTACATCACTCATGACATGGTCAGTGACATCACTGATGACATCACTGATGACATCTCAAATGACATCACTGATGACATCATCCAGTGACTGTGTGTTTCTGTAAAGTTTAAATATGTTTAATATATATAGGGAAAGGCGTATTGAAGAATGAGTGGGTGTATAAGTGTCTGAATGGATGATTTAGTACGTGAGTGACTGACTCTACAAGTGAGTGATTAAATGTATCTTACTGAATGCATGGGTTAGTGACTAAACTGTGTGAATGTCTGTATCCGTCTGTCTGTTGGTTTGTAAGCGGCTGCATGGCTTTCTGAATAGCTACATGAGTGTCTACATGGGTTATTGATTGATTGTCTGAGTAACTGTATGGGTGCCTGAGTGTTTGTGTGGGTGGGGTGTGTGTGACTCTGTGCATAGATGTGTGAGTTGGTGATTCACTGGGTGCATGGTTTCAAGAGTGCATCTGTGATGGACTGTATGGGTGGGTGAGTGTGTGTATGGGTGTGTTAGTGATTGAATGTATATCTCAGTGGTACATGTGTGAGTAACTACATATGTGAAAGGCAGTATATATGTGTGTTGGAGTATATAAATGGCTATAAGTGAGAGTGTGTGATTGTGAGAGTGGCTGTATGGATGAGTGTGTACTTGTATCAGTGATTGTATAAGAGTGTAAGAATGTGCTAGTATTTGTATGAGTAAGTGAGCTGGTGTGTGTATAACTGTATAGGTGAGTAAATGGGTGTGTGATTAAGTTTTTTGCATGACTGACTAGGTGTGTGAGTACCTCTATGGATGAGTGGCGGTGTGTGAGTGTTTATATAGGTGTATGAGTGCATATGAAAGTCCTGTACTGAGTGACTAAGTATGAGTGACTGTACGAGTGAGTGAGTGGATGTGTGTGTAGACCTAAGAATCAGTGAGTGGGTATGTAGTTTTTGGTGTTGGAGTGTCTATGGTTTTGAGAATGGCAGTCTGTAATTTAGAGTGGGTGTATCAAAAGTTATATTAGGGTGTGAGAAGATGCATGAAATTATCACATGGATGATGTCATCAGTGATGTCATTTGAGATGTCATCAGTGATGTCATCAGTGATGTCACTGACCATGTCATGAGTGATGTAATATGTGACGTCATCAGCAGTGCATTGCGTGGGCGCGAGTTATAGTTAGCTGAACTAACTATAACGGGGGAATTACTATGGTTTTGTACGAGTGAAATGTCCAACTAACTATAACTGTCCCTAAAACCTATGGTTTTTTCAGTGAATTTCAAAGGTTTTTTAAATGCTAATTTCTAACTATAACGTGTCTGAAACCTATGGTTTTTTCAGTGAATTTCAAAGGTTTTTTAAATGTTAATTTCTAACTATAACGTGCCTGAAACCTATGATTTTTTAAGTGAATTTCAAAGGTTTTTTTTAAATGCTAGTTTCTAACTATGCCTACAGAGGTAGGACATGTGAAGAAAGAAGAAAAACGCACAGAAAGAAGCAAAAGATGTGCAGAAAGAACCAACAGAGGAGCAGAAAGAGGCCTTGTTGCAAAATCATCCTGTGCCCACAACTTTTTCAGACGGGTACTGGTGGTAACTGACTCTGACTAACCAGAGCCAGTGCTATGCTAAAAGACACTTAGAATACAGTGAAAACACCTACATACACTAGGGAACACTATGCGTTGGGGTACCCCTGTGATTAGCATGACCTCCTCTGCAAGTCCCTACTACATAATAGGGCAGGGGGATTAAAACTACCTCTTAAAACGCGCTACAGGGCGCGTTTGCACAGTGGTGAAGGGAGGGGGGGCCTGAGGTGACATGTGTGCAAACGCACCCCGTGGCGCGTTTTAAGTTGCGGGATTAAGTCCCTTGAATTCTGAGGGTCCCTGGGGCCCAACTAGCCCCCCAGGTACCTACAGTTAGGACCACAGAGCTGAGTTGCAGAGAGGCGTTCCGAGGCCACGCACCTTTTTTCACCTCTCTGCAACGCAACTCTGTTGTGCTTACTGAAGGTACCTGGTGGGCTAGTTGGCCCCCAGGGTCCCTCAGGATTCAAAGGGAATTAATTCCCCAACTTAAAACGCACCACAGGGCGTGTTTGCGCACATGTCACCTGAGGCCCCGCCCCCTCCCTTCACCACTGTGCAAACGCGCCCCGTGGTGCGTTTTAAGTTGGGGGATTAGGTCACCTTGAATCCTGAGGGTCCCTGGGGCCCAACTAGCCCACTAGGTACTTCCAGTAAGCACCACAGGCCTGCGTTGCAACGCCTGTAACAAATTGTGCAGTTGTGTTTAGGTAGTGAAGAGGGTCGTGCTGGGGTAGTGTTTTAGGGTTTAGGGTAGCGCAGTGGTGTTTGTGTAGTGTAGGGGGTCATGCTGGGGGTAGATTTAGGGTTTAGGGTAGTGCAGTGGTGTTTGGGTAGTGTAGGGAGTCGTGCTGGGGGAGTGTTTTAGGGTTTAGGGTAGTGCAGTGGTGTTTGGGTAGTGTAGGGGTCGTGCTGGGGGTAGTGTTTTAGGGTTTAGGGTAGTGCAGTGGTGTTTGGGTAGTGTAGGGGGTCGTGCTGGGGGTAGTGATTTAGGGTAGTGCAGTGGTGTTTGGGTAGTGTAGGGGGTACTGCTGGGGGTAGTGTTTTAGGGTTTAGGTTAGTGCAGTGGTGTTTGGGTAGTGTAGGGGTACTGCTGGGGGTAGTGTTTTAGGGTTTAGGGTAGTGCAGTGGTGTTTGCGTAGTGTAGGGGGTAGTGTTTTAGGGTTTAGGGTAGTGCAGTGGTGTTTGTGTAGTGTAGGAGGTCATATTTAATGTTTAGGGTAGTGCAGTGGTCTTTGGGTAGTGTAGGGAGTCATGCGGGGGTAGTGTTTTAGGGTTTAGGGTAGTGTAGAGGGTTATGCGGGGGGTAGTGTTTTAGGGATTAGGGTAGTGCATTGGTGTTTGGGTAGTGTAGGGGGTCATGCGGGGGTAGTGTTTTAGGGTTTAGGGCAGTGCAGTGACTCCCTACACTACCCAATGTAGTGCAGTGGTGTTCGGGCAGTGTAGGGGGTCTTGCTGGGGGTGGTGTTTCAGGGTGGAGGGCAGTGCAGTGGTGTTCGGGCAGTGTAGGGGGTCTTGCTGGGGGTAGTGTTTCAGGGTTTAGGGCAGTGCAGTGGTGTTCGTGCAGTGTAGGGGGTCGTGCTGGGGATGGTGTTTCAGGGTTTAGGGCAGTGCAATAGTGTTCAGGCAGTGTAGGGGGTCGTGCAGGGGGTGGTGTTTCAGGGTTTAGGGCAGTGCAGTGGTGTTTGGGCAGTGTAGGGGGTCGTGCTGGGGGTGGTGTTTCAGGGTTTAGGGCGGTGGTGTTCGGGCAGTGTAGGGGGTCTTGCTGGGGGTGATGTTTCAGGGTTTAGGGCAGTGCAGTGGTGTTCGGGCAGTGTAGGAGGTCTTGCTGGGGGTAGTGTTTCAGGGTTTAGGGCAGTGCAGTGGTGTTCAGGCAGTGTAGGGGTCATGCTGGGGGTGGTGTTTCAGGGTTTAGGGCAGTGCAGTGGTGTTCGGGCAGTGTAGGGGGTCGTGAAGGGGGTGGTGTTTCAGGGTTTAGGGCAGTGCAGTGGTGTTCGGGCAGTGTAGGGGGTCGTGCTAGGGTATGTGTTTCAGGGTTTAGGGCAGTGCAGTGGTGTTCGGGCAGTGTAGGGGGTCGTGCTGGGGGTAGTTTTTTAGGGTTTAAGGTAGTGCAGTGGTGTTTGTGTAGTGTAGGGGGTCGTGCTGGGGGCAGTGTTTTAGGGTTTAGGGTAGTGCAGTGGTGTTTGGGTAGTGTAGGGGGTCGTGCTGGGGGTAGTGTTTTAGGATTTAGGTTAGTGCAGTGGTGTAGGGGTAGTGTTTTAGGGTTTAGGGTAGTGCAGTGGTGTTTGTGTAGTGTAGGGGGTCATGCTGGGGGTAGTGTTTAAGGGTTTAGGATAGTGCAGTGGTGCTTGTGTAGTGTAGGGGGTCATGCTGGGGTAGTGTTTTAGGGTTTAGGGTAGTGCAGTGGTGTTTTTGTAGTGTAGGGGTCATGTTTTAAGATGCAACGCTCCAATACCTGACCAGTCTGCACTACATAAAACTGCAAAAAACTAAAAATAAAAAGTGTTTTGCACACTTTTGTCATTGGGCTATATGTGGGCTACATCTGGGTAATATCTGTGCTACATTTGGGCTCTTTTTTCACTGGTGGCCATCTTGGAAGACTTCTTTGTTATGAAGTTTCCTAATTTCCTCATTTACTGCAGTCTCCTCAGTAGGATATGCTTTCAGTTTTTTACTTTGATTCCATCAAGAAGGCATTCAGATGTGTCACACATTTGCCATAAATTCAGAATGTTATTACTCTAGTTGTTCATTAGATCACTGTAGTAAAGCTACTGCTCACCAAGGAGTTAACTGGAAGTCTACTGCTGGTATTGAAAGTGATTGTTTCAGTCTGCATGTCAGAATTTTCTAATGAAATAGAAGAGGATTTGAGATCTCACTTAAAACATGCACTAAATTTTCTTTTTGCAGCACTAACCATAATTTCTATGGCAAAATGAACCCCCTCATTTTGTTCCTTTTTAAATTAAATGTTTTAAGTGTTACCAGTTTATTCCAATCAAGATGGCTTCAGGTGTGCCATACTTTTGTCATAAGTAAGGCTGTTAGCACTCTAGTTGTTCTTTAGAAACACTCTGGGAAGCTGCAGAAGAACACAAAGGCATCAACTGACAGGCTGCTCCTGTTGAAATATAACAGGAAGATATTTGAGATCTCACTTAAAACATGTCCTAATTTTTCTTTCTACAGTACTAACCATAATTTCTATGGCAAAATGAACCCCCTCATTTTGTTCCTTTTTAAATTAAATGTTTTAAGTGTTACCAGTTTATTCCAATCAAGATGGCTTCAGGTGTGCCATACTTCTGTCATAAGTAAGACTGTTAGCGCTCTAGTTGTTCTTTAGAACACTCTGGGAAGCTGCAGTAGAACACAAAGGCATCAACTGACAGGCTGCTCCTGTTGAAATATAACAGGAAGATATTTGAGATCACACTTGAAACATGTCCTAATTTTTCTTTCTACAGCACTAACCATAATTTCTATGACAAAATGAACCCCATCATTTTGTTCCTTTTTAAATTAAATGTTTTAAGTGTTACCAGTTTATTCCAATCAAGATGGCTTCAGGTGTGCCATACTTTTGTCATAAGTAAGACTGTTAGCGCTCTTGTTGTTCTTTAGAACACTCTGGGAAGCTGCAGTAGAACACAAAGGCATCAACTGACAGGCTGCTCCTGTTGAAATATAACAGGAAGATATTTGAGATCACACTTGAAACATGTCCTAATTTTTCTTTCCAGAGCACTAACCATAATTTCTATGACAAGATGAACCCCATCATTTTGTTCCTTTTTAAATTAAATGTTTTAAGTGTTACCAGTTTATTCCAATCAAGATGGCTTCAGGTGTGCCATACTTTTGTCATAAGTAAGGCTGTTAGCACTCTAGTTGTTCTTTAGAACACTCTGGGAAGCTGCAGTAGAACACAAAGGAATCAACTGACAGTCTCTGCCCTTGTTGGATGTACATGTTTTACTGAGAATGTCAGACTTCATTCTCACATGACTGAGAAAGATAATGTGAATTTACAGAAAATATGCTCTCATTTTAACTTCTGGGGCACCTTCCAAAACTGTATGGGACAAGCATGTGAAAATAGTTTTCTCTCAAACATGATTCATGATATCCCAGCAGAAGGTTTTTCACAGGGTAAAATCACCTTAGAACACACCACAATTCCTGAAATTAGTATGGTACCATCAACAAATGAATTCTAATGTAACTAAAGTCTGTTATCACCCTTTATAGTTCTCCTTTTGGTGACCCTCAAAATCTTCGATTCACTACAATGCATTTCAATGGGGTACTATCATTTATATTGGTCCCAAGATGGCTGCCAGCAATTCCAGGATGAAGTGCTGACAGCCAATCAGATCTCACGATGACATGTGTGGTTAGGCTCCGCCCAGATATATATGTGTTTTTACTTTTGATTTTCTCAGCAACTACTGAACGGATTTACACCATTTAACAAAAGGGTTCTTTTTGAACCAAGAACTACCTCTTTGCCAAATTTGGTGTAATTCCGTTCAGCAGTTCGGGCTGTAGCCGTGTCTAAAGTTTCCTATGGGAAAATGAATGGGGAAAACACGTTTTGGGACCCCCCTTTTTCTCGGCCCCCGCTTGACGAATCACCCTGAGACTTTCAGGGTAGGAGCGGACCGGAGCGGGCCATAAAGTTTGAAAATTTCGCGAAGATTCGTCAACCGACGCAAGAGTTATTTCAAATAGAATGTCGCGGATTTCCTATGGAAAATAGGTCCTAACTATAACTATCTACTGGCGACCGCCAGTAGATAATATATATATATATATATATATATATATATATATATATATATATATATATATATATTCACTGAAAAAACCATAGGTTTTAGGGACAGTTATAGTTACTTGGACATTGCACTCGTACAAAACCCGTGAAATTCCCCGTTATAGTTAGTTCATCTAACTATAACTCGCGCCCCGCAATGCACTGCTGATGACGTCACATATTACATCACTCATGACATGGTCAGTGACATCACTGATGACATCACTGATGACATCTCAAATGACATCACTGATGACATCATCCAGTGACTGTGTGTTTCTGTAAAGTTTAAATATTTTTAATATATATAGGAAAAGACGTATTGAAGAATGAGTGGGTGTGTAAGTGTCTGTATGGATGATTTAGTAGGTGCGTGACTGACTCTATAAGTGAGTGATTTAACGTATCTTACTGAATGCATGGGTTAGTGACTAAACTGGGTGAATGTCTGTATCCGTCTGTCTGTTGCTGTGTAAGTGGCTGCATATGTTTGTGAATAGCTAAATGAGTGTCTATATGAGTTATTGAATGCTTGTCTGAGTATCTGTATGGGTGCCTGAGTGTTTGTGTGGGAGGGGTGTGTGCAACTCTGTGCATAGATGTGTGAGTGGGTGATTCACTGGGTGGATGGTTTCAAGAGTGCATCTGTGATAGACTGTATGGGTGGGTAAGTGTGTGTAAGAGTGTGTTAGTGAGTGAATGTATGTCCCAGTGGTACATGTGTGAGTAACTACATATGTGAAAGGCAGTATATATGTGTGTTGGAGTATATAAATAGCTATAAGCAAGAGTGAGTGATTGTGATAGTGGCTGTATGGATGAGTGTGTGCTTGTATCAGTGATTGTATAAGAGCGTAACAATGTGCTACTATTTGTATGAGTAAGTGAGCTGGTGTGTGTATAACTGTATAGGTGAGTAAATGGCAGTGTGTTTAATTATTTGCATGACTGACTAGGTGTCTGAGTATCTCTATGGATGAGTGGCGTTGTTTGAGTGTCTATATAGGAGTAAGAGTGCATATGATAGTCCTGTACTGAGTGACCGTAAGTATGAGTGACTGTACGGGTGAGTGAGTGGATGTGTGTGTGTAGACCTAAGAATCAGTGAGTGGGTATGTAGTTATTGGTGTTGGAGTGTCTATGGTTTTGCGAATGGCAGTCTGTAATTTAGAGTGGGTGTATCAAAGATTATATTAGGGTGTGAGGAGGTGCATCAGATTATCACGTGGATGATGTCATCAGTGATGTCATTTGAGATGTCATCAGTGATGTCATCAGTGATGTCACTGACCATGTCATGAGTGATGTAATATGTGACGTCATCAGCAGTGCATTGCGTGGCGCGAGTTATAGTTAGCTGAACTAACTATAACGGGGGAATTTCACGGGTTTTGTACGAGTGCAATGTCCAAGTAACTATAACTGTCCCTAAAACCTATGGTTTTTTCAGTGAATTTCAAAGGTTTTTTAAATGCTAATTTGTAACTATAACGTGTCTGAAACCTATGGTTTTTTCAGTGAATTTCAAAGGTTTTTTAAATGCTAATTTGTAACTATAACGTGTCTGAAACCTATGGTTTTTTCAGTGAATTTCAAAGGTTTTTTAAATGCTAATTTCTAACTATAACGTGCCTGAAACCTACGGTTTTTTCAGTGAATTTCAAAGGTTTTGTAAATGACAATTTTTAAATGTATTAATTGTTATACTAATTTTTTTCATACTGATTTACTACATTTTTAGAAACAATTTTTTTTTACAGATTTTATTTTTTAAATTACATTGTAATTACATTATACATTACATTACAAAAAATACTTTCTCAGAATGAATTACTTTAGTTTAAATACTTTGCACATAGGCAATAGACTTTTAAGTACAGTAGTTACAGTTGTTGCAATGGGCAACACATTTTCAAACACAATGCAACATTCAGCTCAATGTGAATTTCTAGTTAAATGCAATTAGTTACTTTATGGATTACTTTTCTAACCACAGGACTGGATCCTAGATTCAGTCCTGGTACATCTCCTGTAAACAGTTGAGTAAAAGCGTTTTGGTTACAGTCGTGATTTTTAAGGAATATTATTGTATTTTAAAAGTTGACACTTAGAAACTTTTTCTCATAGAATCACCAATGTTATCCTATGGAAGGAAATTCACTTAGCAGGTAAAAACTGTTATCGTTACTTTTTCTTACTCAGTGTTGGATCCTGGATCCAGCACTGGTGCATCTCCTGTAAACAGTTGAAAGAATGCGTTTAAGTCATACAGGTGATTTTTAAGGAATATTTGTAGTTTGTAAAAATCAACACTGAAACTTTTTGCTGAAAACCAGACAATGGATTCCTATGGAAGAAAATATAAGTTACTGGTAAGTACGGTTAAAATTACTTTTCAGGATTAGTACTTGGCTGAAAGATGCAGCACTGAGGTCTCTCCTGATAACAGGTGAGTAAATCGGAATTCGTATTTCGGCTGATTTTAGAGGAATATTTTAAAGTTCCAAAACTCCACACTTAGAAGAATTTCCAAGTGAAACCAGTCAATGTTAGCCTATGGAAGGAAATTCAAGTTACTGGTAAGTACGGTTAAAATTACTTTTCAGGACCAGTACTGGGCTGAAAGATACAGCACTGAGGTCTCTCCTTATAACAGGTGAGTAAATCGGAATTCGTATTTCGGCTGATTTTAGAGGAATATTTGTATGTTTCAAAAAGCAACACTTAGAAACTTTTTCAGCAAAAAGCAGGCAATGATATCCTATGGAAGGAAATTCAAGTTACTGGTAAGTACGGTTAAAATTACTTTTGAGGATCAGTACTGGGCTGAAAGATGCAGCACTGAGGTCTCTCCTGATAACAGGTGAGTAAATCGGAATTCGTATTTCGGCTGATTTTAGAGGAATATTTTAAAGTTCCAAAATTCCACACTTAGAAGAATTTCCAAGTGAAACCAGTCAATGTTAGCCTATGGAAGGAAATTCAAGTTACTGGTAAGTACGGTTAAAATTACTTTTCAGGACCAGTACTGGGCTGAAAGATACAGCACTGAGGTCTCTCCTTATAACAGGTGAGTAAATCGGAATTCGTATTTCGGCTGATTTTAGAGGAATATTTGTATGTTTCAAAAATCAACACTTAGAAACTTTTTCTGCAAAAAGCAGGCAATGATATCCTATGGAAGGAAATTCAAGTTACTGGTAAGTACGGTTAAAATTACTTTTGAGGATCAGTACTGGGCTGAAAGATGCAGCACTGAGGTCTCTCCTGATAACAGGTGAGTAAATCGGAATTCGTATTTCGGCTGATTTTAGAGGAATATTTTAAAGTTCCAAAACTCCACACTTAGAAGAATTTCCAAGTGAAACCAGTCAATGTTAGCCTATGAAGGAAATTCAAGTTACCGGTAAGTACGGTTAAAATTACTTTTCAGGACCAGTACTGGGCTGAAAGATGCAGCACTGAGGTCTCTCCTGATAACAGGTGAGTAAATCGGAATTCGTATTTCGGCTGATTTTAGAGGAATATTTTAAAGTTCCAAAACTCCACACTTAGAAGAATTTCCAAGTGAAACCAGTCAATGTTAGCCTATGGAAGGAAATTCAAGTTACTGGTAAGTACGGTTAAAATTACTTTTCAGGACCAGTACTGGGCTGAAAGATACAGCACTGAGGTCTCTCCTGATAACAGGTGAGTAAATCGGAATTCGTATTTCGGATGATTTTAGAAGAATATTTGCACAATGGTGAAGGGAGGGGCGGGGCCTGAGGTGACATCTGTGCAAACGTGCCCCGTGGCGCGTTTTAAGTTGGGGGATTAAGTCCCCTTGAATCCTGAGGGTCCCTAGGGGCCAACTAGCCCACCAGGAACCTCCAATATGCGCCAGGGGGCTGCGTTGCAGAGACGTGTAGAGAGGCCACACCCCTTTTTACACCTCTCTGCAACGCAGCTCTGTGGCGCTTTCTGGATGTACCTGTTGGGCTAGTTGGCCCCCAGGGACCCTCAGGATTGAAGGGGATTTAATTCCCCATCTTAAAACGCGCCACGGGGCCTGTTTGCACACATGTCACCTAAAGCCCCGCCCCCTCCCTTCACCACTGTGCAAACGCGCCCCGTGGCGCGTTTTAAGCTGGGGGATTAAGTCCCCTTGAATCCTGAGGGTCCCCGGAGTCCAACTAGCCCACCATATACCTCCAAAAAGCGCCACAGAGCTGCGTTGCAGAGAGGTGTAAAAAGGAGTGTGGCCTCTCTACACGTCTCTGCAACGCAGCCCCCTGGCGCATATTGGAGGTTCCTGGTGGGCTAGTTGGCCCCCAGGGACCCCCAGTATTCAAGGGGAATTCGTTCCCTCTCTGCAAACGCGCCAGGGGCGCGTTTGCAGAGTGGTGAAGGAAGGGGCGGGGCCTGCGGGCCCGATCGTTAAATGTTTTTTTTTTTTTGTCCCCTGAAGGGGGCTGTGTGGCCCCCTTCCTTTTTCCTGTTTTTGGGCCCTGGGGACCCCATCCCCCAGGGCCTTACCCCTTTTTTAAAATTTAATTTTATAAAAAAAAAACGGGAAGGGGGCCGCGTGGCCCCCCTTCCCTGGGCCTGTATTGGCCCCGGGGACCCCATCCCCCGGGGCATGGCCTTTTTTTTATTTTCTTGGGAGGGGGGCTGCGTGGCCCCCCTCCTCAGGCCATTTAAGGCCCCGGGGACCCCATCCCCCGGGGCCGGCCTTTCCATTTTTTTTTTTTTTTTTTTTTTGGGGAGGGGGGCCGCGTGGCCCCCCTCCTGGGCCACTACTTGCCCCGGGGACCCCATCCCCCGGGGCTGGCCCTCTCCGTTGGGGACTGTGGGGGGGTCCCCAATCCCCCCACAGTCCCGCCGGCTCCCCACGTCCCTTGGGAGCCGGCATTGCTGTTCCACATGGGGAGCAGCTGACATGCTGCTCCCCATGTGGAAAAGCAATGTGCTTTGGATATTGGAAGAGAGAGCAGGTTTCCTGCTCTCTCTTCCAATATCCAAAGCAGTTTGCTATGGCAGGACGGGAGCCGCGAGGCTCCCGTCCTGCCATAGCAAACTACAGTGTCCCGGGGGTAGGCACCCCGGGACACTGCAGGAGCCGGCCCTGGGGGGTGGCGGTCCCCAGGGCCATCAAGGGCTCAAGGAGGGGGGCCGCGCGGCCCCCTCCCTACATTAGCACAGCCCCGGGGAGGTGGTGGTCCCCGGGCTTCGGGGGTCCAAAACGGACCCCCATTTTAATTTGTTAGTGCCCCGGGGAGGTGGCGGTCCCCGGGCGTGTGGGGGGCTGGAGCCCCCACACAGGTTGCTCAATTAATAAAAAAAGCCCCGGGGAGGTGGTGGTCCCCGGGGCTGCGGGAGGGCTCAGAGCCCTCCCGCACCATTTTTAAAAAGCCCCGGGGGTGGTGGTCCCCGGGCTTGGGGGCCCTTTGAGGCCCCCACACATAAAATTAAACCCCCCACCATGCCCCCGGGACTTGGGCCACCCGGGGGCAAAATACAATCGAAGCGCGGGAGACCGCGCTTCGATTTTTTTTTTTTTCGGCAGGATTCGCGCACCCTGAGCGCATCCTGCCGATTTTTAAAAAAAAATATATTTTTTTTTTGCCCAGGGGGTCCTTGTGGGACCCCCTGAGCAAACCTAGGGGGTCAGGGTGTTTCTACCCTGCCCCCTTTGTGCGCTTTGCGCACTTGTTTCTGTCCCTCGGTTCTACCGAGGGACAAAATGGCTGCCAACATTTCCTGAATCGGAATGTTGACAGCCAGCTGACAGCCAATTAACATGCAGCTCGTGATCGGGACGGTGCGCGCAGGGTGCGCTGAGGGTACGCGGACCCTACTCGGCCATAGATATCACTAACTTTTTACTTTTCATTTTCTCAGCAACTACTGAACGGATTTACACCATTTAACAAAAAGGGTTCTTTCTGAACCAAGAACTACCTCTTTGCCAAATTTGGTGTAATTCCGTTCAGCAGTTCGGGCTGTAGCCGTGTCTAAAGTTTCCTATGGAAAAGTGCATGGGGAAAACACGTTTTGGGACCCCTTTTTCTCGGCCCCCGCTTGACGAATCCCCCGAGACTTTCGGGGTAGGAGCGGACCGGAGCGGGCCACAAAGTTTGAAAATTTCGCGAAGATACGTCAACCGGTAAGAGAGTTATTTCAAATAGAATTTCGCGGATTTCCTATGGATAATAGGTTGTAACTATAACTATCTACTGGCGACCGCCAGTAGATAATATATATATATATATATATATATATATATATATATATATATATATATATATATATATATATATATATATATATGAAATAAACAAAGTGCCCTGAAGCATTGAGAGAGCACACGACAATGCTCAGCCCTCCAGCATGATCATGCAGCCTGCTGACATTCTCCGTCATCCGGTTACCACTGCCGACGCGTTTCAGGGCTCACAGCCCCTTCTTCCTGGGCAAGAACAACACACCTGAAGCCTGCATTTAATGTTTCTTGCTTTATTGAACACCATCCCCGCCTCCCGTGGGCATGTGATACTTACACTGTCCCTCAATGCATTCTGGGGCATAGAGTTTTGCATGCAGGTAGACAATCCCCTTTAAGTAAGTTCAAGCGTACGTTCCCAATTCAAATTGCATTATGGAGGCTGTGGTTCGGAACTTTTCGGGACTTTTGACAGCACAATGCTCAATATGCATATTAAGCCTGCCCTTCATTCTCTGTGACTCACTAAGAGGAAATAATGCAATTTGAATTGAGAACGCATGCTTGAACTTACTTAAAGGAGATTGTCTACCTGCATGCAAAACTCCATGCCCCACAATGCATCGAGGGACAGTGTAAGGATCACATGCCCACGGGAGGTGGGGATGGTGTTCAATAAAGCAGGAAACGTTAAATGCAGTCTTCAGGTGTGTTGTTCTTGCCCAGGAAGAAGGGGCTGTGAGCCCTGAAACGCGTCAGCAGTGGTAACCGGATGACGGAGAATGTGAGCAGGCTGCATGATCATGCTGGAGGGCTGAGCATTGTCGTATGCTCTCTCAATGCTTCAGGGCACTTTGTTTATTTCATATATATATATATATATATATATAATATAAATGTGTATATATATATATATATATATAACTCGGATTCCGTTACTGATGCAGTTTCCTGTTCGCATATAAACGGGCACAGACCACGGTATGTGTGCTCAAATTCCTTTGTTTATTCTTTGACAGCCATTACGTGTTTCGGCTCCAACGAGCCTTGTTCACATCAATATATATACATATATATATATATACATTTAAAGTATTAAAAACGTACTATAGTGTAAAATAAATATTGATAAGTTATATATATATATATATATATATATATATATATCAAAACAATACCCTTTCAGGCATAGATGCAAAAAAGAATCAGAGAACTCTGGGTAGTTCCCAAGTTTAGATGGAGAGCAGATCCTGTATCGAGCACCCTACAACACCAGCGACACTAAATTTGCTCACAGCAAATGTCTGCTTTGCTATCATAGTCTTTAAGCATAGGATTAGCACAGTGCCATCCACACTGAGATAGAAAGGGGCAAAGTCTTTTGCCATTTTTACACTCACTGTGAAAAAACCAAAGGTTACAGGGAAGTTATAGTGAGGCTCAGATTTCACTCATACAAAACCGGTGAAATTCAGCGGTTGTAGTTACCTGAGCTAACTATAACTTACGTCCCCACAATGCACCCCCTATGACTTCACATATTACATCACTCATGACATGGTCAGTGATGTTACTGATGAGATCACTGATGACATCTTGAATGACTTAACTAATGATATCCAGTGGGTGTGAGTGTTTTCTAAAAGTTTCTGAGCGATACAGATATTTACTAAGATACTACCAAACTTAAATAAGTGTAGTTTGTGTACTACTAAAGAGTAATACTATTTGTAACACATATTATGTGAGTGGCTATGTGACTGTGTGTATCCATGTGTGAGTAGGAGTCTGAGTGGCTCCATGGGTGTGTGAGTGGTTGCTGGAGTGAGTGAGTGGCTGTAAGAGTGGCTGTATGGGCGAGTGAGTGACTGTGTATGTGGCTGTGTGGGTGAGTGAGTGGGTGTGTCAGTGGTGTATGGGTGAGTAAGTGGGTATGTGAGAGGCTGCATAGGTGAGTGATAGGGTTTGTGAGTGGCTGTATGGGTAGGTGTATGCTTGTGTAAGTGTATGCATAGGTAAGTGAGTACATGTGTTAGTGTCTGTATGAGTAAGTGAGTTGGTGTATGAGTAGCTGCATGGGTGAATGAGTGGCTGTATGAGTGACTGCATGGGTGAGTGAGTAGGTATGTGAGTAGCTGTATGGGTGACTGACTATGTGTGTGAGTGGCTGTATAGGTGTATGAGTGGGTGTGTTAGTGTTTGTATGTCTGTATGGCTGGATGGCTGGATATGTTAGTGGATGTATTGGTGAGTGAATGGGTGCATGAGTGCCTGTATGGGTGAATTAATGGGTATGTGAATGGCTGTATGAGTGAGTGAATGTGTGAGTGGCTCTATAAATCAGTGAGTGGCTGTGTGAATACTTGTATGAGTCTGTGAATGGCTTTGTGAGTGGTTGTGTGGGAGTGGGTGTAAGTGAGGGTGCATAGGGGTATGAATATGTGTGTGAGTGGTTCTGTGGATGATGTCATCAGTGATGTAATCAGTGACGTCATTTGAGTTGTCAGCAGTGATGTCATCAGTGATGTCACTTACCATGTCATGAGTGCATTATAGTTAGCTCAAGTAACTATAACTGCTGAATTTCACTGGTTTTGTACGAGTGACATCTGAGCCTAACTATAACGCCCCCTAGCCTTTAGTTGTTTCATTGAATTTCTAAAGTTTTTTAAATTTGATTTCCTTAGTATAATGTCCCTGTATCCTTTGTTTTTTTCTGTGAATTTCTAAGGTTTTTCAAATTCTATTACCTAACTATAATGCCCCTGTAACCTTTGTTTTTTTTCAGTGAGTTTCTAAGGTTTTTTAAATGTTATTTCCCACCTGTAACCTTTGAAAATGAGCATGTGAGTGAGTGCAAGAGTGCCTCAGTGGGTGTGTGACTGAGTGTCTGAGTGTCTCAATGGGTGTATGGGTGTCTGAGTAGGTCTAGGACAATCTGCATAAATGTTTTACTGGGTGTGTGAGTGGATGCATAACTGCCTGAGTGAGTTTCTGACTGTTTGAGTAGATGTCTAAGTGAGAGCATGAGTATCTGAGTGGTTCAGAGACTGGGTGCATGAGATTGTGAGTGGATTTGACACTTGAGAACGACATATAGCATTCAGTGAAGCCTGATCGAGAGAGCACAGACAGGGTCTGCACTAGTAGCCATCACCCATGTTTGAAGGACTATTTCTGTACATTGTTAAGAAGGGTGTGTCAGTACTTGCCTACATATCTCAGGGAGTACACCTCTATCAGTGCCATGAGATGTTTAAGTACATGTGTTGCTATGTAACTGCCTGCCTTAATACCTCTATGGCTGCCTAAATGTGTATGTAAGTTGCTGCACAAATACTTCAGCACCTGTTTTAGGCAATAGAGAGCTATGTAGCTGTCACTGCAACTACCTTTGAGTCTGCTCCATGCCTCAATAGTTTCTGTTGAGTGGCGGAATGTATAAATGCTTCTGTAGCTGTATCTGTAACTGAAAGAGAGGTTCTATACTTTTGTGAACATCTATGTCAATTGTTTTCGGGATAGCATAGTATATGTAGTAGTTGGCATAGAAGCCTTCAAGGGAATAAGTAACTTATTCAACTCAGTAGGACATCTGTCGATGTCTTAAACACAAAACAGCACCCTTTAAGGCATACCTACAGCATACCTTAGAAGTGTGTTCTGTGCACTAAAACGTGAGTTTGACATTTCAGAAAGACTTATAAAATGCCAACTGAAGCTTGCAGTGAGAGTGGACAGAAAGGGTGTGCACTAGCAGTCATCACCCATGTTTAAAGGACTATTTCTGGACATGGTTGACAAGGTTGTGTCAGTAAGTGCCTACATAATAGGCCTGGACAGTGAACTCCGCTCCAATTCACAGAGTTTGCTAAGTTTTCCGCACTCTGCGGAGCACACAGAGTTCCAAAAAACTCCGCTCCGTGAAGCGGAGTGAAGTTTTTTCCTCGCTTGCCAATGTTAAGTTGCGGAGCGTGAACGAGGAAAATCGAATGCTAGAGCACCTCCCAGTGAGATTTCTCAACACGGGCAGTCAGGATGGTCGTGACTGCTCATGTTGAGAACCCATTCATTCGTGTTGAGGCAGGTGCCACTCGAATATAATATCTGTTTGAGCGGCAGAAAAAGCAGTGCCCTCTTGCGCTGTGCATGATGTTGTTCGTGTTGATTTTTCAGCATGGGACAAACACGTGGCGCTAAAAATCATCATGAACGGTGTGACCCAACGTACTCCACCACTGGCGAAACTCCCCGTAGCGTGCCAAAGTTTTTGGGTCACTTCACGGAATTCCATGTAGCGGAACTCCTCAAACTCCGCCCAGGCCTACTACATATCTGAGAGAGTGTAGGAGTACACCTCTATCAGTGCCTTGAGATGTTTAAGTAAATGTGCTGATATGTAACTGCTGCTGTAATACCTCTACGGCTATCTAAATGTGTATGTAAGTGGCTGCACAAATACTTCAGCACCTGTGTTAGGCAATAGGGAAATATGTAGGTGTCACTGCATCTACCTTTGAGTTTGCTGCAAGCATCAATAGTTTCTGGTGAGTGACTGAATGTATAAGTGCTTCTGAATCTGTCTCTGTAACTGAAAGACAGGCTCTATGCTTTTGTGAACACGTCAATTGTTTTAGAGATGGCATACTCTATGTAATACTTCCCGTAGGGGCCTACACATGCTCAAGTAACTTATTCAACTCAAAAGGACATCTGTCAATCTCTTAAGCACAAAACAGCATCATTTATGGCATACGTACAGCATATCTTAGGCATGTGTTATGTGCACTAAAATGTGGGTTTAAAACTTCTGAAACACCTATAACATGCCAAGTGAAGCTTGCAGTGACAGTCCACAGACAGGGTCTGCACTGGTGGCCATCATTCATTTTGAAATACTATTTCTCTGCATGGTTGAGGGGACTGTGTCAGTACTTGCCTACATATCTGAGAGAGTTAGAAGTGCACCTTTAACAGTGCCATGAGATGGTTAAGTAAATGATCTGGTATGTAACTGTCTGCTATAATACCTCTATGGCTGTCTAAATGTGCATGTCAGTGACTGCAGAAATACTTCAGTGCTTATGTGAGGCAATACAGAGCTACTTAAGCGTGACTGCAACTACCTTTGAGTCTGCTTCATGTATTATTAGTTTCTGATGAGTAACTGAATCTATAGATGCTTCTGTAGCTGTCTCAATAGCTGAAACAGAGACTTTATGTATTACTGAACATGTATGTCAGTTGCTTCAGGGATGGAATACTCTGTGCAGTACTTGGCATAGGGGCATGTAAGTGCACAAGTTGCTTAGTGAACTGAAAATAACATCTCTCATCTATTAGGCACAAACCAGCATGCTTTATAGCACATCTACAGCATCTCCCACATGTGACTTGTGCATACTAAAACTTGGATTTAAGACTTGACAAACAGCTTTTACATGGCAAATCAAGATACAAGTGAAAGTGCACACACAGGACCTGTACTACCAAGCGTCATCCATGCTTGAAAGAGTATTCCTCTACATGAATGAGAAGGTTGTGTTATTATTTGCCAACATATCTGAGAAATTGCAGGAGTACCCCTGTAGCAGTGCCATGGAGGAAGGGACCCTATTAGGGTCACCCGGGTCACTCACGACCACCTCTCAGCCTTCCATACAAAAGAAGAGTCAGTCAGACAGTAGAGAATGCAAACCAATATATTTATTCAGATACACTCGAGTGGAGCCCAGTCTGCCCAGGCTCTTAGGATTGCTGCAGAGGGACTGGCATCAGCAAACATGGTGATACATTATGTACAATTCAGAACCAATGAAGGCACGCCCACAATGGAATTTTCCAGGCAGATGCAGCTACACAAAGAAGTACAGAAGGATAAGTTTCAACCCTGAGGCCGGGCACACATTATCTCTTACTCAAGGTCGTCCTGTCCGTGCCCACCAGTAGACTAGTGGGAGAAGGCCTCTATCTAGTGGGAAAGGTATGCGCTAATAAGAACAGTGTATTCATAGAGAAAAAGCAAGGCCTAACCTTGGAGAAATGAGACTTACCAAAAGCAGTTTTTTTCAGGAAGGAAAAGATTAGTTTCGATCATGGTTCAAAATGGTGGCCAAACATAAAATGGAGCCGCGAATGCTAACTTACATAGAACAATACATAATCAATACAGCGAAAACATTTTCACTCTAACAGACCTCCTTTTTAGCATGAGCTAACCATGTTATGTTGTTATCAAGGAAAGTATAACATTTGCAAGGATAAGAAACATCACTATGAGTAGTTGCTCATATAGTCAGTACTCAAAGATACCCTCATCTATCTGCATCATATCATCAATATCCTTTTGTAACATAATTGCAGTATTAGTATCATGAACTGATAATTTATGTTTGGGGATGAGAACATTGACACAATAGATGAAACAAGCTGGGAGACAGTGTATACAGAGGCAACAGGTAAAGAAAATACCGGCAACCACAGTCAAGAAAATGAGGATCTTCCAACCCCAAGATATTAACGTGTTCGACAACCACCCTGACAGTGTCCAAGTACCTGCTTCTTGGTGTATCTCAGCCGATATCCTATGTAATTTCTGTATGGCTGAATAAACATTGGGGGCGTTATCAGGTATGTAAACACAACAGCTGCTGCCTATGACGCAACAGGCCCCTCCCCGATCTGCAAGGATGCCGTCTAACACCACCCTGTTCTGCAAAGTGACTAATCTCGTAGCCTGGTGCTCAGCAGTGACATTCGTCATTATCCCAGCAGTTGTATTAATAAATGCTTCAACAACTCTAGTTAACTGACGAACTTGAAGGCTATTTGCCATGGGACCCCAAAAAGGTAGCAGGCCCTTCACAGCATCTCTAAATTGCTAGGTGGTAGTGTCTGTCTGACTATATCCTTTGTGTCAACAACCCTTCTTACTCTGGCCAGGAATGCACTTCTACGTTGCACCCGATGAGTTTTGTGATAATTAGATGGGGCAACATATACAGGGGGAAAAAGGAAGGAAAGATAACATGTGCCTGACCATCCCCTCGGGAGACAGACGTGAGCCTGTGACCCACAGACAAAATAGACATTATGGGGTAGGATCAAAGGCGCACTATTAGTCGTATTCAGCTTGTAGGTGAAATTACATTTACTCTCACCCACTTTAATCTCCCCAGTCCCTTGGACACAAAAATGAGCTGTCTTATTGACCACTGGCACAGGTATCGGTTTATCTTCGGTAAGATTCCGACTTCAGAAGGATTGGAAGTACTCAGAGGTGTTAAACCATTGGAAATCAGCCATTTCCATTCAAAACCAGGCATTGTCCTTTACTCTATGGTATGTTTTCAAACAAGACTTTGAGGATAGTGTCCCTAGAGTCCCTTGTCCTGCTGGTCTTATGGGGGTAAACCCTCGGTAGAAGCATAAATATTCATTTGCAGTGTGAGAATCAGTGGATGTCATATCCAAAGTAGAAAGATGACATTGGAAGTACACCAGTCGAAACACTTGATACCAACCCTCGCAGCTGCCAATATATGACAATGGCATAGACAACAAATTGTCGCTCTTATGAGTGACCGAAGGGAGCAACCCACAAACCCAACAATTAGTTGTATTGGACACATTATGAGTATGATGCAACATTTGTATAAATACATTGTCTGTGTAGGACTGCCTGTGTGCTGATTTGTGTGGGCTAGAGTGACAAAAATATGTTCAGGGGGAGTTGGTGTTGTACCTACCAAGGAATGTACAGGATATTTCTCCTCTAGAAACCAGGATATTCCAAATATTGTCACTATTGCAATCACAACAATTAATATGCAAACTATTTTACTCTTTGTCGGCCAACCCTGTGCTAAATGTGGCGGTGCAAATGGTTGTTCCTCCTCCTCAATAGGCTAACCAAAGGGATGCACTATGAAGCACGGAAAGAAATGCAACAAAATTGATAGTAAAGGTAAGTGTCCGTCAGAGCATCACTGGTACAGGCTCCTATTGTTCATCAAACGTTGGCGTTCTTGAGCACCGGCGGCAGAGCTTGCTCACTCCTAAGCTCACGATGAATCCCACGTCGATCAGGATAATGTACCCCCCTCCAAAGGAGCACGTTCGATCTATCCTGTCCAATGTCAAAACAGTGCACCAATCTCACATCACCCTAAACTAACTCCGTTGGTACTACAGCACAGTACACCCTAACTTACACAGTCCATCCCTGGGTAATCTGACTTCTCATTTGGTGCACTATTCCTCACCCGAGGACACAGATTGTACCTGGTGACTCCAGGCACATAGGGATCAATGAAAAGAGGCTCCTGGATAGCTCGAATCTCCGGTGGAACTGCTGCATTCAGCACTTCATCATTCTCCGCATCCGTTTGCGTCCTGGTTAGTTTAGCATCACTGAAGGGGACAAACTGAGGCACCGTCTCACACTCAGAGTCCCCTGCTCCGTCCTTGACCCACTGGTCATAAGGCAGAGGCAGAGGCACCCGTTTCCAATGAGTGCCATGCACCCAATTCTTTCGGCCAGCGACCTTGACTGCAGTACATGTAGCCAGAAGGACCTGTTCTGATCCCTTCCATTGTGGCTCCAAACTCTTCTTCAACTGAAAGTTCCTGATGAGGATATAATCTCCAGGCTGAATGTCATGTCCGGGTCCCTCTGGTGTAGCGTGCAGGAACTCACGGACCTGTTGGTGAATAGAACGCAAATTTTCAGCTAGCTGGCACAGGTAATCTATTAACAAGGGGTACTCAATATCAGAAAACCGACGAGGTCGCGGGACGCCCCAGACATTTGCCGGGAGTCTGAACACGGTCTCGTACGGTGACAATCCTGGCCTAGAATGTGCTGTTGTTCTTGTCGACAAAAGAGCTAATGGTAAAGCATCTGGCCACTGTAACCCTGTTGTCTCCTGAATCTTTGCCAATTTCAGTTTGAGAGTACCATTGTACTTCTCAACCAAACTTGCTGACTGTGGGTCATTTGCAGCATGAAACTTCTGCTTTATGTGCAAACCATCACAAATTAACTGACTGACCTTGGCATTAGAATGACTTCCGTTATCACTCCAGATTAAACGGGGCAAGCCGAAACAAGGAAAGAACTCCTTCAGGATTACCTTTGCAGTCATAATGGCTGTATTATCTTTAGTGGGATAAGCCTCAACCCACTTACTGAATGCACAAACAACCACCAAAACATACTTCAAATTATTGCACCTATCCAGTTCTATATAGTCTATCTGGATGACCTCAAAAGGGAAAGTAGGTGGTGCCAAATTACCGGGTGGTGTAGGGGTACCCTTCCCAGGATTATGCATCATGCACACCATGCAGTACTTCACTAAATGTGCAGCTGTTTTCGAAATGTTATCATTCTGCCATACAGGGTCTAACAACTTGCAAATACCCTTAGCACTAATATGGGCTGGGCCATGAGCCATTGTGACTACAGGAAGAACATACGCATCTGGCAACATCCATCTCTGCTTCCCTGACTTATCAATCCAACATCCCTCATCGTTCAACTGTGCTGTACTTTCTTGCCACATTGCTAATTCCTGTACTGTGGCCTCACTTTGTATCTCCTTCATGTTCTCAAGTGTATCCTCAAACATGGTAACTTCAGGCACCCATCTAGCGGGACCTGCTACAAACATTCTTTTCATTTTAGTCCGGGCTGTTTCCTTAGCTGTCTGATCTGCAAAAGCGTTCCCCTTACCTACATCGTCAGTGACTTTCCGGTGGGCACTACACTTTACTATCGCCAATTTCTTAGGGAGTGTCAAAGCAGACAAAAGCCTCAATATAAGGTGCACAGGTTGTATCTTGGCACCATGTGAAGTAAGAAACCCTCTCTCTGCCCAGAGTCGCCCGAAGTTGTGCGCGACTCCAAAGGCGTACTGACTGTCAGTATAAATATTGACAACCAGTCCCTCACTCAATTCACAAGCTCGTATTAGGGCAACGAGCTCTGCAGCTTGGCCAACTGATAGGGAACTTGTGATGTCTCAACTACCGTACGCAGCGTAGTAATAGCATATGCAGCAGTTGTAGTGCAATCTGGTAATTTAAAGCAAGAGCCATCGACATATAGTTCCCCTTGGGGGTCAGATAAGGGAACATCAGTCAAGTCTACCCGTCCTTTCGTCTCCTCTTCCGTCCGGAAGACACAGTCATGTTTATCAATCTCATCATTCTCAGAAGGGAGGGGTAGTAACATGGCTGGGCTCAGAGTGGCACATCGTTTGATTGTGATATGTTTGGCAAACAGCGTTCATTCATAACCTGTCAGACGTGCACTGGTGAGGTGCTGTGTCTTTGTCTTATTCAAAAGGGTATCCACAGCATGCGGTACCATGACTGTGAGGTCAGTATCAAGTACGAGTCCAGCCGATTGTCTTATCGAGACAGCCATGGCTGCAACCGCTCTTAGACAGCTCGGGAGGGCTCGTGCGACAGGATCAAGCACAGCAGAGAAATAAGCACACAACCGTTGCTTATCTCCGAATTTCTGTGTTAAAACAGAAAGCGCGCGATCAGCCATCTCATGAACATATAATACAAAGGATTTGGCGTAGTTAGGGGTACCAAGCACTGGAGCCGAACAAAGTGCAGTTTTTAGTTGCTCAAAAGACTGCTGACATTCAGACGTCCAAGGTAAAGGCACATGCACTTCTTTCGTGGTTAGCGCAAGCAGGGACTTAATTAGTAGGGAATAGTTAGGTATCCACTGACGACAGTAGGAAGTGATATCTATAAAAGCGAGTACATCTTTCTGGGTTTGTGGAACTGGCATTTGAACAATGGTACTAATACGCTCCGGGGTCAATTTCCTACCCTCCTTCGACAGTAGGTGACCTAAGTAGGTGACCTCCTGTTGACAATACTGAAATTTTGAAAGGGATACTTTATGGCCATGCTGAGCTAAATGCAACAACAGTTTAACTGTACTGTCTCTGCAACCTTGTTCTGCATCTGAAGCTGTGAGCAAGTCATCGACATACTGTAGCAATACATTACCTGCGGGGAGCTACAAGGAATCCAACTGACCTTTCAATGCCTGACTATAGATACTCTGGCTCTCCGTATAGCCTTGAGGAGCGCGTCAGAACCTAAAACTTCTACCAGCTAGGGTGAACCCAAACAGATATCTGCTATCAGGATGAATAGGAATACTGAAGAACGCATTTTTCAAATCAATGACAGAAAAGAATTTAGCAGAAGAGGGAATCATTGTCAAAAGAGCGGTGATGTCAGGGACCACCGGAAACTGGGGAATCGCAATTTTATTAACTTCACGCAAGTCAATCACAAAACGATAAACATCTTCAAGGTCATCGAGAGAATCTGAGGGCATCCGCTTAAGAATGGGAAGGATAGGACTATTACAAATATAGCTGTTGTCTCCTCCACCACTCCCTTCTTAATCAAATCCTGCACAATTTGCAATAATGCTCGCTCTCCTGCCTGCGGTATTTTATACGAGTATCGAAACAGGCGATATCTGCAACAGTCCCACGTCTGTGTCGCCTGTTGCCCACAGAGTGGGTGGCACATCTTTAAATTCAACAGGAAAGGGCGCATCTTTGGACAGACACTGCTTTGCGCACACCACATCGGGACCCATTGCCATATAGACACCTGCCAGGGAACAATAAATCGTAGCATGCAGTTTCTTTAACAAATCCAAACCCATCAAATTCTCACCACAGTTAGATGTCAGAAAAAACGGCGAATCCACAGTGAAAGGACCGATAGTCAATGCATGGGGTCTTGAAATGGGGCTTACAACCGTTACACCTGAAAAACCTACCGAAACATTATTGTGGCCAGATAGAGCCATCCCAGGGACCATATTTCGAGAAACATAACTTTTCGTCGCACCTGTGTCCATTAAAAATTCCTTAGTCGAACCTTGCAGTTCCGCTGTGACATAAGGACCATGCTGGTCCACAGGTATCGGAACTGGTCCCCCACTCTGTCCCTGGCTTTCCTAGCTGTAAGATATTCCTATCACTTCATCCACATCATAATCATCGTGGCAGTACCGTCCATCCCGAGGGTCATCAATGTAATTGTTATCAGAACGACCCTGTGAGGCTGCAGCATTCTGAGCCATGCCTGCCCCACCAGCTCCATGACCCCTTCCATGAGAACCTCATCCTCTAGGGACCGCCACCTTCTGCAAAAGCATAGGACACTTGCTACGCCAATGTCCCTCCTCTTTACAATACGCACACTGATTCGGACCTAGGGGCATAGCGTTTGGCTGCCTACTAGTGCGTGGAAGCTGTCGGGCCAAACCACAACGTCCTCTACCATTCCCTCTAAAAGCCTGCGGCAACAACACCTTTGTCTTCAAATCCTTATGCTTTTTCTCTGTCCTCTCCATTTCCTCATTATCCCTATGCTCATAATACTGTGCCATATTCAAAATAACAGAAGGGCAAGAGGTGGACCAGGTACTTTCGGAAGCCTGCAATTGAGTCGCAATCTCAGGAAGCAGATTAGAAACAAATCTATTAACAAACAACCGAACACCTCCCTCAATAGACAGATCCTGCCCACTGTAATCCAGGAATATATCTTCCAACCGAGTGAAAAAATCAGACACACTCTCATCTTTCTTTTGTTGACAAGCCGTTAACTTGTTCCAATCAACCTTCCTCGGTGGAATAAGAGAATGCATATACGTAATGATACAGCCTGGCAAAGCAAGTATCTCTGCTCTAGGCTTATCACCTGGCTTCCATTCCTGATCCAATTCTTTAATTTGGTCCCACGTACCCCCAACTCTGCAACATGGTCTTGAGTATGCACCTGCCTCCAAATATCAACCGGAACAAGAAGACCAAAAAACATTTCAATATCAGCCAGAGTCATCACAGTGGAGGAGGCGGCTTCAGTCATTTCTTTATAATATGCAATTAGATTCTTCCTAGGAACAGGAAAATGAGTCTTAAGAAAAAAAACCTCGCTTCTTTTCCATGGAGTATAAACCCATTGTTCTTGAAACCGGGCTGCCTGTGCCGCTCGAGTCACATTACTTCGCCCATCCTTTAACTCTGGAAGCTCAGGGTGATATATAGGATGAACCTGTCTCATCGGAAACTGGGATACCGACTTGGGGCTCTTCTCATGCAGTCTGTCCCTGTAAGCTATGATTGTTGCGACATTACTAAAAACTTGTTCTGGGCTCAAGTCACTAACATACACACGATCTTTAATATCATGTAGAATTTTAGGCGCTTCTGATTCAAAACACTGCTGCCAAAGACCAATCAAAGTCGCCAACATGTGCTTAAGAGCATGCTGCTGTATAAAGGGCTCAAAATCCCGCATTGTTCCCCAAATATCCTCCACACTGTAAATGGGATTATGAGCTTACTGGGCAGCCTGATTAGCTATTACCCTTTTTTCTTCATCTCCCGCATCAGATCGTATGAACGGTGCCATACGTTCCTTAAATTCCATCCAGTCTCTATCCTCAAATCCAAGTACTGGTGTCCCACTACTCAGTAATGCCGGGGGATGAAAATACACAGTGGGAGTAGCAACGGAAGTAACAGGCACTAACGTCGCTGCTGGCTGCATCGCAGGTGTAAGGGCTGGCGAAAGGGATGCTGAAACAGTAGGGGGGGCAGGAGTACTAACAGTCATAGTTGCCACAAACGGCAAGGACAAAGAAAGGACAGGAGGTGCCGTGGCCAAAGCAGTCCAATCGACAGTAGTAGAAGCAGAAATAGCAGAGACAGAAGAAACGGGTGGCTGGGACTGTGAGGGAATAGCGGGATAGATCCTCTGCGGGGCATATGGAGGTGGGGGTCGAGTATCTATCAATTCTTCCACAAAAGTATAATTTTCTTCTTGGGCCACATAAGATTTATCAATCTGTAATCGAAACCTTCTATCTTCACATTCAATACCCTTCTCCTGCTTTTCCCTGTCATATGCAACGGCCTTCTGAGTCAACGCCTGCATTCTCCCTTTCCGGGCCTCTTTCTCTGCTTTCATTCGCCTCTGTTCAGCTGCTTTTTGCCACGTTCTAAGGGAATCAAACATAGACTGTCTACTTCTTTTTCTAAACAGCTGTTCTTGTAAATACTCAATCTTTTGCTCATCAAAAGTGCCCGTCAAAGGCCACTGCAATTCGGCATTGTCCCTCGTATATTTGTGTCATAGCATACTAAACATAATAGGGCCAAGGCCATGCTTCACATACATATCAAAATTCAGAGTGCCTTCTGGAGGTGCTGGCTGACTTTCCTCCAATCGAGCATCAGCAGAACAACAACGACAGCACAAAGAAACCAGTTTACTTATTCCAGACATTCTCAAAAGAAACAAATTCACTACTTATGCCTGGCAAAGTATTTGCAAACACTTTTCACCCAAAATTGGTCCTCAGACTGTACCAAATACATACCAAAATGATACCATATCCACAAAGAACCAAAACAAACTCACCTGATGTATGCAGGTCAAACGAATTTTATTCTCCACTGCCGACTCTTCAGACTAAACTGTCAGATCCAAGGGTTTCGCCATTCAGGACTCCAGTCGGGATGACAACTGGGCGAGACACCGTCCGGCAGGACAGAAGGGGCAGCTGCGAGTACAGGAACTCTCGTGCAGGGATCCCTGATCCGTCCGTCCGACCTGACGATGGCCTCGACCTCCCCACCCGTCCTCAGGAGGGGATGGACCACTCACCCAATGGAGTCCCTGTTCAGGCGCCACCTGAAGGAAGTGACCCGATTAGGGTCACTCGGGTCACTCACGACTACCTCACAGTCTTCCATACAAATGAAGAGTCGGTCAGACAGTAGAGAATACAAACCAATATATTTATTCAGATACACTTGAGTGGAGCCCAGTCTGCCCAGTCTCTTAGGATTGCTGCAGAGGGACTGACATCAGCAAACATGGTGATACATTATGTACAATTCAGAACCAATGAAGGCACACCCACAATGGAATTTTCCAGGCAGATGCAGCTACACAAAGAAGTACAGAAGGATAAGTTTCCATCCTGAGGCCAGGCACACACTATCTCTTACTCAAGGTCGTTTCGTCCAGGCCCACCACTAGACTAGTGGGAGAAGGCCTCTATCTAGTGGGAAAGGTATACGCTAATAAGAACAGTGTATTCATAGAGAAAAAGCAAGGCCCAACCTTGGAGAAACGAGACATACCAAAAGCTGTTTTTTTCAGGAAGGGAAAGATTAGTTTCGATCATGGTTCAAAATGACGGCCAAACATAAAATGGTGCCGCGAATGCTAACTTACGTAGAACAATACATAATCAACACAGCGAAAACATTTTCATTCTAACAGCCATGAGACTTTTAAGTAAATGTGTCGGTATGTGACTGTTTATTTTAGTATCTCTATGACTCTCCAAATATCTATTTAAGTGGATATAAACAAACACCTCTGTTAAGGAAAAGAGAAAATAAAGATGCAACTACAACTATGATTGAATCTGTTGAATGCACATGAAGTTTCTGGGTAAGTGACTGTATGTATGTATGTATGTATGTATGTATGTATGTATGGAACTTGTAAAGCGCTGAAATCACCCCCGAAGGGGTATCTCCGCGCTGGCATAAAGAACAGATCGGACTGGCACAGACTACCATAGCTCAAGCCTTGAATAATTCCGTCTTCAGAAGTTTTCTGAATCGAGCAAGACTGGAACATTTACGTAGCTCCTCTGGCAAGGAATTCCAATATTTTGGGGCCAAATAGGCGACCGTTTTTCCTCCCAAACGAATTTTCTTAACGCGGGGGACCACCAGCAGCCCTTTACCTTCCGATCTGAGACTCCGGTTCGGACAGTACAGTTTGAACTTATTTGCCATATAGCTCGGGCTTGTGCCAAAGATGGCTCTGTGCGCAAAGCAACAGAGCTTGAACTTTATTCTCTGGCGAATAGGCAGCCAATGGAGAGATTTCAACAATGGCCCAGGGGAGGTGCGAGGTGGTTTATTCAGGACAAAGCGCGCGGCCGCATTCTGAACGATCTGCAGTCTGCTAAGAAAAGCCTCGTTCGCAGAGGCCAATAAAGCATTACAATAGTCGAGGCGACCTATAATCAGAGCCTGAACTAGTGTTCTACGTACTGAGAGGGGCAGCCAAATGAACACTCTGCGCAAACGGCTCAAGGTATAATAGCAGGTCCCGACAGTGGTCATTATTTGATCTTTCATCAATAACCGTGCATCCAACCGGACCTCCAGATTTTTTGCCACCAAGGTCGGAGAAGGGGCGGGGCCTAACACTGTCGGCCACCACACAGGGGACCAGGAAATAAGTGCAGGACAAAACAGCAGGATTTCGGTTTTGGCCGCATTTAACTGCAAGCAATATGTGCTTCTGTAGCTGAGCAAGCAGTGTAACAGAACTACAACACCCAGAATTGAAGAACAGTACATCATACATACACATGTAAATATTTCCACATCTTCTAATGCCTTGATAAATAAAAGTCTAACTCTTAATCTACAGCTTTTTCACTGCAAATGACATCATGTAGTAAGCAGCAAATGTACAACATACTAATTCAAAGCAACAGATTGTGAACCAACTTCTCACACACCTATTCTGCAAATCATACAAACTGTCACATTCTCATGCACTCATAAAGGGGCATATTACAAAGGATGTGCGATAATTATCGCAAAGCGCACTTAGCGCTGTTTTTTTTATCGCCGGCTATCGCTGGATTACATCACGGAGATAACGCGTTATTATCAACGCTTATCTCCAAGGCGATAGAAAATCCAGCGATAGCGGTGAAACCCAGCAATAGCGCGCGAAATCCAGCGATAAATTCCACGCCCTAATGAAAAGCTTGCTAATAGGCAGGTGAGGACTTAACCTTACAATCCACCTCCCATTGACTAGAATGGTTAAGTCAAGTTTTAAAGAGGTGTTAGATTCCAGCGATAATCGCGGTTAGCGCGAATTATTTTATTGCTTCGTGGGCATTGCTAATAGGGGGAAGTTGTGTTTGCGACTGTTTTCAGTCGCTTTTAGTTGGGAACACCTACTTTGCATGTCATTAGCGATAATTATCGCTGACATGCAAAGCGGCAAGAAAACGGCCGCTTTCGCCATAAAGCTGTCGCTAACAGCTGTTAGCGATAGCTTGCTAAAAGGGCGATAAAAATATCACCGCTTTAGCGGCAAAAAGTGCCGCTAAAGTGGCGATACTGCCCTTGATAATATGCCCCATAAAGAGTCTTACTCACCTGTTTTGAAACATACAAAGCCACTCACAAACCACTGTTACATTACCTCATATACTTACAATATTTTCTCAAACATATTTGATACTCTCATAACATTCTCACAGACACAAATACATTTTCAATCATTTTTTTCTCCAAATTAAAAGTAATTCACATACCCGAAAATTGAGTTTGTTGATCAAATATTACCTTTTGGTCTCATCAGATAGATACAATATTGTCACGAAATGTAAAAACTAAGCATAAGAATGGCACACCACTCTCACACAAAGCAACCATTAATGGCAGCATTTTTAACTTTTCACCCTCTGATAGTGCCAAAGGCAGCAAATAAAAACATATCTTTCATTTTTTTATTTTGTCACTTCATGCCTGAATGGTTAGTATGTGTTAACCCTTTCATGCATTTTTATAAAGAAGCCCAATATGTGTGAGTGTTTTGCACACTTCTGACATTGGGCTACATTTGGGTGATATTTGTGCTACATTTGGGCCTTTTTCTCTCTGGGGGCCATCTTGCGAGACTTATATGTTATGAAGCTCCCTAACTTTCTCATTTACTGCAGTATCCTCAGTAGAAAATAATTTGTTTTCCACTTTGATTCCATCAAGATGGGGGGCAGATGTGCCAGACGTTTGGCATAAATTCGGAATGTTAGCACTCTAGTTCCTCTCAGAGCACTGTAGTAAACAACTGATCACCAGGGAGTTAACTGGCAGTCTGCTGCTGGTGTTGAAAGTACATGTTTCAGCCTGTGTGTCATAATATTTTAATGAAATAGAAGAGGAAGATATTTGAGAAGTCACTTAAAGCATGTTCTAATTTTTCTTTCTACAGCACTATCCATAATTTCTATGACAATATGAAACCCCTCATTTTGCTTCTTTCCAAAGTAAATGTTTTAAGTTTTATCAGTTCGATTTAATCAAGATGGCTTCAGGTGTGCCATAGTTTTGTCATAAGTAAGACTGTTAGTGCGCTAGTTGTTCTTTAGAACACTCTGGGAGGCTGCAGTTGAATACAGGCGAATTAGCTGACAGACTGATCCTGTTGAAGTTTAACAGGAAGATATTTGATATCTCACTTAAAACTTGCCCTAATTTTAATTTCTACAGCACTAACCATAATTTCTAAGACAAAATGAACCCCCTCATTATGTTTCTTTCTAATTTAAATGTTTTAGGTTTTACCAATTTGATTCAATCAAGATGACTACAGGTATGCCATACTTTTGTCATAACTAAGACTGTTAGCGCTCTAGTTGTTCTTTAGAACACTCGGGGAGGCTGCAGTAGAACACACGGGAATCAACTGACAGACTGCTCCTGTTGGAAGTACATTCTGGTTGAAGTGCTATCAGCTAATCAGATCTGACCATGAGATCTGTGCTTAGGCTCCACCCAGATATTCTTATTTGCTTCCCCTTAAATTTCTCAACAACTACTAAATAGATTTACACCAAATAACTTAAAGCGTTATCTGCCAACCAAAATCTACCTTCTTGACAAATTTGGTATCATTACATCCAGTGGTCCGGGCTGTAGTTGTTATGACTACACAGTTGTACTCTCGGTCTCACAGCGGTGCTCAACAAATGGCTGCTACTCAACAGTGGTTGACCGCTGCTGTACGCGCCCAGAAAAACATTAAAAAACAGTGACCATTGGATGGATTTAAAAACTGTACACCTGATTTGCTTGACTAGTGGACATGCCTGCAAATTGCCCTATAAAACACAATCGAACCCTGACCAACATCCTTTGCTTCCAAACTGCAGCACAGTAGGACAGACAGCCATTTACTTCACTTTTTAAATAAGGCACCCCCTTTTTCAGCTTCACATTTAGCACTCTCCACCACCTGGAAATTTCTTTGGGCACCTTTGTACCTCTATCACTTGTTTCTAGCTCGTTCACATACTCACTCACATTTTTTACACTATACCTGCAAAAAAAACATGCTTCACTGAGCAAGAGTTGACAGTCATGGTGGATGAAATCATTAGAGTAGAGCCACACACTTTTGGGTATCTAGACCAGCAGACTCCTATTAATAGGAAAATGGAAATGTGGGACAGGATAGCCAATAAACTGAATGCTGTTGGTAACATCCTGCGAACACAGGGTGACATTAGTAAGAGGTGGAACGACCTCAGGCTAAGGGTACGTACCAAGTACAACAGCCACCACTTGGACACTCAAAGGACTGGTGGTGACCCTCACTGTGCACCATTACAACTCTTACCCTGGGAGGAGAAGGTCTTGGCTATCCTGCATACTGAGGGATTGTCAGGAATAGAGGCGGTAGTGGACTCTAGTAAGTTACACTTCAAGAATTGCCACAATATCACAATGTCCATTTTTTTTCAACTCTGCTTTACATACTCTGTTCTCTATCTACTTACCTAACATGCAATACTCAAAGTAGCTGAGATATTGGTTTGTCTGTGGCAATGTGTGATGTTGCATATAAGAGCCCATGTATCCAACTCCAGTACATGCCAAATGTTGCAATTTTGTCTGAAAGTGTATTTCCATTAATAATATCTGTACAGGACCCATGATATGTGTTAACATTTAAATGTATGGTCCATCCCATATGCATTTTGCCAAAAGCTATGGTATACTGATTGTTTGTCAAGTTTTGCCAAAGTGAAATTGAAGTTACTACAACTACTATGAGGCCTTGTCACTACAACTTTAACCAAGATGCTAAACTCCTTTTGCCCTTTCTCACTTGTCTGTCATGTTACAACTGACGTTAACTCTTCATGCAGGTTACAAGTTCTCAAATGTTACTAAAGTGACATTGAAGTGACTACAACTATCATGAGGCCTTGTCACTACAACTTTGATGAAGATGCTATAATCCTTTTGCCCTTTGCTCACTTGTCTGTCATGTTACAACTAATGTTAACTGTTCATGGAAGTTACCATTTCTCAAGTGATTCTAAAGTGACATTGATGTGACAAAAACTATCATGAGGCCTTGTCACTCCAACTCTGACCAAGATGCTACACTCTTTTACCCCATCTCACTTGTCTGCCATGTTACTACTGATCTTCCCCATTTCTCAAGTGTTGGTAAGTAGAGGCAGAAAGGCTACCAGTACTACCATGAGGCCCAGTGACTGGAACTATAACTAAGATGTTACACTCTTTTTGCTCCTTCTCACTTGTCTCCCATGTTACTACTGATACTACTAGTCAGGCAGCTTACCATTTCTCAAATGTTGGTAAGTAGAAATAGAAAAGCTACCATTACTCCCATGAGGCATTGCCACTCTAACTATGACCAATATGCTACACTCATTTTGCCCTTTCTCACTTGTATACCATGTCAATACTGATCTTCACTTTCCATGCAGCTTACTATTTCTCAGGTGTATTGCCCTTTGCTTACTTGTCTGCCTTGGTACAACTGATGTTAACTGTTCATGCAGGTTGCCATTTCTCAACTGTTGCTAAGTCGAGATAGAAAAGCTACCAGTACTACCATGAGGCCCAGTGACTGGAACTCTAACCATGATGTTACACTCATTTTGCTCCTTCTCACTTGTCTCCCATGTCTTCACTAGTCAGCTAGTTTACCATTTCTCAAGTGTTGGTAAGTAGAGATAGAGAAGCTACCACTACTACTATGAGGCCTTGTCACTCTAACTATGACCAAGATGCTACACTTATGTCACTACTGATCTTCACTTGTCATGCAGCTTACCGTTTCCCAGGTGTTGCTAAAGTGGCATTGAAAAGCTGCCACTTACCATAAGGCCCAGAGACTGGAATTCTAACCAAGATGCCACACTCCTATTGCCCTTTGCTCACTTGTCTGCTTTGGTACAACTGATGTTAACTGTTCATGCAGGTTACCATTTCTCAAGTGTTGGTAAGTAGAGATAGAAAAGCTACCACTACTACTATGAGGCCTTCTCACTCTAACTATGAACAAGATGCTACACTCATTTTTCCCTTTCTCACTTGTATGCCATGTCACTACTGATCTTCACTTGTCATGTAGCTTACCATTTCTCAGGTGTTGCTAAAGGGACATTGAAAAGCTACCACTTACCATAAGGCCCAGTGGCTGGCATTCTAACCAAGATGCCACACTCCTATTGCCCTTTGTTCACTTGCTCTCCTTGGTACAACTAATGTTAACTGTTCATGCAGGTTAACCTTGTCTCATGTGTTGGTAAGTAGAGATAGAAAGCCTACCAGTACTATCATGAGGCCCAGTGACTGGAACTATAACCAAGATGTTATACACACTTTTTGCTCCTTCTCACTTGTCTCCCATGTTACTACTGATCTTCACTAGTCAGGCAGTTTGCAATTTCTCAAGTGTTGGTAAGTAGAGATAGAAGAGCTACCACTACTACCATGAGACCTAGTGACTGGAACTCTAACCAAGATGTTACACTCCTTTTTCCCCTTCTCACTTGTCTCCGATGTTACTACTGATCTTTCCTAGCAAGGCAGCTTCCCATTTCTCAAGTATTGGTATGTAGAGATAGAAAAGCTACCACTACTACTATGAGTCCTTGTCGCTCCAACTCTGACCAACATGCTACACTCCTATTGCCTTTTGCTCACTTGTCTGCCATGTTACAACTGATGTTAACTGTTCATGCAGGTTTCCATTTCTCAAGTGCTGGTAAGTAGATATAGAAAAGCTACCAGTACTACCATGAGGCCCAGTGACTGGAACTATAACCAAGATGCTGCACTCCACGTGCCCTTTGCTCACTTGTCTGCCATGTTACAACTGATGTTAACTGTTCTTCATGCAGGTTACCATTTCTCAAGTGTTGCTAAAGTGACATTGATCTGGCTACAATTGCCATGAGGCATTGTCACTCCAACTCTGACAAAGATGTTACTCTCCTATTGCCCTTTGCTCACTTGTCTGCCATGTTACAACTGATGTTAACTGTTCATTCAGGTTACCATTTCTCAAGGGTTGCTAATTAGAGATAGAAAAGCTACCAGTACTACTATGATACCCATTGACTGGAACTCTAACCAAGATGCTACACTCCTTTTACCCTTTCTCACTTGTCTCCCATTTTACAACTGATCTTAAATAATCATTATCTGTGCAATATACAGATGATGCTCCACTTAGAAATACATATGCATGCTTTGCTTGAAGGTGTCCTGTACACATCAACTGAAACTACTGATGGCATGAGTGACACCATAACAATGGTGTACCCCTAATTTATGTCAGCCATGAAGGAAACTTAGCTCATATGCAGTGCTAGGTGACCCCTTGACTCTACACTTCTCACATGATGAAGTATGCTACATATACAAACAAGCTGGGTGTTTGTCTGAATTAGACACAACTAGTCCTTAGAATGGATAAAAACACATGGTACGACTACACTGTGTTGGTAGTTGAGTTTTGGAGTTGTCATGTCTATCCCTAAAGACAAAATGCCACATATCTTCACATCTAATGAGCTGATGCCATTTAATATTTTGATTGAATGTCTACAAATGTCTAGTAACCACCTTTAACTCCACGCTAATAGCTGGCAGTACTAATCTCTAACTATTTTGTTCCATGCTAGGTACCAGTTGACTTTAACACAAACAACATGGATGAAGATACCTCACTTCCACCATTAACATTGTTCCTAATTTCTCAACAGGTCGATCTACCACTGCGCCAGAATGGTGGTTGGTAACTGAACAGAGTTCCTTTCCTCACCAGCAAGACTTCCTCAGTGATGACAATACTCCTGTAGAGGTAGACGTGGATGACAGTCCTGGTCCATCTGGTTAGCCTGGGCACACACCAATGGTGGGGAGCACTGTGCCCACTGCAACACCTCCCTCCACAGCTATGACAACACTGCCAACCACTGCCCACCACCTGTGCACCTAGCACAGTCACTACCATCCTGTGCTACCCAATCCTGGTTAGTGATCCAGCGAGCATCACCTCAGGCACGGAAGAACCAGGACCCAGTGGGAGAGTGCAGTCTGTGCCAAGGGCACAGGACCAGGGGTAGGCATTGTGGTAGGGTAAATGTGGGCCCCTAGAGAGAGCCTGTTAAGGACAGGGACACCCAGGCTGCCATCACCCAACTCCTAGGGGTGTTACAGGACTCCCAAACTGTCATGGGCCAGGTTTTGACTGAAATCCACGAAATGAAGGAGCTGTAGCAGGACACATACCAGGAGGTGGCCGGCATCCACACTGAGGTGGCCGGCATCCACACGGAGGTGGCCGGTGTCCGCACCGAGGTGGCTGGCCTCCACACCGAGGTGGCCTCCCTGGTTGGGGTGCTAAGGGACATAAACACCACCCTCTGCAGGGATTTTCCCCCTACAACTACTTCTTCCTGTGGCTCCATTACATCTCCGCCTTCAAAGGCTGCCGCAGCCACAGGAGGGGAGGCCCTGACAGAGGATGACACGCCTACAAGCGCCAATGTCTCAGCAGCTTCCAGATCCCCCCTCTGTCCAAACTAGGGGACGTCCATGGAAAAAACGAGGAGCTCAGGATGGCAGGACACACACTACCGCCAGTAAGAGACCTCGCCCCAAATGTTGCTTTGAGTGTGCTACACATTCACTTTGTTGACTAATCCTGCCCACTTTTCCATATCTGTTGAGAGGAGTATGTTGAACTTTGGACTTCAGAACAAATGGCCTCTGCTACAATGGGTTCATCCACCATGACTGAAGACTTCACCTTTCTGTTGTCACTATTTTATTATGTCACTTGATTTCTTGGATGTGTTCACTCAAATAAAACTGCACATCTCCAAAGCATTGTCTCCTGTTGCAATTCGCACATATAACATTGTGAATGTACTACCATGTGAACTTTGCAATGTTAAAAATAGGAACTTCTGGAAGCATGGATATGTTGTCTGTAAAAATGTTAAAATCAGGATCACTACCATGACACAACAACATATACATACAAGTGTCGGGACTGACAACATCTTTATTCCATAGTTCAAATCATAAGCTGACATGATGTTAGACGCATAGCAAATAAGACATTTCAGTTATACTGTGTCAGTGATCACATAATCACCTGCAGACTCTCACAACATGGATGATGGGGATACATCTGACAATATCCTGCATAATAGGAAACAATAAATTAGAACTACATCATCAGCTGGTGCCATTTT
Source organism: Calotriton arnoldi (assembly GCA_963921515.1). Lineage (NCBI taxonomy): Eukaryota > Metazoa > Chordata > Amphibia > Caudata > Salamandridae > Calotriton > Calotriton arnoldi. The sequence goes on along the minus strand of CAWUFW010007423.1, from coordinate 809,509 downwards.
AACCACCTCACAAAAGGAATCCTACATAAAATAAAGAAAGAAACAGACATATATCAGTGCAACAATTTCTGACAACAGGGTATTTTCAATCCAGTGTTGCTTGCATCTGGTGGAATGTCACAAACAAATCAGTGCACTTTCACTACAATGAGGAGTAGAAGGTACTGCTACATCCAGTTCATAGACAATGAGGAATTATCCAATGTGAAGGCTTGATAGCATGATTTTGGCACAACTCATCATTGTGTTGGATCACATGTCAGCACACATATTGCATTAGGACCAAAGCACCACAAGGATCAAGTCCAATGGAAGACAGGTCACTTCCATCCTATTGCTGTGCAAGCTGTCTTGGTACCAGCATTGTACACCCAAACTCTGTGACAGACATTCACCGGACCGATCCATGTCCTTCGTATGTCTGAACAGCATCATATATCTGCTAATGACACAACTCTGAAATGTCCAAATGAAGATGACATGGTGAAGGTACCTACAACAGACCAACACAGAGAGTTTAGCTAAAATAACATACATATGACACACATCATATTGTCTGCTTCAATAGAATACAGTACAAAGCAACATTTAAAGCTGAACAAAGCTACACTTACAATACAAACACCTTTCCCCAGATATTTACAGAGCAATACATACCCAGTATGTAGCATTAACATCCTCCTCACAACATCCCTTCAAGAGTTGCAAGATTAGTCAAAGTCATCGCATCTCACACTATACATACACTCAGGAGAATTAGTTCTGAATGAGATCCTGATGCAAGTCAGCTCTTTCCTCTTCACCACTATCTTCATCTTTGTTTGGCATTTCATGGTCCACACCAAGTGGGCCGTCATGGCTTGCATCCTCTGCAACAGAAGGGATGTTAAGTTGCAGGACAATGTTGTGGAGTATGCAGCAGGCCACGGTGATCTTACACACATTCTGGGGTGAGTAGAGGAAGGCTCCCCCAGTCTGGTCCAGATATCTGGAACAGGCTTTCAGGAGCCCAAAAGCCTGCTCCACAGGCTGCCATGTTCTTCCATGGGCCTCATTGAAGAGAACTTCCCCTGGTGTTATAGGATTCCTCAGCAGGGCCAACAACCATGGCAGGTTGGGATACATTGAGTCTCCTAGATGGAAGGTAGACAGAAGTGCAACAATGAGCTACACACTTTCAGATCATACTACCTGACTTTTCCCATACACAGTTAGGACAGATCACACTTACATACAAGCCAGGCCCTCTCCGGTAGAAGTTGTGACATCAGCTGGGGTATGGTGCTGTTCCGCAGTACATAGGCATCATGGGCATATACTGGGTACCGGACACAGACATTTGATATGAACAAATCTGCTGGGCAGACAACTTGCACATTGATAGAATGGTAGTGTTTCCTATTCTGGTAGACTTGCCCCCTGTTGTGTGGTGGTACTAAGTCAATATGGGTGCCATCAATAGATCCAATCACATGTGGGGAGTGTCCAAACCCATAGAAATCCGCCTTCACAGTGGCCAAATCCTCACTTCTGGGGAACTGGATGTGGCTGCCCGCGTGTCTCAACATTGCTGTAAGCCCCTCTGTGAGGACCTGACTGAACATCGGTTGTAACATTCCACCAGAAATAGCAACAGTGAATTGAAAAGAGCCTGTGGCCCAAAAATGCAAAACTTACATGAGTTTAACAAGCAGATGGGATTGATGTAGAATTATTGAGGTAAGGTAGCAGGTCAGGCTACAACTGATGACAGAGATGCACAATTGTTTCCCTATTTAGACAGACCGTTGTGATTATGTGATGTTCTTCCATGGTTTGTTGGTCTGGAAATTGGCGGTATACTGGAGGCTGGCATCTCTTCCTCTACCTGGGTACCAATGTAAGGAGTAACACAAAAAATATTTTGGGAGACAGTGTGCAGAGTAACATATGTGATGAGTAAGGCAAAAGTCATGAGTCTGAACATAAATGCTTCATAAAGCAGTATACATTTTACATTCTCATTTCTAATCTTGAACATCCACCTGTCATCCCCAATGTGGCATTCACAGGTCTGTAACAGAACTGTCCATATATTGTGAAAAATGAAAATTTCCACTATAGTGAGGGTAGCAGAACATGCACTGTGAAAATACTACCAAGCGCAGTGTACAGTGCGCACCACACATTTGGCCTAAATACAGTTTTCCCAACCGCTAACATGGCGGCTGCCTGACCACACTAATAGGACATGTCAAAGGTTGGCAGCTGGCAGTAGTCGACCATGCGGTAGACGGTCACGTGCCCAGCGGTCGCAGCCATAGGCTAACATTGGGGATAGTGGCTGTTGCTGCCTAATGGCTGTGTGTGCCAATGCTAATGACCGCGTTTGTGGAGTACATGTACGCGGAGGTTGGAAAAAAACTCACTTGCCTCCTGACGCTGCTTCTCTCAAGACCTCCTCCATTTTCACTGCTACTTTTCACCTCTGGGAGCTAACATGGCATGTACTACAGAGGATAGGGCCCATCACTTCACTCCAGAGGAGTCAGAGACTCTAGTAAATGGGGTATTTACCCTGTATTCTCCGGTCTATAGCTCACCAGATGAACAGGTTGCTATTTCAAAATCAGTTATTCACTCTTTTCAACGTCTTCCTTTCTGTTCCCCTAGTCTACACTGTGGCTCTGAGTACAGTAGCTACAATGAGTTCTCAAGTCACATCATGGTATATGTGAATTGTTCTGTATGGGTTCACACCATGAGCCATGTCTGTGAACTGTTATAAGAATTTGAGGATGATGTTAGCCAAGTGTACCACCCACTGATCACTCAACCCATATCAGACTTTATAAAACTGTTGTCTGGTAGTTAACTATACCTCACAGATCCCTTCGTAGTGCCAAACAAACATGTGATCACATATGGAATGGCCAGAAGTTTGACTTTTCTGTATAGAATTTAATAGAAAGGTGATGTATATGTGGTATAAGTAACCTCAGCCTGCTGGGATCAAGGCCTGACATTGATATGTGGGCAGTCTGGGCCATGGCCTAGCCTGGGCCAGAGTTACTGTGGAAGGAGAACTGATGCACAGAGTAGTGTCCCTGTAGACCTGCTGATACATGGATATTCCCACTAGTAGCCCTGTTAGCTGCTAAATGGAAAAATAAGGCATGGTGACTGAGGGGATCCCCTGACCTGATACTTCTTTCCATTGAAACACCGGGGCATATTTACAAGTCCCTATTGCCACCACGTCACTTTTCAGGATGTTGTGGTGGCGATAGGGGCTTTGCCTTATTTACAAGACAGCATTAAGCCATTTAACGTGGCTTAGCGCTGTCTTGTAAATAAGGCACCCTTTCACACTATACTTAGTGTGAAAGAGAAGGGCGTTCCACCGCAACACCCATTGATTTTGACACTGCCCCATATTTACAAGGGTGGCATTAATATGGGTCAGTGCCAAATTTAAGACCAGGGAAGACCTGGTCTTACCCTGGCGAAAGGAGGAGAAATGTTTAATTTCTCCTCGTTTTTACTGCTTCCATGTGTGCTGCGTTGTGCAGCACACATGGAAACAGCAAAACACCAATGGTTGTTTATGTGCAGGAAGGTGTCCCTTCCTGCACTTAAACAATCATTAAAAAAAATGACATTTTACAACTTCTATGTGTGCTGCATTGAGCAGCACACATAGAAGTTACAAAACGCCATTAAAAGATTGTTTATGTGCAGGAGGGAAAACCTTCCTGCACATAAACAATCTTCCCCTGCAATGCAGACACCCTTGCACTATGGTGCAAGTGCCTGCGTTGGCGCTAGGCAACTAAATTTAGTGCCAGCGCTGGGAGACACACAGGGCTGAACCATATTCATGTAAATATGGTGCAGCCCTGCATTTCTGAAGTGACGGAGCGTGTCGTTAGCCTTCTTGGCTCAACGACACGCTTCACCACTTTACTAGTAAATATGCCCCTCAGTCTCAATGTGTGTCTGTCTACAATGACAGTCCCTTTACCAACACAGGTGTGTTGACACTTTTCTAATAGTGTTTCTTCCACTTTACAGACCTATTGCACATCTGAGACATGAAAAGTGTAGATAATGGAGGGGGACATGCGTGGCGGATTCCAAGATGGCCGCCTGAGCGCGGGGTTCCGTACTACATCAGGAGAGACTCTTGATTTCAGTGGGTTCAATGCCGCTTTTCAACTAAAATGGGGAGAGATCAATAGCAAAACTTCCACTGACTAGGAGGCTGTCCTTCATTTTCTCCTTCCTGCTTTTATTCAACTAAAATGTCGAGGGACAAAGACTGCTATCTTCCGGCCAGCATTTTTTCTTCACCCCTGACTGGAGGCTTTTTCTCTCAGCACTGATTTCTTATTAAGGTACTGTTTTCCACCTTTTTTCTCAGTTTTTTGGATTCCTCCAGCTATATTTTTACGATTTACTTCACTGGACTTTTCACTCTCATTTTCATTTTATAAAAAGGAGCTATTATTGTTTTTTTCTGCCCATGTTAGTTTATACGCATTTTCTTAAATACATGGGCAGGGCTAAACATTTATTACACTCCAATAAAAGGCTTACTGCTGGTTTGCCTATATCAGGTTCTCCTTCCTTAGCGCCCCCTTTGGATTAGTTGCATAACACCGTCAGTATGGCTAAATCGAATTCTTCAAAGACAGCGTCTCTATCTACTGCACCATCAAAGTTGCACTCACCCTCCTCAGCCAACGAAAGGCGTAAACGAGACCCTCCTTCTCTACCGAAACCTGCTTCCCCTGTATCGTTGGACATTGTCTTGGAGGAAATACGTGCTCTGCGACCATTTCTTGCAGAAACTAATACACGTCTTCAAGTTCTGGATACAAAGTGGTCCTCACTTGGTTCCAGGATGTCCACAGTGGAACAGCATGTCAGTGACCTTCAAGATGTCTCCTCAAAGATCTCGTCTCTGGAGAAGGATGCTGTACTCTTGAAGAAATCTGCTGAAGACCTTGAAAACAGAAATAGGCGCAATTATCTTCACCTATATGGTTTTCCGGAGGGTGTTGAAGGAAATGACCCAGTGAACTTCTTCACATCTTTTCTTCCAAAGCTTCTGGTCCTTCCTGCATCAGTATCTTTGAACATCCAGTGTTATTATAGATTGGGTCCTCGTTTGTCTTCTTCATCTGCTCCTTCAAAGCCTTGTGGCGTAATCCTCCTATTTTTTAAAATTACTGACCTTTTGCAAGTTTTAAATGCGGCCAAAGTCAAAAAATAATTGATGTGGTCAGGTGCTAAATTGTTCTTATCTCAAGACGTTTCTACTGCTACAGCTAAATGGCAGAAGTAGTTCCTTGAGCTCAGACCAGCTCTGCGAGCCTTGGGCGCGCGATATGGTTTATTTTATCCATGCTTGTTTAAAGTGACTTTTCAGAACCGCACTTCTACTTGTGAAGACCCTGAAGAACTTCTAAAATTTCTTCATTCACACTCTAAGTCCTCCATGGACAGAGCTGTTCCTTCATCTATAAGTTGAATCTTAGACAACAGCCTCTGGGAATATGAGAGGTTCATGATAACTCAGCTATAATCTTCATTTTTCTTTGCTTTCTTTGCAGGTTACTTCTTGATGGTTATATCTGTATTCAATCATATTTATATATTTCTTCTTTCTTTGTTTTCTATCATCACTACAGATCGTCCGGATCCTTACATATTCATCCCCTGTTCCTCTTCGTTCTCCTAGCATGGTACGTCTTCCCCTGTTGGATGTTTTTCTATCTGTCGCCAGTCTTTGTTGTTTGCTTGTCTCCTTTTGAAGGTACGTATTACAATCGTTACTCTAGAATTGACATGTACTGTCTCCTTTTATATCTTTACTCATTCCCTTTCCTTCTTTCCTATTCCTCTTCTCTAACTCTTCTCTTACTGATCTTATTGTATTTATCATCCTATGTACTTTTTTCTTCACTACTATGGGGCCCATTAGGATGGCGGGCAGACGCCCGCCATCCTCGCGGTGCTGGGACCGGCCGCCAGACGTGAGGCGGTCCCGCACCACTAATCAGGATGCGACCGCCACCCTGGCGGTCACATTCCGCATATTTGACATTGCAGCGGGTGCTGCTTACAGCAGCACCCGCCGCAATGCCAAATAAACATGTTGTGCATTCCCATGCACAATGTGGCAGGCACCGCGCGGTGCCTGCCACCTTGTGCATGGGAATGGAGGGGGGTACCATGGGTACCCCCCAAGTGCACCCCCCACCCCTCCACCCCCCATGGGGGCCCGCAACAGGCCCCCAAAGCACATCCCCGCCAGCCTTTCCATGGCGGCATCGCCGCCATGGAAAGGCCTTTGGGAACATGCATCCTAATATGGATGGCGGTGCTTTCTAGGCACTGCCACCATATTGTGCCCCAGCTCCGCCGGGCCGGCAATCGGAACGAAAGCCGACCGGCAGAAAAGCGGCGGATGCACTTTGCGTCCGCTGCGATACCCCCGCCATAATAATATGGCGGGGTAAATCAGGTTGAGATGGCGGGCGGATCGCCACCGCCGGCTCGGCGGTGGCGATCCGCCCACCATCATAATCACCCCCTAAATTTTTCCCATTGCATCACTGATGATTGTGTTGTTTTTTACCTAATTCAATATCTTTACATTCAGAGTTATATCTTGGAATGTGAAAGGTTTTATTAACCCTATAAAGAGGCATAGATTACTTTCCCATCTAGCCTCATACAATCCTGACTTAGTTTTGTTGCAAGAAACCCATTTGACGGAGACAGAGGCTCTGAAACTTAAACGGAATTGGCTTGGCTTAGTTCTAGTGTCTCCTACGACCACTACAGAAAATGGGGTGTTTATCTTGTGTCATAAAAAGTTTAAATGTTCTATTATTTCTCCAGAAAAAGATTTGGAGGGTAGATGGCTATTAGTTAAGTTGCTTATTATTAATATATCTTTAACAGTATTTAATTTTTATGGTCCAACTCAACCGGATTATTCTTTCTGGCCTAACATTACTAAGAAGTATATTCAATATAATGATGAATTATTTATCCTAGGAGGGGATTGTAATCAAATTATCGATCCCTTTATTGACCGCCAATCCCAGGTTCGTTTTATCCCTCACAAGACTCATAAGCAATTCCAGAGTACAATTTCTCAGACACATCTTGATATATGCTCGGAGACTCTGTAATCCAGATGCAACAGAATATTCATTTTTCTCTCCTCCACATTGCTCCCTGTCCCGATTGGATTACATTTTCCTTTCTAAATCTTTGACTCAGAACCTCATTTCTTCTTGAATTGAACCTATTGTCATCTCTGATCATGCCCCAGTTATTGCTGGTTTTGATCTGCTTCGTTCGCATCCCAGGTCCTTTCGATGGAAGTTCAACAACTCCCTTTTGCAAGATACAACTTTTTCTTCCTCTTTTATTGCCTTTGCTGAGGTTTTTTTTACTTAAATAGGGACCCAGATGCTTTCCCTTCATTAATATGGGACGCATTTAATGCTACAGCGTGTGGCTTTATCATAGACTTTGTTTCCAGGAAAAAGAAACACTCACTTACTCAACAAAACATTCTACTAGCCAATATCAAATGCCCAGAACACCAATTTTACACCTCGTCATCCGACTCGGCCTTACAGGAGCTTGTTCGTGCAAAACTCGATTTTAATAAAATAACTACAGACAATGCCTCATCTATTCTTCTATGTACTAGTGAACGTTATTATGGTGGACGAAACAAAGTTGGTAAACTTTTGGCTAATTACCTTAAATCTTGGAAGGAGCGTGTGTTAGTAGAATCCATTCATTCACCAGATGGGAAACTTCTTTTCAAGAATCAGGACATTTTAGATGAATTAATTAAATTTTATAAAATTCTATATACTCCGGAGTCCCACTCTCCTCTTTCTCTTATTGACACCTATCTTAGTCGCGTTTTATACTCCTCCCATAAAGATCTTGACTTCGCATCTCTAGAATCTGATATATTGCCTCTAGGGTTATCTCAATCTTTAAGTCTTCTTAAAAAGGATAAAACTCTGGGCCCTGATGGATTTACAGTAGAATTGTATTTACACTTCTCAAATCTACTTCTTCCAAAACTCTTACAGCTCTTTCAATATTTTTATTCTTCTGGTACAGCGGAGGGCACCTTTTTAGAAGCAACAATATGCCTAATTCATAAAGAGGGTCGTGATCCCAAACAGTGCAAAAATGATCTTCATATATCCCTAGTAAATGTTGACTATAACATTTTTGCCAAATTGCATACTTTATGTCTGGAACCTCTTTTACTGAATCTAATTGGTCTAGAGCAATGCGGTTTCATTAAAGGCAGAGTAACTTCCGATAATTCTTTAATGTTTTGAATAAGGCGCCAACTCTTCCCTACTCTTTTGCTGCAGTTGCTATTGACTCGGAGAAAGCTTTCAATAGGGTCGACTGATCCTTTTTATTTAAAGCTCTTCATTGGCACGGTTTTGGTCCCAAATTTGTTTCTCTCATCTCCTTGCTTTATTCGGCCCCTAGAACTTCTGTCGTAGTCAATGGTCTCACTTCTCAATTCTTTCCTCTGCAACATGGTGTACGTCAAGGTTGTCCCCTTTCTCCTCTTCTTTTTCTTTTATCACTTGAACCTTTTTTATCTTATATTCGCCAAAACACTTCTATCTCTGGATTTATTTATGGTGATCAACATTTGAAGTTATCCGCCTATGCTGACGATATTTTATTCTTTAAATCTCATCCTGAAATTTCTATCCCCCTGTCATTGCAAGAAATCTCAGATTTTTCCCTAGTTTCAGGTTACAAGATCAATTCTGACAAGACAGAAATCCCTCCCATCACCAAATTTTGTCACAAACAACAGTTTGATTCTACTGAGTTCCATTGGAATAGTTCTAAAATCAAATACTTAGGTATTTGGTTTAATCATTCCTTATTAGATTCAGTTAAAATTAATATGAATAAAGCACTAGATCGTATTTCTAAACTTCTCTCCTCCTGGAAGCCTCTTTCTCTTTCTTGGTTGGGTCGTCTTGATTCTATTAAAATGATGATCACTCTGATTTTATTATATATCTTCTCTATGATCCCCATTCATATTCCGTCTATTTACTTTAAAAAAAATCGACTCCCTCCTCTCTAAATTTTTATGGAATAATAAGAAATCCAGAATTTCCCTGTCACATCTTCGGAAGCCTAAATCCAGTGGTGGCGTGAATTTTCCCGACTTTCGACTTTATCACAAGGCCTTTTTTCTTAAACTAGCTTCTAGGTGGCTTCTTACTGCCTCCTCCCCTTTTACATCTTTCTGGTTTCATGTTGAACGAGCATTAATTGCACCTGAAGTGCTTGCCTTTACTACTAAAGTCAATGTCACTTCTCTTCCACTGTTTAAACACATGTTCATTATTAAGACCTCATTGCCAGTTAAAAATCATCACTAGAGATTCCTTCGTTCTATCAACAATAGACCTATCTACTGGAAATCCTAGAGACTTGAGGGAATTGTTTGGGTCCAGGATATGTTTGATGGTATGTCTCCTTGTTCTTTCCAGCAGTTTCAAGACACTTTTAAATGTCCTTGTTCGTTTTGACATAAATTTTCAATCCTTATGGGAGTGATTCTAGTTGTCTTCTATTCTCTTCCTTTAAATGAACTTACACCTACAGAAGATCGACTTCTCGGAATATTGGCAGTCCTTCCCAAAGCATCTCTGGTTTATAAACACTTTTATATCCCAACTCCTGATCGTCCTAAATCTAAATTGGAACTTTCCTGGGAGACGGATTTGGGTTGCGTTTGGAGCATCGATTTCTGGGACAAGATTTGGTCTACATCCTTGAAAATTTCTAGATCTGCCTCCACCTCTCAATCCATGTTCTTTTTATATCATAGACTATATTATACTCCCCTTTCCATAGCTAACTTTACACACACTGATAATAAAACTTGTTGGTCTTGTGATTTTCCTCTGATAGATTTTATGCACCTCTTGTTCTCCTGCCCTGCTGTATCCTCCTTTTGGAGGAATATTTGGTCTCTTATATCACTTATTTTTAATTTCCATACTCCCTTATCAAATAATATTCTTTTTACAGGAAGCTTATCAGAGTCATTGAGTTAGCTTTCACATGAAAAGTGTTTATTTGAATTGTTGTTGGCTTTAGCCTTTCAACAAATTTCACTAAACTGGAAATGTTTAACTAAACTGTCTGTTAAGAGCTGGTGGAACAATGTTTGTCACTATCATAGATTGGATGTTGCCTTTGCCTCCTCTTTTAAACCTTTCATAAAGAGAGATTTATTTTGGTGACCATTAACTATTTATTTGAATAATACTGCAATAATACATGTTTCACGCAATCATTCAGAAAAATGTTAACCTCCATAAGCTGTTGTCTCTGCTTTCTCCTCTGTATTATTTTTCATTATTGAATTGTTTTTTGGGGGATAGTTTAATTATCTCTAAACTTTTTTAGTAATTTTATATTGTTACTCGATCTTCAGTTACAGATCTGTATTTTGTCCCCTCTGCCCCCCATCCTTCCCTATGATATTGTCAAATTGAAAATAGCTTTCTACTGTACTTTATTGCCTATCTTTCCCTTTTTGCTTCCTCACAATTAATATGTTAATTACATGGCTTTCTTTTCTGTAGTTGTTATTTACTCAATAAAGCTTATTAAACATAAAAGTGTAGATAGTGGGTTACTTTTGAGAAGATTTAGAAATGTGATTAATCAGCTTGGCTATAATATTCCCATTCACACAACACATTCAATGATATGCTGATTATCATCACTATTACAGTACCTTATGTGGCAAAATGGGTGTCCTTTGATGGCAGTACAAGCAACACAAACTTATTATGACTTACTAGGTTATTCAAATAAGTAGTCCACATGTCCACATAGCTCCCAGGGAGGTAGCTTTGGGTGTCACACATACCAACCCTTACCTTGTGACCTTAGTCTTAGGATGTTGTGTATACTATGCTTCTTGCTAGTAAGGACCATATGCCTCAATCAAATGGGACTGGCAGAAAAGGTCTCTGGACAGTCTTGCACAGGTAGTTGACCCTTCAGAGGGTCCAAATGGTGTGTTGTGTGTCATGGTACCTCACATCACATTCCATGTAGGATGGGACTGGCCTTCATGATGTTAGTGGGGTGGCTCAGTCAGTGTAGGTCATGATCAGGGTTGAAGTTAGTCATAAGATGACCACAGAATTGAGTATCCATCCTTTAGTTGTGCTTAGCATGTGACATAGACACATGTAATATGTTGACTCTTGATGAAGGCTTGTGCTACATGTTAACATGATGTGTATCGAGCTAACAGTTCTCCTCAAACTTCCAGTTAAAATCTGTTTCTACATTGATTGCATCCATACAGGTCAAAACCCATCAGAAGGAGGCCATTTGGAAAGCCATTGCCCGGAAGGGGTGGACCGTTGGGGTCTACAACTGGCGTAATGCCCACTGACGGAAAAGGTCAGATGACCTGCGTCACTGGTCCCATAAGATCACAGAGGTCCAGCTCGGGAAGTCCTCCCAACGTGGAAGGGACACATGACAAAACCTGACCCACCTGATGGGACGCATACTGGCGGTGGCCTACGAAGACTTTGATGGGCAGATGAGGGCCCAACAACATCGACAAGGGGGTGAGTCCTGGCCAGAGTCATACATGTTACCCTGCCAACTTTGTGTGTTACAGGCAGGCATGTCCAAACCAAGATAAGTGGCGGCCCATGTGCCACACATTAGTTGAGTCATTGTTAGTATAAGTGTGGTAGTAGGTGCATACTGCTGTGCTGTGGCTATTGTATTTCTGACCTGGAAGACAACAGAGTCCTGTCCACATCTAATCCTCTCCTTTTGAGCAGATAGCTGGCTGAGTGAACTGAGTATTCATCTCACGTTCTCAGTAAATCTGTGTGACATTTGTACCACACAGGCAACTGCTCATGCTTGTGTGAGGAGTGATGTATCCTCACTACTGTCTCTCATTTGATGGTGGCCATATTGCATGTGGCATGATATAGACTTCACAGTACATGCAATGACTGTACAACAGGTCTCATTGGTAAGTACTGGTCATACAGTGAAATGAGGGTGCGAACATCACTAGTCACAACAGTATTAGTGCCTACATGTTGACCAGTGTACATTTGGCAGTTGATGGTTCATCTACAATGTGTTCCTAAACACTAATTCACTGACTGGTGACATGCATTAGTGAGTGAGATGTAGAACTGTGGGCATCCTATTTGAGTGTCTACACTGATCCTTACAAGGTGATCTGAGTATGCTACACCAAAGAGTGTCGTGATGTGCCTGTCCATTGTGACTCTAGTGATCCCACATCTTCATGTCATATATTTTCAGGGACACCCAAACCCTTCAAAGGTATATTGGCTTGTGGATATACAATCTCTGACTGGCATCCTCACCTGTACTAAGCAGGAATGGGGATGTTCACATGGCTCTATGGAGTGTTGTGTTGCGTGAATTCAGAGTATCAATCCCCCAAATGTTAGGACCTCATTGTTTTCAGGGAACTTTATCTGTTAAATGCGATACATAGCTAAATTCATGTGTCGTAATTTCATTTTATTTTTTGGGTAGTGGTCAAATGATGTCATTTATAGTGCAAAGTGTCATTAGTGTACAATGAACATTTGCATGTGACATGATGTCTGCCACAACAGTATTTGATGGTACATTGGTGTCCAACTTGACCTTCATGACATCATAATGTATTATGAGGGATACGTAGATCTGTTGGACTCTGGGCCTTGTGTGAGCATTGTGTGAATTTCTATTTTGTATCCATCCTATTTGGTTGCTTCTCTTTTCAATGGTATACAAGTGCCAAAGTAAGCAAGTTGATCAACTATATGTGGACAGAAGGGTAGAGTGTAGAAAATGCCATCCATGCATTTGGGCCAGTTTGGGGTTTTGACATGAGTGGACCCAATGATTTGCAGGTTATGCATCATGCATGCATGTACTGATGCTAACTTTGAAACCTATGGAGTGAACCAGGAAGGTGGTGTAATATGTGGACTTCTTTAATGTTTTCTGGTGATTTGTGATGGTCAGGTGTTGAAATGTATTTGCAATAAACCCATGCACCTTGTAATTTCAGAAGCATCCAGAACAAGTGGAGGAGATGGGGCCAACCTCAGTGGTGGCACAGCTTGTCACGGCAATTCAAGACATGATATGTCAGGCACGGAGGGACCCAGTGACCAGGAGGGTGTGAGGAGTGCCTCGGAGGACAAGATCAACATCTTGCCGTCATCTGAGTAATCCTCCGGTTGTCACTCCAAAGTCGTGGTGGGCCGAACAGGACGAGTTCCACCTTTATCCTTGTCCACCACCCCCAGTTCCATCAACACTCTCCCTGTTGTCCCCCCACAAGTTGGCTGTTCCCGCTTGCCTATGCTGCAGGCACCTTAGCCCCTGCCCCTGTTAGTCCTGCTGCCCTGAGCGAGGATGCTATTGATCTCCTGAGGAGCATCTCTGTGAGTCAGACTGCAGTGCTGAATGCCATCCAGGGGCTAAGCACCCAGAGGACCCAGGTGGCAGCCTTCCTGGAAGGCATTCAAACTGGCATGTCTGTCCTACCAACACCTTTTCAGGCTCTGGCCTCCTCCCTCATGGCAGCCCTCCACCAATCCCATCCCAACCTTCCACTCCAGCTCCTGCCCCTTCCCCTTCCCCATTCCTTCTTCCCAGTCCTATACCAAGCACATGCACACCTAAGCATGCACACACTTCAACAGACCCAAGAACCATACACAAACCCAAGACATCCAAGAAACAGACATGCAGGCACACAACAGACACTCACTTCTCTCACCACCCCCAGGCACCACAGCAACACACACTGACCCCTCACACAGACACAACCAAACCACAGACATCACAGCAACAGACCCTTCCACAGATACACCCATACCTGCAGACATCACAACCACACACACTGACCCCTCCACAGACACAACCATACACCCAGACATCTCAGAAATAGCCACAGACCCCTCCACAGACATAGCCATACCCACAGACATCACAGCAACAACCACAGACACAACCATACCCACAGACATCACAGCAACACACACATACCCCTCCACAACACCCAGCACATCCTCAACACTCTCCCCAAAAAATGCATTTGCTCACAGTCACCCTTACATAACAGTCACTATCACAACACACAGTGCAAACAGCAGACCCCCACACTCTTCCACTCCCTCTTCCTTCTAACCCGAATTCCATCAAGAACACCCTATCCATTTCCCCCGTGAATCTCTCTTGTTTGCCCTTGCCCGTAACCATCTGACACCTGACCCCTCCCAAAGTCCCAAAAACATCTTCCACACCCAAAGCCATCCGTTCCACTTCCTACACCACCCCTGAAACAACAGCCTCCCCACCCCCTTGACCCCAACTCAAAAAAAAAAAAAAAAACATCCCCAAAGAGCCCAAACCCAAGAAACCCCCTCCCAAGGCTAAACCCAACCCTTCCTCAACCTCTGCCCCCCCTTCTAAACTACCATCTTTGAGGTGCCTGCTGTGCCCAATGGATGCCCCTTTGTGAGGAGGTTACCTGGCAGTGTCAGATAGCGCAAGTGTTTTGGCACACCATTGTGCTGTTGCACATTTCAAACATCATGGACTGGCCATCGGCCTATGTTTCATTTGATGAATAATTTCATCCTTTCATTAAAAACTTTCAGAGTTTTGTAGGCATTGATCCTACCATTACTTCTCTATTTGATGTTATTGTGTGGTTAGTGATGTGTAAGTACAGTTGTGTTTGTAACATCCATGATTGCTGATGCAGTTGAAGTAGTTTGTATGATGTGCCCACGGAGCCAGTGCTGGAGTTTGACAGCACAAGGGTAAATTCTGGATGGATGTCTATGTGGGCTGACATCCAGATGGAGCAGACATTGCATTGGGTGGCATGTTATGTGGTAAGTATTCCCTCTTGACCTGGCCTCTGTCAACGTCATTTAGCTTGCCTTTCTTCCTATGATGTAATTTGGGTATGTGTTAGGTCTGTTGAAGTAAGGTATTTGTGTATCCACACATGGAGGGTGTCAACTTGTCATCCCTTTGTGTAGTGCTGCATTGACATGTGTCCATTTTGCAGTGTGTAGCTTACAGCTACTTCATCTAGATGTGTGCCACATGCTGTACGTGCTGTACTTGCTTTCCTAAGTGGCACTTACCCATTGCCTACAAATGCATGGAACTTGGTTATGCAATTGGTTGTCCCTGATATACTTTAGTTCCCAGGTTCAGTGCACATGGAGTTTGTCAGACATGTACAAAATGTAGTGTGCTCCAGGTCCCTAGCCTTTGAGGGTTCCCCTTGATCCTGCAGAGTGTTTCCATTTTGCCCTTCAAATTGTTCTCACACTGATTCTAAGTACTCCCATTTAGTGACATTGCCTTTGCATGTGGGTGACGTGTGAGAGTGAAATACAGAGAAGTAGCAGAGAAGGTGTGTGTGACTTTACTGACACATGCATACAAATGTTTCTTTAACATCAAAACAGAACCTGGGATGTGTGTAATCATGTGAGTGTGTCACATTTACTATTGCATCTTGGTCAGAGTTCCTATCATGAGGCCTCATAGTAGTTGTAGTCAGTTCAATGTGACTATAGCAACACTTGACACATGATAACCAGCATTATAAGTGAAGATCAGTAGTGGCATGGGAGACAAGTGAGAAGGGGCAAAAGGAGCGTAGCATCTTGGTTAGAGTTCCAATCACAAGGACTCATAGTAGATGTAGTCAGTTCAACACTTGACAATTGATAACCTGCAATATAAGTGAAGATCAGTAGTGACATAGGAGACAAGTGAGAAAGGGCAAAAGTTATGTGTGTCAAGAGATCAATAGGTGGGATCTTGTTGAGGATGTGGTGTTGGGTAACACAAAATATTGGACACATCACTATCACTGTATATGATTTGCAAACACATGTCCATTTGTGTACAGTGTGCCTGTGCAGTACCAATATTTTGGCTTAGGAGGCCATCCCATCCAATAGATGTATTTTGGAGTATTGATGAGAAACAATCCCAGACAGGGTCCCTGTACATGTATAAATACGTTTGTGACTCCCACCTCCCTTGCATAGTCCATGGAGGTGCATTGTTTGCTGAGGAGTGTATGGCAACAGGTAGTTGTCTGACTTACTGCCGATTTCATCTGTGATGGACTGGGTTTTGAAGGTGGTCGAGGAGGTAGAGCAGTGACAGGACGAGCACAATGGGCTCTGTGATGCTAGAAGAGAAGTAGAGGTGAGTAGAGGTGAGTTTTGCCCTTATATCCCTCCCTTTCTACTGTCTCAGATGTGGTGGCTGGACCACCATGGTCACGCCAGCTGTGAAGCAACTCGTAATTGGGCGGGCGGTTTCACTGACGGTGCAAGCCTCCCACAGCCTCATAGGGCCGCCCACGGCCACCACGCTCGGAGTTGGCTGAGGTGTCAGCAATTCAGCAGCGGTCTTCAGAGAGCTTATACGCCCAACTCGTAATATGGTGGTTGGACAACCGAGCTCACTGTGCTCGGAATGCCACCGCCAGTACGGCTGTCCACGGGACCGCCAAACTCACAATAAGCCCCTTAATATACAACTATCTGGGACTTATGGTCAACAATAAATTAAGATGGTCAAGTCATCTCTCCAAACTGAAAACCAAGGCTCATACTGTATCGCAATCAGTTTAAAGATTTATGAAAGTTCATGGAGGACATGCGAGTTGTCAATCTTTAAAAATGATTGAAACTAAACTAGTCCCTATCTTACTGTCTGGAGCAGTAGTGCTCCCTGAAAAAGCTATTAAGGACTTTGACAAAATCTATATAAAAGAACATAGATCTGTACTGAATCTTCGTTCATCATTTCCACATTGTAAATGTAGACTGGAGCTATGTTTGATTTCATTAACTGCAAGATGTTTTTCAGCAATGTTAAACTATTATAGTGACTGTGCCATTGCAAATAAAGACTCATTGAGGGGCATATTCTCAAGAACGTGTGATAACATCGCAAAAGTAACTTAACGCAACCTTCAACATTGCAGTCTATCGCGGGAAATTTACGCTGTGTTAACCAAGTATTCACAACACGGCGGTACCATGCGATAGTCTCCAGATAACGCGTCACCTGACCATGTTAAAATCAACGCCACGCCGCAAAAATGCGAAACACGAACGCAAAAAAAGCTGCGATGAGGCCAATCGCGATACGAAAATCAGCGAAACCCAGCTACAGGCCTGCAATTCACACGCGTCAGGTGGGAACAATCACCATAAAAGTAGAAAAAAAACAGACAAACAAATGCCAAACAACAGCGAAGCACAATGGACGTTGCCAGAGCAAGTACGGAGGAGAACCAGAACCCCACAAGCCCCCCGGAGGACCATCCTGGGACTTCTGGGTCAGGGAAGGGCAAGGACAAGAAGAGTAGGAAGAAGCGGTTCAGTCCGCAGGAACACAGGATCCTGATAACGGAGGTGACAGAACACCATCAACAACTGTTCGTCACCTCCCCAGTGTCATTGGCAACAAAAAATGGACAATGGCAGTCCATCGAGGACAAGGTGAATGCAGTCGGAGTGCTGAAGAGGACAATGGCCGAGGTCAAGAGGCACTGGAATGATGTCAAGCGCAAAACCAAGCTGAAACTCGCCAACAACCTGAAGGCAGCAATGCAGACTGGAGGTGGGAGCCCAGCGCCACAAGAGGAGCTGGACGACATGGAGGAAATGGTGTCCACAGTCATCAGTGGGGAGACGGTGGCAGGAGTTGGGGGCCCGGACACTGCTCAACAGGACCCGACACAACAGCAACAGGGTGAGTAACGACCAGGGCCTGGGGGTACAGGGGGGATGGGCACAATGGCACACATGCACAATTAAGTTGAGCACATCTACGGACAAACCATGCCCAAGACCACCAACTCCCAACAAGAGACCAATGTACCCAAGTATGCAACATGTCAGCACTGTACAAGCACAGAAGTCAAAGGCACACCTCATGAAAGGGATAAGGGGCAGCAAAATCTGAGCTGCAGGAGCGACTCCCCCAAAATGCAGCACACACATCACATGCAGAGCACATCTACATTACAACGATGTGACACAATCCGTAAAACACCTACAACAGAACACAGGACACAACTGGTGCTGCTTGGGTGCAGACACTGGCCAATCACATTTGGCATTGCAGGGAAATGTGAGTTGATAATGTACAAGTACAAACATACACACGTCTGTTGTCTAAATGTCCACTGTCCCCCATCAAATAGGCAGCTCCTCCCAAACAGCCACAATGTACCCAGTCATGCTGTCTGTATGAAAACATGTACAATGCAACAACATACATGTGGACACATTGTTAAACTGCGTCTCCCCTTCACATTGCAGAGGGAGAATCAACACCTCCTGCAGAGCAGCCCGACCCTCTCTTCTCTGGAGACAAAGAGGACCACCACAGCTTCGACTCTGACGCCCTCCAACTGCTCGTGGACAGCCTACGCAGCCCACTTCCAGGAGCTGGGCAGCCCAGCTGCTATGAGGAGACCCCACCCCCTGCACAGACCACACAGCAGGCAGCACCCACCACCACTGCTGCCTCCCAGGACCCCCACGAAGAACACATGGCCTTCCAACGCCGTGTTTTGGGGTGCCAGGAGAATCTGGCTGAACAGGTGCGGGTGGGCTTCGACCGCATGGCAGACAAACTTGATGCCATACGTGGGTGTCTAAGTCCCATCAGGGACCACTCACGGTCCCTAACGGACACCCACAGTCCACTCCATGCTCTCCAATGGACCATGGCTGACATCGCTGGAGCCCTGACTCAGAGAACAGTACAACTGTCCAGTCAGAGTGGCTCTAGCGATGTCACACGCGAGTTGGGAAACATGCGGAGGTTAATTTAAACCATAGAGCGGGCGAATGCGGAACGAGCGGCTGCCACAGCTGCACACCAGCGAGAGGTAGCTGGGTTCCTCAATGACCTCAGGACCATCCTCATGGCATTGCTGCCACAAGGCCTGGCGCGGATGCATGCTGCTGCCACCACTCCATCCACATCTCCGCCCCCGAAGTGTTAGTGCCACACAGTGCGGCAGACCTTCCACCTCCGGCCACTGATGTGTCACTGCCACACAGTGCTGGAGACTGAACACCACCACCCACACGTGAGGCACATGAAACAGCAGAGAACGAAGATGCAGATGATTCTGCCCTCGTGGTGAGAAGGACGCAGCAGCATGCATCTCATCCGTAGGTCCGGCTTCAGCTTGGTACTGCCCGCTGCATCATCACCTTCCACTGTCCCCCGATGCACTCTGCGACACTCACCTTGGACCTCGACATGGACTGCCATATGCTGTTTTATCGCCATTGACACAGCAATCAGACTGAACTCTTCCTCTTCCTTTGGACTTGTCATTCCCTGAAGGACCCTGGCTGGACCTCCACGGGACAACATCATCATGTGGGGTTTGCATGGCCCTGAACTGCTCCAGATGCAACACTCCACTGAATGTGCATTAAACATTCATATTCACACAGATGTGTCATGTCTATGGTCTTTCAAGTGTGTAAGTATGGATGAATGTAGGCTCACTGAACTCCTCTTACGTCCATGTGGCTCATGTCGTAGTACAGGGGTCACAGGGTGACACATTGCCCAATGCGGTCCGGGTGGTGCTGACACAACAACAGGGACACACGCATGAGTTACTTCCTTGTCCAGCCCAGTACGGAACCACTCCCAGGGCCCCGGGGTCATTTACAAACCCTTACGCTGGACTGGCATACGCCAGGCCAGCCCACTCCGCTTACGCTCACAGGGGGGGCGGCAACGCTACATGTCCCATGTCTTTCCTGTAGTGATCTGCTGCTCACAGGTCTAGTTGTCAGCATGCCACAGCCACTCCCTCATGGCTGGTTTACACCCACACCACACCCATCCAGCACACGCGTCACAGGACATGTGACCCTGCCAATAAAAAGGGCCGGGCGCACGTGCTCGACGCCATTTCCACTCTCTATCTGGGTGCATCCGTGTGGTGTTAATGTAGGCATGAGGGGCTCGGGCACTGCAACATCACATTCCCCAGGACCGGAGGTGACATGATGGCGTCCGCATCACGATACCCAATCATACAGGGTCTATGACTTTGGGACACAGACTTGGTGGCACCGGATACATTGCGGCCGGCACAGGCACACCGCCACGGGACGGTGACTTTGGGTGCACTGAGGTAGGGGCACCTTAAGTGCTGAGCGGGTGTGCAGCCTGCGATGATGCCCCGTCCCGGCGGTCCGGACTACTAAGGATTTGTGTGCCCTGCTGGACCGCAGTGTAGGCCAGAGTCAGCCGGCAGCGTGGGCCTACCGCCACGTGGCGTCGCATCCCGGATCACAGAGTTAGTGGCACCTCAAGGGCTGAGCGGGTGTGCAGCCTGCAATGATGCCAGGTGCACTGGTATGTCCTCTGCCATGGCGAAATCAAGACCCAGAATCATATGTGAGACCTGGTGGCCTGCGGAGCGGGGCTGCATGATGTGGAGGGTGCCATGTCCGCGGGCCCCGGGCATGTGGCTTGCAGTGGCACGTGGTGGGCCCTCATTGCTACACGTCAAGGGCGGAAGGTGAGCAGTGAGGCCTGGGTGCACAGGGGTGGGTAAGCACTGCTGGGCGGCGGGAGGGGCTGGGGTGCATCTGCCTGGGTGTGCAGGGGCGGACAGGCGATGATGCCTTGTGCAATTGTATGTACTTTGCCATTCATGTATCTGGACTCTGTTTCAGATGACGGATCTGTTTCATATGTGTGACCTGGTGAACTGCACTACATATCGGCACGTGGTTGGAGACACACCGGTGGCAGCAGGTGGGCAGTGTGGCCTGGGTGCGCATTGTCGGCACTCTCTCTCCCTGTCCATCTCTTCTGTTATCTGTGTCTCACTCCCCCTGTCTGTCGGTATTTCTCTCGCTCCCTCTCTCTGTCCGTCTTTCTCTCGCTCCCCCTCTCTGTCCGTCTTTCTCTCGCTCCCCCTCTCTGTCCGTCTTTCTCTCGCTCCCCCTCTCTGTCCGTCTTTCTCTCGCTCCCCCTTTCTGTCCGTCTTTCTCTCGCTCCCCCTCTCTGTCCGTCTTTCTCTTGCTCCCTCTCTTTCTCTCTCTCTCTCCTTCGCTCTCTCTCTGTCCTTTGATGTGCGCAAGACACACCTTCTCATCATGATTTTTGTCTTGCAGGCAGTGACCTACGGATTGTCCCGAGGGGAGCCGCCATGTGTCTTCATTTCTGTTCTGTGTTTCTTTGAATACATTTTGATTTGTTACATCGAAGGTGAATGTGTGATGCTCATTTTTGTGAAGACACATGCATGTCACCAAATGTGATTGTGTGACATCAGGCGGATTATTTGGTACATGATTCCGTGTAGTTGATGTGGCATGTCTTTGGCCGGGGGGGCCCGGGGAGGGGGGGTCCTGTGGGTGGTGGCAGTGAGTGTTTTGGCCCTGTTGGGGCTCCGAGCTGCATGATCAGTGGCTCCATGGCATCTGTTGCCCTTCAGGTGTGGCTCTGGGCTGGGCTCCATTTTGTGGTGCAGACTGTGGTCCGACTTTGCACCAGGTCAGAGCAGGTATTAATTTCCTGCTGCTAACGCGCCTTATCGCCTGTTTTGTGGTCTTGTCGCCGATCTGGCTGGTGGTTGGGAATGTTGCGGAGTGGTGTTTTTGCGGCTTTTTGCACGGGAACGCCTACTCTGCATCTCATTAGCAATAGTTAAGGGGGTCATCTGTGGCGATGTTTTTTGCGGCTGCTATCACGGGTAAACTGGTGTTATGGGCTGTTGACACCAGCTTGTGAATGGGGCAATAGATTTATCGCAACTTTGGCAGCGATAAAGTGCCGTTAACTCGGTGATAGCTCCTTGAGAATATGCCCCTGAGAGTCCTGATTTATAATGAGGTAACAAATAATTGTGCGCTGACCTCTGGGTTGAACCTGGCATCCATTAATAAGGTAATAATGGAAAAATTGTTACTGTCATAATTATACCTTATAAAATTGCCAAGTCAGAAGTGCAATAGGCTAATAAAGCAAAATCTGTGGAGGAACTCTAGAGCCGCTAACCTGTCAACACTACAAAAATATAGAAATGTCCATTATTTAATGGATTTGTACTCTAGTGTAAAACAAGAGTACTTTAGAATATAAATTGAACCCAGGATGTCAATTGAAATATTTGAGATTTAGTTTAATGCTGATAGTGATATCACAATTTGAGGGGTCTTGGAATACAAACTGCTTATCCTCAAACGTCTGCTCACTATGTAACTATAAGGAAGAGTCGTTCAAGCACTTCATTTGTTTGTGTCCTGGTTTAGTAGATTTGAAGAACAAATATTGGAAAAATGCATTTGTTCCCATTAATTGTAATCAAGGAGGCCGTTGACCAATAGTTGTTCTGCAGAAGGCTGTCAAATTATTGTGAAAGTAACCTAGTTTTTAGATCTTGTTTTTCGTCGTCTTAAGGAAGTGTAAATTAAATGTAGATTTTACGGAAGATTTATATCATCTGTAATAGCTATGAAAAATGACAAAGCATTTATTATATTAATTCTGATTAAGTTGTACTGTATTTGGAGCTGAGGAAGGGAAATTTATAGAAGGTCAAATATAAATGTGAGATGTGTAGGTGCAGTACAGCAAGCTGCGCCTAGATGTTCCTAGTGAGCATGATAACATTTGAAGATATGGTAAATCCACCCTACCCATAATGCCTTGCATGCAAGACAGTACCACAGTACATTCAATATATAAAATTAGTAGCTTTGAAATGTGACAAAAGAATTATTATATTAATTCCGGATTAGGTTGTACTTTATGTGGAGCTGATGAAGGTAAATTTATAGAAGGTCTAATATAGATGTGTAGGTGCAGTACTGCAAGCTGCGCCTACAGGGCTGTAGTGAGCATCAAACTTTTGGTCACATATGGTACTCCTCTAATGCATTTCACGTAAGACAGTGCCATGAGTATATTCAAATAGTTATGTCTAAATATATACAATTAATAACTTTGAAACGTGATAAAGGAATTATTATGTTAGTACCTTATTAGGTTGTACTCTACGTGGAGCTGATGAGGGGAAATTTATATATAAATGTGGCATGTGCTGCAGTAAGGCAAGCTGTGCCTAGATGTCCCTAGTGAGCATCATAAACTTTGAAGATATGGTAAATCCACCCTACCCATAATGCATTGCGCATGGATGACAGTACCACAGTGCATTCAATATATCCAATTAGTAGCTTTGAAATGTGAAATAAAAAATTATTGTATTAATTCCGTATTAGGTTGTACTCTATGTGGAGCTGATGAAGGGAAATTTATAGAGGGTCTAATTTAGATGTGTAGGTGCAGTACTGCAAGCCGCGCCTAGAAGTCCCTAATGAGCATCAAACTTTTCGTCACATATGGTACTCCCCTAATGCATTGCATGCAAGACAGTACCATGAGTGCATTCAAATAGCTATGTCCCTATATACAATTAATAACTATGAAATGTGATAAAGCAATTATTATATTTGTTCTTATTAGGTTATACTGTATATTGAGCTGATGAAGAGAAATTTATAGAAGGTCTAATATAAATGTGAGATGTGTAGGTGCAGTAGGGCAAGCTGTTCCTAGATGTCATTAGTAAGCTTCATAACCTTTAAAGATATTGTAACTCCATCCTACTCTTAATGTATTGCATAGAAGTCAGTACCACAGAACATTCAATATATACAATTGGTTGCTTTGAACTGTGAAGACAAATTATTTTATTAATTTCGGATTAGGTTCTACTCTATGTTTAGCTGATGAAGGGAAATTTATAGAAGGTCTAATATAGATGTGTAGCTGCAATACCGCAAGCTGTGCCTAAAGATTCCTTGTGAGCATCAAACTTTTGGTCACATATGGTACTCCCCTAATGCATTGCATGCAAGACAGTACCATGAGTACATTCAAATAGCTATGTCCAAATATACAATTAATAGCTTTGAAATGTGATAAAAACAATTATTATATTAATTCCGGATTAGGTTGTACTCTATGTGGAGATGATGAAGGGAAATTTATAGTAGGTCTATTATAAATGTGATATGTGTAGGTACAGTACCGCAAACTGCGCCTAGATGTCCTTAGTGAGCACGATAAAATTTGAAGATATGGTAAATCCATCCTACCTATAATGCCTTGCATGCAAGACAGTACCACAGTACATTCAATACATACAATTAGTAGCTTTGAAATGTGACAAAAGATTTATTATAATAATTCCGGATTAAGTTGTACTTTATGTGGAGCTGATGAAGGGAAATTTATAGAAGGTCTAATATAGATGTGTAGGTAGAGTACTGCAAGCTGCTCCTAAATGTCCCTAGTGAGCATTAAACTTTTGGTCATATCTGTTATTCTCTTAATGTATTCCATGTAAGAAAATACCATGAGTACATTCAAATAGATATGTCTATATGTTCAATTAATAGTCATGAAAAGTGACAAAGCAATTATTATATTAATTCTTATTAAGTTGTGTTGTATGTGGAGCCGATGAAGGGAAATTTATAGTAGGTCTAATATAAATGTGAGATGTGTAGGTGCAGTACAGCAAATTGCACCTAGATGTTTCTGGTGAGCATCATAAACTTTGAAGATATGGTAAATCCACCCTACCCATAATGCATTGCATGAAAGACAGTACCACAGTACATCCAATATATAAAATTAGTAGCTTTGAAATGTGACAAAAGAATTATTTTATTAATTCCGGATTAAGTCGTACTCTATGTGGTGCTGATGAAGGAAAATTTATAGAAGGTCTAATATAGATGTGTAGATGCAGTACCACAAGCTGTGCCTAGAGGTCCCTAGTGAGCATCAAACTTTTGGTCACATTTGGCACTCCCCTAATGCATTGCATGCAAGACAGTACCACGAGTACATTCAAATAGCTATGTCAATATATACAAATAATAGCTTTGAAATGTGACAAAACAATTGTTGTATTAATTCCGGATTAGGTTGTACTCTATGTGGAGCTGATGAAGGGAAATTTATAGAAGGTCAAATATAAATGTAAGATGTGTAGTTACAGTACTGCTCATGATAAAATTTGAAGATATGGATAAACCATCCTACTCATAATACCTTGTATGCAAGAATGTACCACAGTGCATTCAATATATACAATTAGTAGCTTTGAAATGTGACAAAATAATTATTATATTAATTCCGGATTAGGTTGTACGTTATGTGGAGCTGATGAAGGGAAATTTACAGAAGGTCTAATATAGATGTGTAGGTAGAGTACAGCAAGCTGCGCCTAAAGGTCACTAGTGAGCATCAAACTTTTGGTCACATATTTTACTCCCTTAATGCATTCCATGCGAGACAATACCACGAGTACATTCAAATAGCTATGTCCATATATACAATTAATAGCTATGAAAAGTGACAAAGCAATTATTATATTAATTCTGACTAAGTTGTTCTCTATGTGCAGTTGATGAAGGGAAATTTATAGAAGGTCAAATATAAATGGAAGATGTGTAGGTACAGTACCACAAGCTGCGACTAGATGTCCCTAGTGAGCACGATAAAATTTGAAGATATGGTAAATCCACCCTACCTATAATGCCTTGCATGCAAGACAGTACCACAGTACATTCAATATATACAATTAGTAGCTTTGAAATGTGACAAAAGAGTTATATTAATTCCGGATTAGGTTGTACTTTATGTGGAGCTGATGAAGGGAAATTTATAGAAGGTCTAATATAGATGTGTAGGTAGAGTACTGCAAGCTGCTCCTACATGTCCCTAGTAAGCATTACATTTTTGGTCATATAAGTTATTTCCTTAATGCTTTTCATGCAAGAAAGTACCTGGAGTATATTTAAATAGCTATGTATGTATGTACAATTAATAGCTATGAAAAATTACAAAGCATTTATTCTATTAAGTCAGATTAAGTTGTACTGTATGTGGAGCAGATGAAGGGAAATTTATAGAAGGTCTAATATATATGTGAGATGTGTAGGTGCAGTACAGTAAGCTACACCTAGATGTTCCTAGTGAGCATCATAAACTTTGAAAATATGGTAAATCCACCCTACCCATAATGCATTGCATGGAAGACAGTACCACAGTACATTCAATATATGCAAATAGTAGCTTTGAAATGTGACAAAATAATTATTTTATTAATTCCAGATTAGGTTGTACTCTATGTGGAGCTGATGAAGGGAAAATTATAGAAGGTCTAATATAGATGTGTAGGTGAGGTACTGCAAGCTGCACCTAGAGGTCCCTAGTGAGCATCAAACTTTTGGTCACATATGGTACTCCCCTAATGCATTGCATGCAAGACAGTACCACGAGTACATTCAAATAGCTATGTCCATATATACAATTAATAGCTTTGAAATGTGACAAAACAATTGTAATATTAATTCCGGATTAGGTTGTACTCTATGTGGAGCTGATGAAGGGAAATTTATAGAAGGTCTAATATAAATATGAAATGTGTAGGTGCAGTATGTCCCTAGTGAGCATCATAAACTTTGAAGATATGGTAAAGGTTTCTAGTAAGCATCAAACATTTGTTCATATATGGTAGTTCCCTTAATGCATAGCTATGTCCGTATATACAATTAATAGCTATGAAATGTGACAAACCATTTATTATATTAATTCTTATTAAGTTGTACTCTATGTGGAGCTGATGAAGGTAAATTTATAGAAGGTGTAATATAAATGTGAGATGTGTTGGGTGCAGTATCGCAAGCTGCGCCTAGATTTCCATAGTGAGCATCATAAACTTTGAAGATGTGGTAAATCCATCCTACCATAATGCATTGCATGGAAGACAGTACCACAGTACAATCAATATATACAATTAGTAGCTTTGTAATGTGACAAAAGAATTATTATATTAATTCCAGATTACTCTATGTGGAACTGATGAAGGTAAATTTATAGAATGTCTAATATAAATGTGAGATGTGCTAGCGAGTAAAGTAACCACTGTCAAGCTTGTTGAGGACAAAGTTAGTGTCTTGTCTGAAGTCCTTTAAGAAAATAGTGCCTTGAGGTTGTAATTAAAACCTAGGGCATAACAATACATGAAATAGGGAATGTGATCATGGGATGTTACAAAAAGAGACAGGGCGGTACTAAGGAGGGGTGGCTACAAAGTCTAATAACCAATTCCAAAGGAAAGGGACAGGAGCCAATTAAAACGATGGGCGTGAAGTAGGCAGAGCTTTATGCACATATCCTGAATACAGCATGTCTCGAAGAAACAGCGCAAGCACTGCCAAGGCGAGACCTAAAAATGAAAATTGAGTATCAAAAAGAATGAGACAACAGTGCTGCAAAGTTCCAGATAATAAGTGGAATACATGGTATCGAAATTAATGCAACTAATATTTGTTTCCACATTTCTTAGAAATATGGGTTGGCATGTCAAATGGTACTTGTTCTCTGTCCCTGTATCCTGACAATGAGAAGACCCAAGATCAAGGTCTGGGAATAGCATGATGACAGTTCTCAGAAATATTTTAGCATCTCTCCGGCCTTCAGGGGGTGTGAGGTTAAGGTCAAGCCAACGAGGCTCCTTGATGCTGTGTCAACAGTTTGACAGAATGGATAAAAACAGAGAGACAGCCAGAAATAGGGCTAAAACTGACAGCATAAAGTGCTGAGGGGATCATACCAATGACACAACGGCAGAACAGGCCCTATACAGTTCTCTCTAACACAACATGGATTAGGCATATCCAAGTAAATATAGCAAAAATGACAAGACACAACAATCTCCAAGCAATGCGAGGAAAATTCAACAATAGAAAAAGGTAGAAAATCATTAATGTAAGACATCTGATGAAATTAATCATAAGTGCAATAGTAAGACATTCATTTCATTATCTACACCACCAGGCAACTATATCAGAAAAACAATCGAAAACACATGTTTTCTACATGTATTTTTGCTATTCAGTTACTGCTCCGGTTGGTCATAAGAATTAAATATTGCACACACTTTCAACTCGGTAGGTCAGATGGGCAATTTAGCACATCCAAGTTCGACTGTCATTTCAACTCAAAAGGATATGCGATTGAATTTTCTTGAAACATAGGAGTCGCAAGGGCTTAGTCTGAATGTGGATACGCATTTATTGAAAAAATAAAATTATACAATTTTCTATGGAACACCTGTCGTGCAATATGTGCAGAATATTGAAAAACTAAGGGGCATATTCTCAAGGAGTCATCGCCGATTTATCAGCACTTTAGTTCCGCAAAAGTAGCAATAGACTTATTGCCCTATTCTCAAGCTGGTGCAAACTGCCGATATCGCCAGTTTTCCAGCGATATCCTCCGCAAAAAACATCGCCACGGATGAGAGCGACAACTAACACTAATGATATGCAGAGTAGGCGTTCCCATGCAAAAACACATGAAAACACCGCCTCGCGATATTCTCAACGACCAGCCAGATCCGAGATGCGACCCAAAAACAGGCGATAAGGCGCGTTAGCAGCAGGGATTTAACACCTGCCTTTTACTGGTGTAAAGCAGGACGACAACCTGCAGCATGAAAGGGAGCCAAGCCCAGAGACACATCTGAAGACCAACACATGTCATGGAGCTACTGACCATGCAGCTCGGAGACCCAAGAGGGCCACAACAGCCACCGCCACCACCCCCAGGACCCCCCTTCCCCCCGGACGACCACTGAGGCAGCGCAGAACAAGACAGCTGACCTTCCCAAAACGGCATGGCCCCTTAGCCACACAATTGCAGAATGTGGGGAGAGGTGGGAACCAAGTATGTGTGAAGGAGGCAAGTCACCCATGAATAAGAATGTACACAATGCCAAGTGTGGCGGTGATGTGCTGGACAGACTACAGTATGCATAGCACAGACATGTCCATGTGGACATATACTGCTGGTGTTTGCAGTGTTGTGGACAGTGGACGCAACCATGTTACCTCAGGCAGTGGGGAAGACCCCGGTCATGTATCCGTGTCGTCCCCCCCTGTAAGCGTAAGCGGAGTGGGCTGGGCCGGCGTACGCCAGGCCAGCATAGGAGTGTGAATAAATAGGCAGGGGCTCTGGTCGTGGTTCACTTCCCGGATGGCCAACGCGTCTGCCAGGGAGGCGCCCCTCACCCTGCCACGAGTCTGCCGCCATTACCGCCAGCCTCCTCAGCTGATCGCTGGCATCCGCGACACAGGCCCCCAGCGCACCCACCGGCACAGCACCACGGAGTTATGTGTGTGCTGACTACTGTCTGCGACCTACACTGCAGTCAGCGGGGCTCTCAAATCCAATCCAATCCTGACCTGCGAGGACACGCCATCATCTCTGGCTGCACACCCGCTGAGCGCTTGAGGTGCCACCAACTCAGTGCACCACAAGTCATCGCCAAGTGGCTATGGGCCCTTTCTGACCCCCTCCTCCAGCCTACACTGCAGTCAGCAGGGCTCACAATTCAAATTGAGTCTTGATTTATTAATGGCGCAGTCCAGTAGGCAACAGACATTGCTTCCAGTGCGGCCCGCCCGGACGACGCATCATCGCAGGCTGCACACCCGCTGAGCGCTTCAGGTGCCACCAACTCAGTGCACCACAAGTCATCGCCACGTGGCTGTGGGCCCTTGCTGACCGCTGCCTCCAGCCTACACTTCGGTCAGCAGGGCTCAGAAATCAAATCCAATCCTGACCTGCGAGGACACGCCATCATCTCTGGATGCACACCTGCTGAGCGCTTCAGGTGCCACCAACTCAGTGCACCACAAGTCATCGCCACGTGGCTGTGGGCCCTTGCTGACCGCTGCCTCCGGCCTACACTGCAGTCAGCAGGGCTAACAATTCAAATTGAGACTTGATTTATTAATGGCGCAGTCCTGTAGGCAACAGACATTGCTATCAGTGCGGCCCGCCCGGATATCATCATCGCAGGCTGCGCACCCGTTGAGCGCTTCAGGTGCCACCAACTCAGTGCACCACAACACATGTACCCTTTATGATTGAGTTTTGTGCTGTGGACAGCTGACGCGACAATGTCGCCTCAGGCAGTGGGGAAGACCTGGGACGATGATGATGAAGATGAGGCAGGTGTACCACACCCCACTGCAGCTGCAGCGGGAATATCCCAAAGGGACACAATGATTAACAATCACTTCACATGAGCACGCTCATCTCTGGTGCCCCTACCTCAGTGCACCACAAGTCATGGACCCTTTATGATTGAATCTCAGTGTGTGATACGAAGATCACTGTTCTAGTTGTTGCCAGCACCAACCACTCCCTGAGTGCTGGCTTACACTCACCCCACTCCCATCCAGCACATGCGTCACTGGACATGTGACCCTGGCAATAAAAAGTGGCCGGGTGCACGTGCCCGTAGCCAGTTCCACTATCTATCTAAGTGTGTCCTTGTGGTCATTATGTATGCATGAAGGACCAGGGCCCCCTTACCTTGTGCTGTGAACTGCGGACGCAACCATGTCACCTCAGGCAGTGTCTAAGACCTTGGACGCGTAGCTCTGTCTTCCAGCCCTGTAAGCGTAAGCGGAGTGGGCTGGGCCGGCGTAGGCCAGGCCAGCGTAGGGGTGTGAAGGATTTGCCCAGGGCTCTGGGCGTGGTTCGGTTCTGGCCTGGACAAGGAAGTAACTAATGCGGGTGTCTCTGTTGTAGTGTCGGCACCACCCTGCCCGCAATCGACAATGTTGCAATGTAGCATGCACCCTGAGGGAGGGCTCGCACGAACGGAGAAATGAAGGAGTACAAGACTGCTCGGGGTCTTGGCTCATACATGCCAAGTGTTGTGTGTACCTGTAATGCCTCAGCAAGAGCCAAATGCCTAGACCTACTCGCAGTGCGAGTTCAGCCACGCATGGACTCTACATCTGTGTCCGCCCTATCCTTACCATAGGCCTACACTCACGTGGCCGCCCACCTTCAACAGACAACATCATAGTGTGGTTGTCAGGCTTGTGGACATGCGCAGACAGGCATGACAATGGTGTGCCGTAGGAGTGCAAGTGATGCAACTGCGCTGCGCGCACAAGTAAATAGGCTCGGGGGAGGGAGGAGCAGCTGTGAGGCAACATAATGCACAGTAATGCCGCACATTTGCCACATGCAAGACATGTCAAACATGAATCTCAAAGTCACACACATCCCACCCCACCCGCAACAAGCCACTTCACATTTCCTGAATGCAAGCAGATGAGAAACTAACATAAGGGATGAAAGCTCCTTTGTCTGAACTATCAGGCGGAAGCACATCTGCACCTCCGACCTCGGAATTGCATGTGCCCGGCACCCCTGACAGATATTATAGCAGCTGATGTCGACTCCCACACTACGCACAGCCCGACGAAAGACCAACGTATACACACCCCACACACAGAAGTCCTTGCTCGAAGTTATCTTGCATGGAATGGCCTTCACACTTACTCCCACACCATCCCAGGCCTACAACCGTTGCACACTAAAACAACTCATTGATCCGAGCTGTGGCATTTCATCCACAGAACTGGCACAGGTCAGAACAGTGCCGCTTCAACCAGAGCCACTAACACAATGGCAGAACATCCCGGACACATGCACAACCCCTGTCACGTGGAACTGTACTGTGCACGTATGCTGCATTTACTGGGGGTGCTGCGGATCAGTTACTGGCTAAGCTTCCGCCTTGCCAATGTCACCTGCGTTCAGCCTGTGTTGCATTGTCGATCGTGCATATTCGAGTGGTCCATGGATGTCTGCCTATCCAACAGGACGGTAGCTGAACTGGATTTTGACATGTGTGTGCGCCCCCTGTTGGCCCACGACCAGGAGTGTCACTGTGATACCCGTTTATGGGATGCCTTGATACTTGGCATACATGCTGGTAGCTGGACCTGGGAGATTGCACAACTCCTCGTGTGCAGTGACCACATTGAACCGCTCCCCTATTGGGCTGTAGTGCTAATTGGTGAAAGGGGGTGGACGCAGCACATCTGTCCGGACCTGCTAATGGATGGCCTAGCTATCCTGTTTGATGAAGTCGACAACGAGCTCATGTTGGAAATGATAGCCTACGAAGCTGCAATCGCTTTTATGGACGAGTAACTACGTACCTGCAGCCACAACAGATTGGAACCCATTGCACATGTCCCAACACCTTGTTGCATCTTGGAGATCTGGTCACATATCCCACGACAACAGTGGACATGGCTACATTCGCCTGGACTCCGAATACATGAGCGGACAACAACGCCAAACAACACACACCTGTGAAAGGTGAGGCACTCCCCCGGAGTGGTCAGCGGCGCTTGGCAACGTTCCTCATTCTGACATACTGCTGCATTGGTCTGCATGTTGTGGCACTAATCTTGCCCGTACTGACACGCATATGCTAATAAAGTCTACGCACCTTCACTTGTATTCAACTGTGATGAGTGTTGGTTTGAATGTCAATGTGTGTCTCACTGCCTATCTGGGTCACGGCCATACATGCGCACTGATAGCATTACCCAGGGAGTACATTTTTGTGGAAACACTGTCCCTACATTCATCCATACTTTCATACTTGATTGAGCATAGCCATGACACATCTGTGTGAATTAGAATGTTTTATTCACATTCAGTGGAGTGTTGAAGCTGGACCAGTACAGGGCCATGCAAACCCCACTTTGCAATGTTGCCCTGTGGATGGCCAGCCGGAGTCCTTTAGGGATTGACAAGTTCATCGGGAGTGGAAGACTTCAGTCCGCAGTGTGCTTGCTGTGTCATTGGTAACCAAACCAAATATGGCAGTCCATGTCGAGGTCCAAGGTGAGTGTCGCTGAGTGTATCGGGGGAAAGTGGAAGGTTTTATTCCAGGGCATGATGCAGAGGGCAGAACCAAGCTGAAACAGGCCATATGGCGGAGATGAATGCTACCACTTCATTCTTACCACAAAGCCCGATTCATCATCATCTCCGTCCTCTGATGTGTCCGGTGCCTCACATGCGGGTGGTGGTGTTTTGTCTGCATCACTGTGTGGCAGTGACACATCAGGGGCCAGAGGTGGAATGTCTGCCGCAGTGTGTGGCACTGACACTTCAGGGGCCAGGGATGTGGATGGAGTAGTAGCAGGAGCATTCATCCACGCCAGGCCTTGTGGTGGCAATGCCATGATGAGGATCTGCAGGGCATGGAGGATCACAGTTACATCTGACTGGTGTGCAGCCGTGGCAAACATTCTTTCCGCCTGCATCCGCTCCAAGCTCTCCATCATTCTCCTTATGTGTCCCAACTCCCGGCTGACATCGCTGGAGCCACTCTGACTAGACAGTTGTTCTTGGCTCAGAGTCATGACTCCAGCGATGTCAGCCATGGATTGTTGGAGAGCATGGAGCGGACAGTGGGTGTCTGTTAGGGACTGTAAGTCGTCCCTGATGGGACTTAGACACCCACGTATGGCATCTAGTTTGGCTGACATGAGTTCGGACCCCACCCTCAGCTGGTCAGCCATCTTCTCCTGGCACCCGAACACACGGCGTTGGAATGCAATGTGTTGGTCGTGGGGGTCCTGGGAGACAGCCGTGGTGGTGGGTTCTTCCTGCTGTGTGGTCTGTGCAGGGGGTGGGTTCTCATCGATGCAGCTGGGCTGCCCTGCTGCTGGAGGTGGGGTGGCAGAGCTGTCCATGTGCTGTTGGAGGGCGTTGGTGTAGATGTTGGTGTGGTCCTCTTCATCATCAGTGCTGTGTTGTTGGGTCTGCTCTGCAGGAGGTGTTGATTCTCCCTCTGCAATGTGAAGGGGAGATGCAGATTGACATTGTGTTCAGATGTATGTTCACGCATTGTACAAGTTTACATACAGACTGCATGACAATGTACATTGTGACTGTTTGTGAGGCGATGCCAATTTGATGCGGGACAGTTGACATTTCTGCACAATCAGGGATGTGAGGGTGTACTTGTACATTATCATCTCACAATTTCCTGCTATGCCACATGCGAATGGCCATTTTCTACAAACAAGCGGCAGCAGTTGTGTCCTCTGTTCTGTTGTGTGAATGTTGCAGTTTGTACCACATTGTTGTCAATGTTGAGGTGCTCTGATTCTTATGTGTGCGTGCTGCATTGTGGGTGAGTTGCCCCTTCAGCTCTGATTTGGCTGGCCCTTATCCCTTTCAGGTGGTGTGCCTTTCACTTCTGTGCTTATACAGTGCTGAGATGTTGCGGACTTGGGTAAATTGGTCTCTTGTTCGGAGTTGTGACTCTTGGGCATGGTTTGTCCGCAGATGTGCTATACTTAATTGTGCATGTGTGCCACTGGGCCCATCTCCCCCCGTCCCCCAAGTCCCTGGTCGTTACTCACCCTGTTGCTGTTGGGTCAGGTCATGTTGTGCAGTGTCCGGTCCCCCAAATCCTGCCACCGTCTCCCCAATGATGGTCCCAGGCTGGTCCTCTATGGGGCTTGTGGGGTTCTGGTTGTCCTCTGTACTTGCTCCGGCTACCTCCATGGTGCTTCATGGTTGTTTGTGTCTTGGTTGTGTTTTTGTTTGCCGCTTTTATAGTGGTTTTTCCCGCCTGACTTGTGTGACTTGCAGGCCTGGCGCTGCTTATTGCGGAATTTTTTTATCGCAGTTGGGCACATTGCAACTTTTTTCACGTTCGGGTTTAGATTTTTATCGCCGTCCAGGTAATTTTATCGCGGACATTTGACGCGTTGTCGGGAGACTATCGCATGATACCGCTGTGTTGGGAATACGACGTTAACACGGAGTTATTTTCCCGTGATAGACGGCGATGTGAAAAATTGCGTTAACATATTTTGGCGAAGATTATCGCACGTTCTTGAGAATATCCCCCTAAATTCATTTGAAAGTATATAACAGAAGTCCACTAAACAATATACATGCACTTATTCTAGTTATTAGAGAG
Source organism: Calotriton arnoldi (assembly GCA_963921515.1). Classification (NCBI taxonomy): domain Eukaryota; kingdom Metazoa; phylum Chordata; class Amphibia; order Caudata; family Salamandridae; genus Calotriton; species Calotriton arnoldi. Next base: position 774,453 of record CAWUFW010007423.1, on the reverse strand, counting down.
TGGACGAATGTCATCCTTACCTAAATATCATGATGATGTTGACCCCAAAGTCCCTTCAAACTGTGCTACGACTGTTTATCGTGTTAATCTGCCTGCTCATAATGTTTAATTACTCAACCATTGTTTATAATTTGTGTTTTGAAATCTAAATTGTCATTGGCCCAACTCTTTAGAATCTTTCAGTTGGCACCTGACTTCAAGTGTGAGTGATTTGAAGCCAAATCAATAATTCCAGGCTCATTGTAATAAGTCGTGGCGGGCACAGTTCGGGAGTGCCGAGGGGAGCTTGCCTTGATTTATTTACACCGAGGGACTCGTTTTGCATAAGATGTCGACATATAGATGTTCTGCATGGTATGTCTTCTAGAGGATCCGAGTGACATCTGAGACTTGGTGAACGATATGTCAATACTGTTGCCTTAGGATTAAAGCACCGAAGCTCCTCGGTTAATCACTTTTTAAAAGCTATTTTATTTGCCCAACTGCTGCTAGGAGAAAAGAGAAAACTATTACACAATAACAATTCTTACAATACTTACTTGAGTTTTTATCAGTGCTCAGCCATTGATTTTCAGGATTTTCAGTGGTTTGATGTTTGCACCGTGGCGTCAGGCTTGTGAACTTTAAAAGTGGTGATTCGTGAGTACCTTTCCTAAATTGGACAGAGTGAAGCCAGCAAGCCCGACCACTGTTCGGAGGGCTCGGCAGAAGGTGAACTCTCCCTGAGAGAATTTTGGAAAAAACAGACGATATGGCACATTTTATAGCAATTTTTTTACATAAACTGGCTAAATGTCAGAGGTTCTGTAGGCATGCTAAAGAAATTGTAAGGCTGGAAGGGTGGCCTATGTGGAAAGTGTTTTGGGCTTGTGTGTGGAGACCTACGATATATACTTATTGGGTCACTGCGATCATGGAGCTGAACTTATGTGTGCAGGGTAGAAACGCGTAGTAATATAGGCGAGCATGTGCTTCTATCTACTTCCTTGTATGGGGCAGTGGCTCTGGTTCTTGGATGAATATGATACACAAGCCAATACTCAGGGGCTTATTTACAAGCCCCTTGCGCCACTTTTGCGTCACTTTTCACATGTTAAAAGTGACGCAAAAGTGGCGCAAGGGGCTTGTAAATCTGCCCCTCAGTTCTTTGCAGCCGCGGCCCGTGCAGGTAAGAGCGGTGGGGCCGGGTTGGGGGGGATTCGACAGACGACAACGAGGGAAAATTAAATAAATAATTAATTTTCCCAACTCGTCGTCTGTCAAAATCATCCCCCACCTTGCCCCACCGCTCTTACCTGCACGGGCCGCGGCTGGTTCTTTGCTCAATGTAACAGGAAGCAATATTGGGGGAGCAAAGAAAAAGCGAATTATAAACAAATAATACAAGAGCCTATACAACTTCCTGGCGCAAGAAATTGATGGCAATGTAGGATAGCAAAACCTATATGAATGATACGTTCAATACTATAGAGGAGTGCAAACACCACACATTGGGCCATGCAGCGCAGCAAATCACATTACTGAGCTGCGTGACAGGGAAAGGGAAGGAATGTGCTGTATTTAAGTCAAAATTGCACGTTCCTGCCTTTTCCTCTGTGCTATCGCCCTTTTGAATGAATGAATGAGAATTATTTCTATAGTGCTCTGCTACTCCAGGAGTGTCCCAGCACTCTGCCCCAACCTTTTAGTTGCCTAGTGCCAACGCAGGCACCCTTGCACCATGGTGAAAGGGTGCCTGCGTTGTAAGGAGGATTGTTTTTGCGCATGAAGGGCTAGCCTCCTCCACAAAAAAAATCCCCTGAGGCTTTTTCCTCTTTCTATGTGTGCGGCAGAATGCAGCACACATAGAAAGAGAAAAAAGCTAGGAGAAATAAAGATATTTCTCCTCGTTATGCCTCACCTGGGGAGGCGTGGGTATTTTGCGCATTCCCAGTTCAACCACTTGTGGGAAATCTGGGAATGCATCAAAATACATGAATGTTGCGTGGAACCACCCATGCAACACCCATTGAAATGTCTCACTGACGCAGAGTAATGCAATGCAGCAATGTGCACTGCGTAGCACTACTCAAGATATATGAAACCATTCAGGGCTACGCAAGGTGGCCTTGCGTGGCCTCATAAATCTCATTTTCAAGTTGCGTCGCTCCTGCACCACATTGCATAGCGCAAGAGCGACTCAAATGGGCTCATAAATAGGCTCACTTGTATCTGAATATTTTTAAGTTATGACATTTGCCTACATTTTACCATTTGTAATGTCATGTATGTATTCTGGTCCTCAGCCTTCGCTGTGCTCACTGTGAATACAAAGCTGGCTGGCTCATGTTGCATATGAAAGGTGCAAAAATGGTGGAGTGAAGGGGTAAGTATTCATCTCCATTGGCCTGGTATGCTCTCCCCACACCATCAATTTTGCTCCTTCAAAGGTAGCCCTAAAATGGGGCATATTATCAAGCGGCAGCGATAATTATCGCTGGCCGCCCTCAGCGTGAAAATGTTTATCGCCGGCTATCGCAGATAATTATCGCCATGCTAGCGCTGTATTAACAACGCATAGCGCAATGGCGATAATTATCCCAGCGATAGCAATGTTTTCCATGGAACATCGCTGGTTTTTCAGCGATGTTCCATTGAAAACGGCGATAACCTTGCTGATACGACCCTGTGGTCGTATCGGCATAATCCACCCCCAATGGTAAGTATGGCTAAGTCAGCATTTTAGCAGACGTTAGTTTTTGGCGAAAACCGCGGTTTTCGCCAAAAACTAACGTCTGCTAAAATACGTGGGCCTCCTTGTAAATATCACGATGTGCACATCAGCGATAAATTACAGGGAGTACTGCCCACTTTGCATCTCATTAGAGATGCAAAGCGAGGCGTCGGGAAAACGGGTGCTAACATGCGCTAATGCATGTTAGCATCCTCTTGTAGATAGGGCGAAAATATTATCTCCGCTTTTTTGGCTTTTAAAGCCAAAAAAACAGAGATAAGGCCCTTGTTAATATGCCCCCAAGGGGCATATTATCAAGAAACGGCATTAAAATTATGGCCGCTTTAGCGGCAGAAAACTGCCGCTAAAACGGCGATAATGGGCTTGATAATATGCCCTTGAGAATTCCAATAGAAGCCCATGTTCTGGTGTCAACATGGGCTTCTATTGGAATTCTCAAGGGCATATTATCAAGCCCATTATCGCCGCTTTAACGGCAGTTTTCTGCTGCTACAGCGGCGATAATTTTAACGCCGTTCTTGATAATATGCCCCTAAATTCGGTGGTTTCTGGACAATAAATGATCTGCCTGCATACCCTCCCCCAGCCACAGTGAGTAATGACTGTGCTGCGGAAGTATCATCCAATCCACGTCGCTGTGATTACTCTCTCTGGATGGGGGAGGGGAGGGAGTCAGTTAGTCTCATCCAGAGACCACCTCATGGGCGCCTCATAATTAGCACAGTTAGAAGTGTCTGTGTGCCTATTTTTATCAGGCAGAGATCTGGACCATATGGCACTGGTCCATGGGAAGTGAGACAGCACCTTCTCTCCTGGTGGCAACAGCAACAGGTAAGTTGGTGCTTGAGGCCTCCAACCTCCGCGACCAAAGGAAGGTGATTAGCTCGTAAGAGGACTGGTTTTTTACGAATATTCGGAGACTCCAGACAGATCAGAGCCTATGAAGAATGGGGAAGTCAGTGATCTGTTTGACAAGTGTCTAACATGTAACCTTTTGAAGCCACTCCTTCCTTTAAAAGCAGGAAGAGCTGGGGAAGTGTTGATTGTCATGCAGGTCAATGGGGCTGGTGCAGAGTGAGTCGTTGGCCATAATCAGGGCCACTGGAATGATGCTGCAGGGGAGGGTCATATTATGCAGCTGGGTTGAGCGACTTATGCGGCAAGAAGAGGCAAATTAAGCGGCATAATGTGGCACATTTTGTGGCAATATTACTTCATTATTTTGTCATTTTTACACTAGTTAACACTGCCTTGACATTAGTTGCACTTCATTAGTTCCAGCTTAACATCCAAATATAGCAATAAGAAACAGAAAAGTGACCAATCAACCTTTGCAAAGGGTATTCCAGTGTGCAGTAATATGTGTTTCTGCGTTTTAGTAACTTTTGAACCATTTGAAATTGAAACTTTTTTTTGCTAATATCTGCATATTATGCAGAAGATGATGGATTACGTGGCAAATCTTTGATTATGCAAAAAATGCTGTGGCCGCAAAATCGCATCATTCCAGTGGCCATGGTCATAATAAACATTCACTGAAAAAAAACAAGGTGCCCTAAAGTAACTATAACTCACGCCCTCACCATGCACAGTGTTGTTATCACTGATGTCATTTCAGATATCATCAGTGATGTTATGAATGATGTGATATAACATGCCATGAGTAATGTAATATATGAGGTTATAAACAGTACATGACGAGGGCATGAGTTATAGTTATATTAGGGCACGCTTTATAGTTAATGGAGACAACTTATCTGGGGAATTTCAGTGGTTTTGTTAATTCAAATGATATGTTTTACCTGACATTTTGACCTAACTATACAGTCCACAAAACCTTTGCTTTTTTCAGTAGATTTCTACATTTTTTTATGTGAAGAAAGATATTATTACAATTCCAAACTATAACATCACTTTAATCTTTGTTTGTTTCAGTGAATTTCTGTGTTTTTCTTAATGTAAAGTAAGATGTCCATCGCTGTGCTCAGGCCAGGCCCTGCATCCAAAGCCCCACCAGTGCCTAATCCCACCACTGTGCACAGACAATTGTCATGTAACAATATAAAGGGTATCATTTTAAGTAAGGCAGACCTACTGGCTTTGTCAAAGGCTCAAAACACCAAAATATAAAAAGCTGGCCTATTGGAGGTGAGCACATCAACACATACAAAGCAGCCCTATTGGCTGTGTCAGAAAGTCACCGATTACTGTAATCAAATGTATATTTTTTATATACAGTCATTGCACATTTTAATAACAATGATTATCACAAAATATACTCTCTGAAGCATTTTTTTAAAAACATAAACATGCCTTTGATATTTTCTTTCAACATTTTTCAGGACACAAAATGCAACCATAGAATTAACCACAATAATTACCTGAACTCCAGCTAACAAACATACAGCTCCAGCTCAGAGTGCTTTGAAAATATTGGTAAGCTCTCCTCCTGGGGTCATGGATTCAATCATCCAGGAGACTTACTGCATTTTTTATTTTGCTAGGGCAGCTCTCTGCAACCCCACACAACATTAAAAAAAGCTTGGTGGTGCTCCTACTCCATGTAGGCCACCATGAACATCAAAACCTATTTTGAAAAAAAAACCTTGCAGAGAATTATGTGGCGTCCTCCAGCTTACACAGTAAATGTGAAATGAGAATCTATTCCACTCCTTTCACATTCCTGCTTTATTTATATAGTTTTATTTGAGGAGGGGGCATACACTACCACCCCCCAAGCTTTATGAAGGGCCATGGGACCCCAATACAGGGACCAAAATATTTAATATTGGGAAGAGGGCATTCTGCTACCATCCCCAAGCTTTTTACAGGTCCCAGAGACCCCATCCCCTAGGGCCTGATTTGTTTTTTTATCAGAGGAGAGGGCATGCAGCTCCCTTCCCAAGCCTTTTCAAAGCCTAAGGCCCCCATCCCGGGGGGGAGGGGGACGATGTATTTTTTAATTTGGGAAGGGTTCAAGGGCCCCCCTTCCCTGAGCCATTAAAAGGCCATAGTAACCCATCCCCTGCATGGATTCAGGCAGGGAAGCTGGTGGGACCGCAGGGGCCCTGGTGCTCCTCCAGAGGCCCGAGGCCTGCAATTGCTGTGGGTGATCGGAGTACACTTCTATTTGTTTAGGCCCCTGGAGACGTGGTCCCTGGGGCCATGTTTTGGCTCAGGGAAGGGGGTGGCTGCACATTTCCTGGTACTTTCAAATGGCTCGGGAGGTGGTCCCCATAACCCTCTCAATTCAAATGAAAGTAGCCACGGGGAATGGGATCCCCAGGGTCTTAAAATGACTCAGTGATGGGGGCTGCACACATTATTCCCCATAAATTATGCTTGTGTCGACTCCCAAGTCCTTGCCCACCCTGGGGGGTTAAAAATAGAAAAGGGTGGGAGCATGCCTTTTGTTTAGTTTTACAGTGGATCTATGGTACTGCTAAAAAAAATTACTTTTTTCTCCCAAGATGGGGGTCTCAGAGGGATCCTCCCCCCCAGGTCTAGGGGTTCAGGGTATCCCTATCATGCCCCCCATATGCTTTTTGTTTAACTTATTTTGAGCACATGGGACTTAGTACCTGAGTCTTAAAATGGCTGCTGCTATACCGTTGTTGAAGTGGTGGCAGTCAATCAGATTATATATATAAATCTGTTGGGTCTGTCGTTACTCCAGGGTGTAATATATATATATACATTTCTCAAAAACTACTGAACAGATTTACACCAAATCACAAAAAGCACAATTTCTGGATCAAAATCTAGCTTTCTGCCGAATTTACTGTATTTCCGTTACACCATTTTTGCGGTATCGCTGTTCTATTTTCCTATAGAAAATTGCATGGCGAAAACACATTTTGGGACCCCTCTTTTTGTAGGCCCTTGAATGACAGAACACCCAAAACTTTCCAGGACAAAGCTGAGGTGGGTGTGATCTTTTGCAAAGTTTTGTGAAGATTTATCAAACGGCGCCAAAGTTATTAGCAAACCAAAAAAATCTATTTCCAATGGAAATGTGATCCTGACTATAATTATACAGTGGCAACCACCACTGGATAATTACCATCTGTTTCTGTGTAACGGATCCTCACCCCAATGGGATCTCTTTGTACTACTGACATACATTGGATGCTTATTTTTACCAAAAGTAAAAGTAATTTTATTGATCTCAGAAGAAAGAAAGACTAGGATTCGAACCTGTCACTGTAAGATTAAACAGGTTTCTACAGTGGATGTACTGTCCTTTGCACCAGCAGACCTGGCTTGGAACACGTTAACTTGTCATGCCATGTTAAGTCACTGTGTGACTATAAAAGGTCAGTAGGGTTGGGGCAGAGTCACTCATATGTGATGAGACTGGATGGAAGCTGCTTTGTATGGATTCCCCTGGCATGACACCAAAAAAGGCCGAGGTATCTTGTTTTGTAAAGTGGAACTATAGTAATATTGTTAACATCCTGTTGGAAATGGCCCTTTTTGCAGGGTTATCCCCAAACTTTTTGCTTCTTCCTCCTACTTTTTCCTGACCTGTTTGTGTTGGTTTTAGGACTCTGGGCACTTTACCACTGCTAATCAGCGCTAAAGTGCATATGCTCTCTGTAAATTGTGTTATGGATTGGTGTTTCCATGATTGGATATTTGATTTATTTGTTAGTCCCTAGTAAAGTGCATTGAGTGTGCCAGGGCCTGTAAATCAAATACTACTAGTGGGGCTGCAGCACTGATTGTGCCACCCACGTGAGTAGCCCTGAAAAGGTAACTCAGACCTGCCATTGCAGAGTCTGCGCGCAGTTTGTAACTGCCATGTCGACCTGGCCAGTGCACACACTTGCCAGTCCCTAACCTTCCCTTTTCTTATATGTCAGCCACCCCTAAGGTAGGCCCAAGGTACCCATGTGGGCAGGGTGCAGTGTATGTGAAAGGTAGGACATGCCCTGGTGTGTGTGGCATGTCCTGATAGTGAATTACGGCCAATTTCGTTTTTCACTATTGCAAGGCTACCTGTTCCCCATAGGTCAAAATGGGGAGTTTGTTTATAACATCTTATAAACATAACTGGCCCGGGGAATTAGGTAGGAAAATAAAGTTTCGTATGCCTGAACTCAGAATCTAAAGATGCATCTTTTAGTGAAGGTGATTTTTACATTCTGTGTTTGAAAATACCACTTTTAGAAAGTAGGTATTTTCTTGCTCAGTCACCCCATGTGCCTCTGCTGGAATGTGGATTGCCTGTCTGGGTTTTGGATGACAGAAGGCTGGGGAGCAGGAGTGGCTCCAGATAGTCTAGGTGGGTAAGGAAAGGGCTGAATAGACCTGGGCTGCAATTGGGGAAGGGGGAGGAGATTTCCATGCACCTAAAAGGGCCTGGTCTGCCTCTGACAATGCCATCTCCACCTCCTGCCAGGAAGTCACACCAGAGAAGGCAGAACTGGTCCTGGCTGGGCACAGACACTCTCTGCCTAAGAGATCAAAGGATTTTGGGATATAAATATTGGGACCCAGACCCCTGAACTTTAAAACTCTTTTGGACCAAGAAGACTGCCAAGAAGAAGAGCTGGAGAAGCTGTGAGGAGGAACTACCACTTTGCTGTGTGCTTTGCTGTGTTGGCCTGCAGTGGCTGCTTCTGTCTTGGGCAGTGAAAGGACTGGACTGGACTTTCTGCAATCTACTTATGTGAGTTTCTCCAAGGGCTTGAGGCAGAGCTTGCCCCCTGTTCAAGAAGTCTCAGGAACAGCAAAGACTTCAAGTTCTTCTGCCCTCAGCACTGGGGACCGTGTGTTTTGTGATGCAACAGAAGAAAAAGCAACCCGACGCCATCTACGATGCTGCTGCCGACTCCGTGTCCTCAAGGCACCGCAGAGGGCACCGCCGCAACGCGACCCTGGTCTCACTGACGATGCCTGCTGATGCCGCCACTGAGCCGCTGCTCGCACTGCGACCTGTGGGCACCGCAATCCGCACCGCCTCACTTCACGACGACGCCTTGGTATCCCCGACGATGCCGCTCCACGCTGAAATCTACGCCGCCGCTTGCACCGTGGTTCGAGGGCACCGCTCGTAAAGTTACACGATGCACCGCCCTCATCCCGCACCGCAGCCTTGGCCTACCGACGCCGGCGCCATCGACCCCAGTTCGTCAGCCGACGACAGCGCTTCAGCAATGATGACGTCGCTGCTTGCACCGTGACCTGCCAGCACCACAACGAGCACCGCATTCACTTTGCACCGTGACCCTGGTCTCACCGACGATGCCATCTGATGCTGCCACCGAGCCGCTGCTCGCACCGCGACCTGAGGGCACCGCACGCCGCACCGCTGCACTTTGCACTGCAGCACCCGACGCCTGCCGACGCCAGCGCTCCTGACTTCAACAGAGAGGAGTTCCATCTGCAACGCGTGTGACTTCAAGGGCCCGACGACTCCTGCACCGACCTCCGGAACTGATGCCTGTGGACGCCGTGCTTTCGTAAGCTCAACGTGAGGTCGCCAACGCCCTGCATTTCTAAAAGGTACTGTTTGCGGCTCTTCCCGACACCATAGCTGGCCCGCGACGCCGGGTCAGCCAGAACTGTTTGGATTTGTTTGCTCACGACGCCGTGATAGCCCTGGACGGAGTTATCGACCTCAAGGAACTGTTTTTCAAGCATATTTGATAACTGAAGATTTTTAAGTACTGTATTGTGTATTTTTATAGTTTTTGGTCTTGTCTTAAGTATATAAAAATATTGGATATTTTTCTAAACTGGTGTGGTGTCCTTTTGTAGTGCTCTCACTGTATTACTGTTGGTTATGTGCAAATGCTTTACACACTGCCTCTAAAATAAGCCTGACTGCTCGTGCCAAGCTACCAAGGGGGTGAGCAGGGGTTATTTTAGGAGTGTAACTCCCTTATCTGCCTGGCTTTGGCACAAGCCCTAGCCTACCAAAAATCCCATTTCTAACATTGGTTGTCAGCGGTGAGATAGGACTTGCATTTGCACTTGACTTACAGTGATTGGTGTGCACTATTACCATATCGCAGACCATTACGTGCCACATACTGGTTCTTTTTCTTTTTGGCCTATTTTTGATCTTGCCAGTTTGAACTTGCTACTTCATCATGCCTGAATCAATTGCATCATCTGTTGCATCCTTGGAAGTGGCCTTTTAGGAGGAGAGGTTGGAAACCGACAATGGGAAGGAATTGAAGGCGATCTGCAAAACCCTCAAAATCCAAATCAGGGGCCTCACCAGAAAAGAGGAGCTACAAAAGGTGCTGAGGGCCTGGGTAGCAGCCAGACATGCTAGTGAGCTGTCTGGAGATCTTGGCATGGAGGCAGAGGAGCCTATTCCAAGGGTGGATGTGCTTTTGGGAGGGGGGGCACCCTCTAAACCAGAGGAGCTGGAGGACAGGCGGGAAGCGAGAAAGTTTCAGTTGGAGGAACTCAGGATGGAAAGTGAGAGGGAAGACAAAAGAATAGCCATGAAGGAAAGGAAGATGATGTTAGACCATGAGTTTAAAATGAGAGAGCTGGACTGGGAAGCCAGTGGGGCTAGGCTCACCCCAGATGGTGGCAGCAAAAATGTAGTGTCCAGTACTGCGGGTGAGGTGCACGCACACACAGATTTGGGGCCCTGCTTCAAGGAGGGGGTTGACATACACTAGGGGGTTCAGGATTGTGAGGTTACTCCAGTGATGCACAGTGTCACTGAGGTGAATTGGGGAACTGGCACAGGGGATCATATTACTGGTAGTGGGAGGTACACTCTACTGACTCTAGATGAGAGGTACAGGGAGAGGGGTTCCCCCATGATAGAAGCCCTAGTAAGTGAGTATGGAGACCTTTTGGTGGATTCCAGAGGGTCTGGAGAAGCATCTGGGGGTGACCCGGAAGGAAGTGGCTTAGGTATTTCCCAACCAAGGGTGGTGGGAAAGGTTTGTGGTAGCCCAGATAGGTCCCGGTGTCGTGGGAAGGGTGTAGGGACTCACGTCTTGTCTCCGCGGAGAAGGAGTGGGAATGGGCTGCGGCCCAAGGCGCCCAAAACCCGGTCCCAAAGCCTGGGTGGTTTCAGGAGGGAACACCAGGTCGGGAGCCTAGGCTGTACTGGTAGGCTGTCCGTTGAGGGGGATCTCCTACTGTCAGGAGAACGTGGAGTGTCTGTAAACAGAGCTCCAGCAGTTCTGGTGTCTGGGGGTGCCGCTCCTAAGTGGAGGGTGCAGAAGTCCAGATTGAGGGGTGAGAGGGGGATGCGTTCCCCAGTGGGAAAACCATTGGGTCAGGGGCCTGCCAGAAGGGCTGAGCCTCCTAGGAGTGACCATGGTGACACCACTTCTGTCCTGGGGGATCTTCGCGCACTGTCAGATGGACAGGGGTCGGGAGATCTGCGCCAGGCAGACTGTCACACAACACATGAGTCATGTGTTACCCTCAGGGGGGGCATGCATGCTACCAAGGAAGTCCTGGTGCGCCGGGCAGGTGCTCAGCCACAGGGTTTAGTCCCTGGGTTGGGAGGCCAGGTTCAGGTCCTGCCTGACCTGGAGGGAAGGACGACTGTAAGCAGTGTCCTGACCGGTTTGTCTTCTAGGGGTCCCACTCCAGGTGGGAGGGTGCAGAACTCTGGAAGGGGGTGCAGAGGGAGGGAGTCCTCACCTCTGACCCCGGTTCAACCTGAGGGTTTAGATCCGAGGGTGGTAGATCAGTTGCAGGGTCAAGGCCCTGAACTGGTGGAAGAATTGTGTAGGAGGTCTGGTTCCAGCGTCCTGACAGTTTTTGGTTCTGGGGCTGCTTTTCCTGGGAGGAGAGTGCAGGACCCCAGAAGGAAAGATGAGGGGAGGAGAGCCTCGCCCGAGACCTCTGGTCAGCCGGAGGGTACCGACTCTGGGTTGGAGGACCAGGTTCAGGGTGTCCCCCCTGACCTGGGGGAAGGGGCGACTGCTAACAGTGCCCCTACCAGTTTGCCTTCTGGGGTGCCGCTCCAGGTGGGAGGGTACAGAGCCCCAGGGGGGAGGACCGGGCGTGGGAGAGCCCACCCCAGTCCCTGGTTCAGCCCCAGGGTACAGACCCTGGGCTGGTGTACCAGTTGCAGGATAGCACCCCTGAACTGGTGGGCGGATTGTGCAGGACACCTACCACAGGTGCCCTGACAATTCTGGAAGGGAGTAACGCTCCAGGTGGGGAGGGTACAGAGCCCCAGGGAGAAGGAGAGGGTGTGGGAGAGCCCACCCCAGTCTCCTGTCCAGCTGCAGGGTACAGATCCTGGGCTGGTGGGCCAGTGTCAGGATGCCATACCTGACTTGGCAGGGGGAGAGTGGAGAAAGGATGCCAGGCACCTGGGGCTACCGCCCCCCACTCTCTGACGCCACAGTGGTTGGAGTGGCTGGAAAGGCATAAGGCCTCGCTCTCCTCACTGACAATTGTCAGTGGCCACTGTGGCTGGCTGTCCTGGTGGACAGAGTTGCCCCTGGGAGGGGGACAGGAGTCACACCCCGGGGGTGGACTGGGCCACACCATTGTGTTGGCCATGTGGGTACTGTCTGCCTGTTGGGACACATCTGTGAGCAAAGTAAGTTTAGGTGCTGCACAGATGGGGCCCACAGGTGAGGAGAAGGGTTCCCCATGGGTCAGTTTAGTAGGCCATGAGAGTATGGTTAGAGGGATCCAACTAGGTTCAGGAACGCGTAGAACGGGAAGGAAACCCTGCTGTTGTGGGCCAGGTTCCATGTTCTATCGCCCCAAGCAGGGAAGTCCATCGCGGTACGGATTGGTCTACCCTGGCTTTAGGCCTGAAGGGGGTTGTGTTAGAAAAAGCCCTTTTTGCACGGTTATCCCCAAACTTTTTGCTTCTTCCTCCTACTTTTTCCTGACCTGTTTGTGTTGGTTTTAGGACTCTGGGCACTTTATCACTGCTAATCAGCGCTAAAGTGCATATGCTCTCTATAAATTGTGTTATGGATTGTTGTTTCCATGATTGGATATTTGATTTATTTGTTAGTCCCTAGTAAAGTGCACTGAGTGTGCCAGGGCCTGTAAATCAAATACTACTAGTGGGCCTGCAGCACTGAGTGTGCAACCCACATGAGTAGCCCTGAAAAGGTAACTCAGACCTGCCATTGCAGAGTCTGCGCGCAGTTTGTAACTGCCATGTCGACTTGGCCAGTGCACACACTTGCCAGTCCCTAACCTTCCCTTTTCTTATATGTCAGCCACCCCTAAGGTAGGCCCAAGGTACCCCTGTGGGCAGGGTGCAGTGTATGTGAAAGGTAGGACATGCCCTGGTGTGTGTGGCATGTCCTGATAGTGAATTACGGCCAATTTCGTTTTTCACTATTGCAAGGCTACCTGTTCCCCATAGGACAAAATGGGGAGTTTCTGTATAACATCTTATAAACATAACTGGCCCGGGGAATTAGGTAGGAAAATAAAGTTTAGTATGCCTGAACTCAGAATCTAAAGATGCATCTTTTAGTGAAGGTGATTTTTACATTCTGTGTTTGAAAGTACCACTTTTAGAAAGTAGATATTTTCTTGCTCAGTCACCCCATGTGCCTCTGCTGGAATGTGGATTGCCTGTCTGGGTTTTGGATGACAGAAGGCTGGGGAGCTGGAGTGGCTCCAGATAGTCTAGGTGGGTCAGGAAAGGGCTGAATAGACCTGGGCTGCAATTGGGGAAGGGGGAGGAGATTTCCATGCACCTCAAAGGGCCTGGTCTGCCTCTGACAATGCCGTCTCTACCTCCTGCCAGGAAGTCACAACTAAGAAGGCAGAACTGGTTCTGGCTGGGCACAGACACTCTCTGCCTAAGAGATCAAAGGATTTTGGGATATAAATATTGGGGCCCAGACCCCTGAACTTTAGAACTCTTTTGGACCAAGAAGACTGCCAAGAAGAAGAGCTGGAGAAGCTGTGAGGAGGAACTACCACTTTGCTGTGTGCTTTGCTGTGTTGGCCTGCAGTGGCTGCTTCTGTCTTGGGCAGTGAAAGGACTGGACTGGACTTTCTGCAATCTACTTTTGTGAGTTTCTCCAAGGGCTTGAGGTAGAGCTTGCCCCCTGTTCAAGAAGTCTCAGGAACAGCAAAGACTTCAAGTTCTTCTTCCCTCAGCACTGGAGACTATGTGTTTTGTGCTGCAACAGAAGAAAAAGCAACCCAACGCCGTCTATGATGCTGCTGCCGACTCCGTGTCCTGAAGGCACCGCAGAGGGCACCGCGACCCTGGTCTCACCGACGACGCCTGCTGATGCCGCCACCGAGCCGCTGCTCACACCGTGACCTGTGGGCACCGCACTCCGCACCGCCTCACTTCACGACGACGCCTTGGTATCCCCGACGACGCCACTCCACGCCGAAATCTACGCCGTCGCTTGCACCGTGGTTCGAGGGCACCGCTCGTAAAGTTACACGACGCACCGCCCTCATCCCGCACCGCAGCCTTGGCCTACCGACGCCGGCACCAGCGACTCCAGTTCATCAGCCGACGACAGCACTTCAGCAATGACGACGCCGCTGCTTGCACCGTGACCTGCCAGCACCACGACGAGCACTGCATTCACTTCGCAACACGACCCTGGACTCACCGATGACGCCATCTGACGCCGCCACCGAGCCGCTGCTCGCACCGCGACCTGAGGGCACCGCACGCCGCACCGCTGCACTTCGCACTGCAGCACCCAAAGCCTACCGACGCCAGCGCTCCTGACTTCAACAGAGAGGAGTTCCATCTGCAATGCGTGTGACTTCGAGGGCCCCGACGACTCCTGCACCGACCTCCGGAACCGAAGCCTGCGGACGACGTGCTTTTGGAAGCTCAACGTGAGGTCGCCGACGCCCTGCATTTCTAAAAGGTACTGTTTGCGGCTCTTCCCGACACCGTAGCTGGCCTGCGACGCCGCGGTCAGCCAGAACTGTTTGGATTTGTTTGCTCACGATGCCGTGATAGCCCAGGACGGAGTTATCGACATCAAGGAACTGTTTTTCAAGCATATTTTGATAACTGAAGATTTTTAAGTACTGTATTGTGGATTTTTATCATTTTTGGTCTTGTCTTAAGTATATAAATATATTGGATATTTATCTAAACTGGTGTGGTGTCCTATTGTAGTGCTTACACTGTATTACTGTTGGTTATGTGCAAATGCTTTACACACTGCCTCTAAAATAAGCCTGACTGCTCGTGCCAAGCTACCAAGGGGGTGAGCAGGGGTTATTTTAGGAGTGTAACTCCCTTATCCTGACTAGAGTGGTGGTTTCTGCCTGGCTTTGGCACAAGCCCTAGCCTACCACAAATCCAATTTCTAACACATCCCTTTTCTATTAGCATGCCCCTAACCATGCACATCTGCGGCCAGCAAGCCTCCTTCTCATTATCCCCCTCTTTTAATGCTCTTGAACTGTTATTAAAAATCACCCTTTCAAATATGTCTGTAATCTAACTAGCTATATCCAGTGGTGGCTGCCACAACACAAAGGTGGGGGGGCAGGGAACAGACGTGTGGGCGGGAGACAGACGGGTAGGTGGGGGAGGGATGGAGAATGGAAAGGAAAATAATACTTTTTTAAAACGTGCCTTTTTCTGTTGCCTCCGACGGCCGCCTCGGTGCTCTCCCAGCAGTCTCTGAGAAGGCAGAGACTGCCCAGCCAAACCAGCCACTGCTCTCATGCTATTAGAGCAGCACCAGGATTGGTCTGAGTGGCCTGCTCTGCCACTCAGACACTGTCTTGTAGCCTGCTACTTTTCTCCAACCCAGTAGTGAACACAGCTGGGTTGAAGAAATAGAAGTGCGCATGTCTGTTTGGTTGGCCTAGGACGGCCGGCCAAACTTACATGCGCACTTCTAAGTGCCCACCACCTGCCTGTCATGGCCCTGCCCTGCCCTACACGCATGCCAGAGCCAGTCACAGAAAAATAAAATGAAATTGTTTCATTATCATTTTATTTTTCTGTGACTGACTCTGACAAGTGGGCCTACACTCCTCCACCATTATGGAGGAGCCGCCCCTGGCTATATTACTACCAGAGGAAAGTTTTTGTAAAAGTGTGGAAACCAACTTTTAACATGAAGCCAATGCCTATCCTTACCAAAATGTACTATGCAGGGCAAGAAGGTGTTAGAGGTCTTCAGTGCACAGCACACTGAGTGAAAAACTGCATGGACTAGGCATGTTAATGCACATTATGAAAAAATCTGCAAACTACCATAAGTCTTCACAGCACAGCTTGCTTAGATGCCATATGGCAGCACGGTATGTTTGTGGAAATGTGGGGTCTCATCAGGTCCCTAAACCAGAGTCCACTGCCTAACATGAAATGCTAATGAATATAAACAAAGTCTTAATCCAGTTTCAACAATTTCTCCTTTTAATCTGTGATTCTACAACCTCCATTTTGAACAGCAAGTTCAACAAGATGCCAAACCAGGCTTTTCTTCCCAGCGACTGTCAATTCTCCATTTCCTATGTAACAGCGTCAATGATAAACCCAATGCATTTCTTTACACAGGTGCGTTCATAAATAATGCTGTTTGTACTACACTTGGTCATACATGCTGTGGTCACATATCACATCGAAGCCAGTGTATTCTTAAAGAATATATGCACATTAACATGTATTCAACATAACCCACAGACACCCACCCTCTCATCCTCATTACCCTCTGTTCTACGACCGCCGCTATACTTTGCATCGTCTCTACTGTGTAGTATCTACTCAGAATATGTAGGACACCACTGTCTCCATATCTTTTTCAACATTTGTTGTTCGTGCGCTGTTCTCCGTTTTCTAGAATAATAGCGAAAATGCGTATGGCCCTCGTTGGTGCATCAGTAATGATCCATGCCCATATGTTTATTGTTTGTGTGCAGTGTAAATTGTGATCACGGGGCATATTATCAGACTTAGCTTGGAGAGCCAAGAAGAATGTGTCCCATTCAGTCGTGGTGGATCACCTCCTCAACGGCTGATAAATAAGCGCCATTACACTTATGTCTCCCACACTCCATTTAAGTAACTCTTGTAGCCAATATGTCCAAGATGGAGCTCTGCAGTCTTCAAATGCAAAGCTATTGCTCGTCTCCATGCTGTCTCAACGCTGCATATGGGGCACTCTAATGGGAGCCCTCAGTATATAGTACCCAGACGTGCCCAAGACAGGTCTGTACCGGGTAAATTATTGAGTTGTGTATATTTGAACCGTGGGTTCCTATTTACCATTTTAGTATACTCCAGTATTTTTCCCCACTCCTTGTCTGATATAGCATGCCCAAATAATTTTCCCCATTTGATTTTTAAAGGTTCCAGTGGGCCTAAGAAGGTGAGAGCCAGAGTGTGGTGCATACATATCACTGCCCTGCACTGGATCCTGTGCATCAGCAATATGGTCAGAACCTCTGCGTGTGGAGGTTCCATCAACTCAGAGCACTATAAGCCTTGGATTGGACCACACACCGCTTTGAAGGTTAGACACGGTTCTCTGTGTAAGTAAAAATTATCCTCTAGCACTTCAAATGTAAGTAGTTTATCATCAGAGTAATTGTCACCCAGAGTGTCGATACCCCTCAGTGTCCACATTTGTATATCGCGGCGAGTCGCCATTACAGATAATCTCGGCACCACCCACTTTGGGAGATGGGATTACAGGAATTTCACTCCCAATCTCTTGGTATATATGTTCCAGCAGGCCTGAATTACCCTTACTGCTCAAGGGTGAGTATGTCTCGATATATTTCTGTCATAGCGTGGTTTCATGAGATTCCCCTCCTGCAACAGTAACTTCAGACCCTGTTGTTTTGGGTCAGTCACTACCGCCAGCCATCTCATCATCCATACTAGTGAAGCGGCTATACAATAGAGTTTTGGATTTGGCACTCCCAATCAAGCAAAATGTAGGGGACGCATGGCCTTATTAAGAGCCAAGCGTTTACGCTGTGTCCCCCATATCAGTTCTGAGAATAAGGATCATAAGTCCCTGTAGACTGAAAGTGCCTGCAGTAATTGTAAAGGTAGGGCCATAGAGAAATATAACAAGAGTGGAGGAACTATCATTTTTATGATAGCCACCCAGCTAAGAGGAAAGAGCAGCTGCTGGAGCCAGAATGGAAGGGTGCCACACACCCTTGCAATTCATTTATCTAAGTTGCGCTCTTCAGACATGAGTATGTATGGGAAATCTTGATACCCAGGTATCTTAAAGTGGAGGGTTCCCAGCGGAGTTCATCCCCCAGATACAGCAGGTTTCCTCAGTGGGTATACACAGAATTACTCCCAACTCATTTTGAGTCTTGACACCTGCACAAATTCTGACAGTAGTGGTACTAATAGGGATAATTATCTCTCTGGGTCTCTCAAAAATATCAAGGCATCATCTGCATACCATGGTGTCACATAGTATTTGTCCCCAATGGGATTCCCCAGTCAGGGACCCTTGCTTCGATTAGGCAGGCCAGTGCAAGGCCAGACTGGGAACCCAAAGCAGCCCTGGCAATTTTATCAGACCAGCCCCCCTGAGTACTGGGGAGGATGCAAGTGTGAAACACTGCTGCTTTTTTACTGGGGGCCGATATTGCACACTGTTACAAAACCAGCCCCCAGTAACAAAACAGGCCTCCACAGCTGCAAAACCATCCCCCACCTGTCCAGCCTCCCGGGGAATTGCCCGATGCCCGCTATGGCCAGTCCGGCCTGGGCCAGTGACTCCAAAGCAAGGACAAACAAAATGGGGAACAAGGGGTATCCTTGTCTGGTGCCCCATTGCAACTGCCACCTATCTGACTAAACCCTGGCTGTGAGAACCCTAGGTAGTGGTCAAGCATATAGTAGATGGATCCACTTCAAGAAGCCATCTCCGATTCCCATTGCAGATAGCACTGTGAACAGATATTGCCACAATAGGGTATCACAGGCCTTTTTGATATCTACAGACAGCACAGATGGGTTCCGGAGCCTGCATTCACTTGCATTATATGTAGTAGGCGGCAGATATTGACATGTGTGCTATGTCCTGGGATGAACCGACATTGATCTGGGTGCACTAACTGTGGGAGGTAAGGTAATAGCATGTTCGCAATAATCTTCCCAGTATTTTATATTCTTGGGCAGCAACAAAATCGGCCTGCAGGACCAGACATCCAAAGAGTCTCACCCTGGCTTAGGCAATACTACAATAATGGACTCTCTTGTGGACTCTGGGAATAACCCTCCTAGCCTCACCTCTGAATACATTTGGTATAATTTGGGGTCCAGTTTAGTCTGATATGTGGTGTAAAACTTGGATGAAAGACCCTCCACCCAGGCCCGCCTGTAATCTGATGGACTCTATGGGCTTCAGTGGGGTCTCCGAGTGCAGTAACCATGCCAGTAGGCAGCCTATGCCATCTCCCTCTCCATGTTATTGCACAAGGAACTCTTTATAGTGCAAGCAGAACAGTTGTTCTGTCAGGGAATTATGTGTTTTCGTCAATTTAAGCATCTGCAGCCTATTACTTGGGGTCACTACCACTGTCCTTTATAGGTCCCTATGCCTGTGTTTCACATCCATATTTCCCTCAAAATTGTTGTTTAACTCCATAGGATGTCTTAATACATATTCCTTGTATGACTACGTTGAAAGCGTCCCATTCTATGGCAGGCTGAGAAGCCGTACCATTGCTCTCCCTAAAATAATGATCAATGGCTTCTCCAATCGTTTATCGAAATGGGGTGTCTAGCAGTGTGTCTGAC
Source organism: Calotriton arnoldi (assembly GCA_963921515.1). Taxonomy (NCBI): domain Eukaryota; kingdom Metazoa; phylum Chordata; class Amphibia; order Caudata; family Salamandridae; genus Calotriton; species Calotriton arnoldi. Next base: position 755,026 of record CAWUFW010007423.1, on the reverse strand, counting down.
TGCCATGTGGGTACAACTGTCAGCATCCTGCCCAACAGTAGTCATGTACTGTTGAGTAATAAGAGTATTCTTGGATTGTAGGATGATTTTCATGCCATAAATCTGCCAGTCCCCACCTCGCCATTCACTGCCAGAAACCCCGAGCCAGTGATACAGTCGGGGCAGATGGTGAAGGCAGGGTAGAGCAGTCCATTGCACAATCTAAAACGAGGTTTTAGTCGTCTACCCAGATCCTATGTATACCTATGGTTTGGGCAAGCTGAGGAGATAATGTATCTAAAAACTGCAGCAGCTTGGTGTCAGGCACATACACAATAGCTATGGAGAGGTTAGTTCCGTCCAGTGTTCCCTCCAATATTGTGTATCTACCCTCTGTATCTATCACAGTCTGATCTATTAGGAGAGGTACCCCTGGTGCCACCCATATCATTGTGACCCTTGCATATATGGAGTAAGTGGTCCCATAGACTTGGCCTCTCAAGCGCTTCCCTAATGTGCACAGCTATAAGTCTGTCAAATGCATCTACTGTAGTAGTGCTATAAACGGTATGCCAGCGCTTCTAGAAGGCGCATGCCCTAAGGTGTTACGCTGAAGAACCCAGGCACTTACATTCCATGTTAAGAAATTATATTTGTGTGCCATTGCCGTATGTTATTGTGAGGGGCCTATTGCTGTGTTGTTGCCCACAATGCATGGAGAACAGAAGAGTGGAAGATGGCTGCTGTGGTGTGCACGTCAGCTTAGAGCTGAAGTAAAGTGGTCATGTGTGGGTGTGTTCCCAAACTCCGGCCTGAAATAAACATGCAACGACCATTTGATAACTAACAAAACTAAACATAAAAAATATAAACATCAACTGAATCATAACATGCATTCGCTTGCTCGTTGGCATCTTGTTGATGGAGGCTGTGCTCGTAGATGGTCACTGTTGAGCTCACCTCCACCATCACATCATCATTGTCTGCATACCAGTGCCATGATCAAGGGCAGTATGTGTCAATGGGGTCCTTCATTACTGCCCACATCGGCCCTTGGCCAGATCAGTTTATCTGCCGTCTGAGGGGGTAACCGGAGGACTTCCCGTCATCGAGTCCTGACCATCCGACAGTGATGTTTCTGTGGCTCTTTCCACACCACTAGATCTTGGTAGGGTGCCTTCCTCTTTCCACATGCGGATGTCTATGATTAGGAATTCCCACTCTGCCACAGCACATTCTTTAGTAGGAGCTCCTGTGGCCATACCCCATAGGTGTTGCCCAGTCCGGCGTCTCCTTTTTGGACCTGCTGCAGTAGAGCAGTGTCGAGAGATGTCATATCCCTCTTCTTCCAGCCACGTCCACACCTCACCCGGTGTGGATAAAAAGTGCATCTTATTATTCAACGTGAGTCTCAGCTTTGCAGAGTTAACAATCCATAGGGTATTCCAAACGCTCTTAATGCCTGCTTGGCTGCCCGAAAGCCCTGATATTTTTTCTGCACCGCAGTCATGTAGTGTGGAAAAATGTGTAATTTTCTGTTAATCAATTTCCATAGGCTAGGGACTCGGGCACTTTGCAGATTGTCATCTTGGTCTCTGTAGTTCAGCAGCCTGACTACCATCGATCTCAGCAAGGCCCCCAGTGGGGGAGGCCTGGCTGGCACCCAATGTGCTCTCTGTACCATGAAGAATTTAAGCTGAGTGTTCGTAAACACAGTTTGAATTGGCCAGTCCTCCGTAAACAGTTCAGCCGAGTAGCCTCCATTTATTCTGGCAGGCCTACGACCCTGATGTTATTGTGGCAGGACCACCCTTCCACATCGTCTGACCTTTCCTGCAAAGTTTGTATTTCTCCATGTTGGTCATTAACCTGAGTGTGGCCACTGTAGGTCTCAGGGTGGCAAGACTGGATTCCATATCATCCACCCTATATGCAAGTTTCCTGTGATCTGCAAACAACAGACCCACAGCTTTGGCCATTGCATCTATTTCCTTTTCCTGGGCACTGTGGGAATTGCGCATAGCTTGTAGGATAGCATCAGAGTAGTCTGCAGTCATAGGGTCCTCTTTCGGCCTCTTAGTAGCCATCACAGTCCCCAGAGGCACCAGGTCTCTTAGGGGTCCCTCCTTTGCTCCCCCATTGTAGTCAGTCTTTAGTGGTGCTTTGCCCATGATGGTTGCTGTGTGTTATCAGTGTGCCTCGAGTGAGGGGCGTCACCAGACTTGCACGTCCTTTGCATCCAAGTATAGCTCCCTGCATACTCAATGGGGTGGAACCTCCCCTCCCCCAGCGTTCATAAACATGCTGCACTCAGGGCCGCACTAGGCTGGTTCATGCCCCCGCATCAAGTCCTCACCTCCAGGGGGTCTATGCTCCAGTTCGATAGCACACCTCAGACACAGAAGCTCTGGCAGGGGAGAGGAGAGGGCCTGTCCACCCACCAGTATGGTCCCCCGATGAGCCAGCGGTGTCTTCCGGTTCCCCAGGCCCTGGTCGTAGGAGGGATGGTGTGACAGTTCCAATCTCTGTGGGCCATGATAGTGCTTCAGGGCAGCTGTCTGTGCATCCTCCTACTCCACTGCGTGGAACAGCCCACTGTCATAGCAGTGATGAGGGCAGGGGCAGGGTGAGCAGGTTACAAGGGTTTGCTGCATACAGTGCGGCCCCCAGCACCTACTCCCTCAGGGCTCTGGGATCAGGGCCCCGTCCTTGACATCTCTCCTTGTTCTAGGCACTCATACAGGAAGAGGTCCGAGCCTTTGCGACCCGGCTGCCTCGTGGATCACTCCGTCACCTAGGTTACCTGTCAGTTCCACTCCACACCGGGAGCCTGATTGCATGCTTCAGGAGCACGCAGTGCAGGATTCTCCTCTCAAGCCACTAGGCCACACTACACTCTCGGGCCTGCACGCTTTCCGGGCACACCACCTCACCGCTGCATCTCCTTTCACCGCTGATGGTTCCACTACTCTTAACAGGGTGTGGGCCTTCATAGGCAGCCATCGATGGCAAGCCAGAGTGACGGTACTAAAGCAGGATTATTGTGGTGCAGGGTGAGCTTCTGTCTCACATGTCCGCGATTACAGAACAAGGCCAATTATGTGGGGAACACCACCAATGATAGGACAATAAGAGAGATAGAAAGTGGACAGAAGGGGACCTGGAGGAGAGAGGGAACTTGACAGAGAGACACACAGACAACACAAGAACGAGAGAAAATGTGGAATGGTAAGTGAAATATGGGAACAAGACAGTAAGGGAAGAGACAAGGTAGGGGAATGGAGGAACAACGATAGTGTGGATGAGATGCAGCACAGAGAGATACAAGTGACAATCAGGTCAGAGGATATTGGAGAATGGAGAGGGGAATATTGGCAAGGGAATGAGTGAGATGTAGAAGAGGAAATAGGGAGCAACAGGGAGAAGAGAAACACGCTATTGTATATGGAAGAGACATTGGGCGAGAACAGAAATGGATCAGGTAGGGTAGGAGAGAGGCAGGCCAGGAGAGTAGCGAAGAACAATCCTTGGAAAGTGAGATGGGAGAGAGAGACAGACAAGTGGGGCACACAGACATGACAGTGGAGGGGGTGGGATAAGGATGAGAAGGACTGAGGGAAAACAGGGTAGAGCAAGAGGCGAGAAAGATACAGGCAAGGAAAGCAAATTAATTCTATAGTCAAAGCATATGCCTGATCAGACAGACACAGTGTATTGGATAGGCATGAATGTATTCAACATAATCCTCTAGCATACAATGCATGTGAATCATGCTAAAGAAATAATTTGCACATCTGTTTTCTTACAATGGTTTGAAATGAGATTAATGAAATAATTGGCACATACACTATAAGAAATTGACAGATCTATTTTTGATACATTAGCTACAAGCAGCTCTTTGAGCAAGATGTTATCAGGATATATGGATAGTGGATACAGGTGCAGAGCATTCCCAATGCCCCTCACTTTACTGTATATCTAGTTATTGGGGACATATGTAGCTGCTGTCCTCAGGCAATAGGAGACGCCTTGGGCAGAAGGGGAGTTAGGCGGTCTTTAAGGGGCATTGTTACCTTTGACTTTAAGGGGGTAGTACAACTTCACTATAGCAGAATGTAAGTGGACGGGCAGACTCCCTCTTTGCTGCATGAAGTTGGTGAGGACATATGCAAAGTGCCTTAAACAATATGTGCTTCATAATGGTTCAACTCATAGATTTATTGAGCTCTTCCCTTCATACTTAGCAGGCTAGGGGCAATTGTAATCCCCGGTCTTAGGCAGTCTCCTCTATAACGATCTAAGGAAGCTTTCTCCTGACAACATGGTATGTAGTTCAGCCTTATAGCTCTTGCGTGGATTATGGCAGGGTCTACAGCTGCATGACAGGTGTCAGCAATTCCAAGCCCTTTCTTCACTCCTCAAGTTTGGTCTGACTCAAAGGAAGATTAGTGAAGTTTAACTTGTACCTCTAGCTCAATCCTCCTTCTAGTTATTTTATAACTATTGCATAGTGCTTATTCTTGTAGCCAAAGAGGCTATTGTGCCCAATCCTTCTTCTAGTTATTGCATAGTGCTTATTCTTCAAGCCAAAAGAAAACTTGAGTACTGGCTTACAGAGCACATTTACATTTCTATTCAGTAACATTTGAGGTCAAACTGACCAGCCATGCAAAATTGGTATTGCACTTGTAATTTTGAAGTCAACCCATCGAGGTCAAGTAGCGTTCAATCCTATAGTTCCTAACAACCCATATTGTCATCAATGATTCCAGGATTATAGTTGCCATCTTATTTCCAATCAGCAAGGCCCCCAGCCAATTTTAGAGTTGTAATGGGCTTCACCTCATCTTTGCTACTAGAGTTCACCACTACTGCTGAAAAGACCATCTCATTTTTCCATTCAGGTGATAGCAATGACCATGCTCTTGGACAGTCTTTTTCAAAATGTAAATTTTTTGCAGTTCACAGGCTGGCCTGAATAAACTGGCTTTGATCCAATGATGTGAACACAAAGGGGCATATTCTCAAGGACTCATCGCCGATTTATCGGCACTTTAGTGCCGCAAAAGTGGCGATAGATTTATCGCCCTATTCTCAAGCTGCTATCGCCAGTTTACCAGCGATAGCTGCCGCAAAAAACATCGCCACGGATGAGTGCGACAACTAACGCTAATGATATGCAGAGTAGGCGTTCCCGTGCAAAAACACACGAAAACACCACTTTGCGAGATTCACAACGACCAGTCAGATCTGCGATGCGAACCAAGAACAGGCGATAAGGCGCTTAACACCTGCCTTTTACTGGTGTTAAGCAGGACGACCAACTGCAGTAGAAAGGGAGCCCAGCCCAGAGCCACATCTGAAGACCAACAGATGCCATGGAGACACTGATCATGCAGCTCGGAGACCCAAGAGGGCCACAACACCCACCGCAACCACCCCCCAGACCCTCCCCCCAAGGTCATGAAGTCCAGTAGTCAACGGTAGTGGAAAAACAGAACTTTATTACAAATACATAAATCAACAAAACGAAAAGCTCAGCCAACGCGTTCCATTCCCAACGGGGAACTTCAACAGGGCAACGTGTCTTCAGAAACCTGTGGGAGAAATGGTGACAATGGTCAAACTTCCGTATAAAGCAAACACAAGGAGATGATGGACGGAGCGCTGAAACTTTTCAGACACTCACCCCCAGTCACAGATCTGGGTTGAATCCATCATCATTCTTTAGCTCACTTCGCCACCTCAGTTCAGACCCAGCTGTATGCAAATCAGTCTTGACCCTGTGCCTCATGGGAACAGTCCAGCCCGAACTGCCAAGCCAGGTCTTCCCTGAACCAGAAACAAGCATCATGGGACGTTTTCTTGCCGCTTTGCATGTCAGCGATAATTATCGCTAATGACATGCAAAGTAGGTTTTCCCAACTAAAAGCGACTGTAAACAGTCGCAAACACAACTTCCCCCTATTAGCAATGCCCGCGAAGCGATAAATTAAGTCGCGCTAACCGCGATTATCGCTGGAATCTAACACCTCTTTAAAACTTGACTTAACCATTCTAGTCAATGGGAGGTGGATTGTAAGGTTAAGTCCTCACCTGCCTATTAGCAAGCTTTTCATTAGCGCGTGGAATTTATCGCTGGATTTTGCGCGCTATTGCAGGGTTTCGCCGCATTCGCTGGATTTTCTATCGCCTTGGAGATAAGCGTTGATAATAACGCGGTATCTCCGCGATGTAATCCTGCGATAGCCGGCGATAAAAAAAACAGCGCTAAGTGCGCTTTGCGATAGTTATCGCACATCCTTGGTAATATGCCCCATGATGTTTAAACAATATGTCTATGCTACACACCAGAAACTGAATTGTCTCTAGGCACTTGGATAATAGCTGTCATGTTTACCCATCTCAGTGATATTCATCACTTAAACCACAGGCGGTCGGCAATTTCAGAGTGTTATCCAAATCAGTTATTGAACTCATTTTACCAATGTAGTGGATGATTGAGGGCTCCTCCTCTTATAGCATCTGTCAGCATGCTCAGTAGTGCGTTTCAGATTTTGGTCTTAATTTCTGAATGACATTCTACTTTCCCTATCACTTTGAGTTGAAAGCCCCTTTTCAATTTGATAGCTTCTGTAGTTTGTTCAATAACACTTAATGCCACAATTTTCTTTCTTAAAGGTCTTTTGCTAGGAAGGTGTACCCTCACTTTAGGCAGAGACTGCAGCACTAAACCCTTTGTCCAGTCCCTTTAATGTTTAAGCCACTCCAGTGGAATAATCCAGAAATAAGTCAAGGGTCTTCATTCCATGACTTGCAAATGATGCCACAACTCTGGAATTTGACACAGACACCTTTCCTGATTTTCAAAACCCACATAACACACTAGATTAATATAGCCTTTCACCAACTGCTCCTACTGATCAATGTAAATGCCTTTAATGTTCCAGAACGAGACTTCAGAATTGCCACCCAAACATTGGTCCTATGCCATCTCAGCAGATGCATTGTCTTTCTAGCAAGTATCCCAGAAGCACACCTGACACCCCTAAATAGTGTGTTTCCTGCTGTGATCTCCGTAATTGAATGTCTCCAGAAGTAAACTCGAATGAGACACCTGAGATTTACACTAGTTCACTCTGGTAGCCCTCACCACATTCCAAACCTACTGCATCATCTACAAGGTAGCAACTGCCACCAGCACAATGTACATAACAACCAAGATCTGTGCCAGATCTAGCAACAGCCACAGCAACAACATCAACAGACTGGATATCAGAATCTGGATGAAGGAAATGACATGACTACAGGTCTGCTCTTGTTCTGCAATATGGGTCTGGAATCCCATCATAATTAAATGCAGTGTATCCCATAAGGAGAGCAACACTCAACTCTCCAATCAGGACTGTGTAACTATATGACTATAAGATCCCCAATAAAGAGAACTCCACTCCCGTACTGAGTTTCTCGAATCCCTACAGTAATACTCACTGCCTGTCAACTAAAATGTATCTTCCCATCTTGCTTGTTTCCCCTCATCAGTCTACTCTTGTTTATTTTGCTTACTCATTATTATCAACCATCACACATCTACACTGCTCCTTTACCTTGTAGGTAGGCTCAAACTATATAAGCTACATTCATACATACATACCAGTCCCGGGTAAAAAAAAAAATTCAAATTGATTTGAAACGTTCTGTACGAATGAACCAAATATTTCATTTGATGAGCAAATATTTGGCAGTCAATATCGCAGCCTCCTAGTGCTCTCACTGTATTTCAGTGCCGGCTCCAGAACAGAGGCTTGAGGGTGCAGCCCTGCCACCTGTGAAGCACCGTATAATGCCTGAGTCTCTGCCCACACTGCTAATTATTTAACTTAGCAGTATTTAATAAAATATCCATGCAGTCCTTTGTAAAAATAAAACTGCTGTTATTCCCCCAAGAAGGTGCCAACTCAACAGTCTTTCTGTCCCTCACCGCTGCTGCAGTTTTGATTATAGCATATCCCCGTGGGCTTTAATCTGGATGACTGCCAGCCATCAGTTCGATAATTTACAACCTTTATGGTCGACAGAGTTATATACTTCCATTCCAACTGAGGCGGTTCTGACAGAAATTCAAATAAATGGGTGACATTTGAGTATATATATATATATATATATATGCGTACCAGCCTGTTCAGGAAAGCCACGGCTGGTAACAGCTTACTTCATGTCATGAGCAGCCACCCCGATAATCTCAAATGGAGCATCCCATACAGGGAACTCCTGAGGGCGAGAAGGAATTGTAGCACCAATGAGACTTTCTTGTCTGAACAATCAGTCAAGCTATCTAGGTTCATCGTAAGGGGCTTTCCCAGTTAGGTCCTCAGAAAGGCAGTGGAGAAAGTCAAAGGTATCAGTAGAAAAACGACCTTACTGAACAGAAACGATGACACAACTACCGAAGAGGAGGATGACCTGACCAGGGCCATACTCACCTACAACAGTAATTCGAAGGATATTCAAAAAATCTTGGCCAAGAAGTGGGATATATTGACCAATGATCCTGTCATTGGCAATTCCATCCCAGAGAGACCCAGAATTACCTACAGAAAAGGGAGCAGTTTCAGGGATATACTGGTACATAGTGACATCACAACTGTAGAGCAGACCAAAGGTCTCAATTTACAGGGCTTTTCTCCATGCTAACATTGCAAATCCTGTCGTAACAGCAGCATGAAAAAGGAATACCTGAACCCCAGTACAAAGACAACCATTTCCATTCAGCAATTTCTCCCATGTAGCTCTTCTTTTGTAGTGTATGTCCTCGAATGCCTGTGCAATCTCAGTTATGTGGGCAGCATAACACTCATGGCCAAGAAAAGGGTTCTCGAACATATGAGAGCTATCACTAATAGGGATCAACACTACCCTATAGCTAGACATTTTGAGACACACCATTCCTCAGACAGCTCCAAGTTGAGGTACTATGCCATTGAACAAGTAACTGCCAACCTCAGAGGAAGTAACAGAGTACTGCAACTCAGGAAGAGCGAGTCTAGGCACATCATCGATCTTGGGACCCGCTATCCTGGGGGTCACAACATCGATGAGAAAATGGCCATACACCTACATGAAGATTGAACCTTTCCTTTCTTTCCTTTTTGATGCTGATTTCATGCTTTTAAATATTCCAGCCATAACCTTTTTCTTGATATCAACATTTTTCCTGATGTGTTAATGGTTTCTTTCAACGTATCCTTTGACTTGATCATGATATATTAGTACTAGTGTTCTAATCATTTGAATTTACCATGTATTTACTCTCGATGTGCAGTCACCATGATTAACTGTCAATAATTTGTTTTGTCTATCTTTTTTAGGAGGAAAGGAAGGGACCCACAGAATGGACCGGTTACCTCTACAGGTTCCCTCCCCTTTTCTTCATGGAAGCATCCATCTGGTGTTCTCTGCATCACAGCTAAGTATTCTGTGCATTTTGGTTTACCAAGTTTCATTTTTGTGCATTTATGCATTTTATTTATTCTTCCCTTGTTTTTCACCAAGCGTGGTTTTTTGTTATGCACTTGTCTCAATTGAGAGCGTTCCTTGGGCGATTGGGGCTTACTCAGGCCTGTGAGGCAACCCACTTGGGAGAAACATTTGGCTGCTGAACAGTTTTCAGATATGTTTGTTATACACCCAATGGGGGAGAACCATTATTACGATGTTGCAGGCATCTGGTCACTTTGGCGACACTGTACATTATCAGGGCTGGCGAGGCAGTATCCGACACTATGTCGATATTATCCTATTCACCCCCAGGCTTTACAGTTTGTACTTGCCTGTCTCAGTCTTCCAACCTATGTACATATCTGCCCTCTGGTTTTACCTCGTCCCGACCTGGGTAGACACATTCATACATTTTGAGCGCACTGTTTTTACTCCGGTAATTCTGGTTGTCATGGTAAGCATTTCAGTCTTACAAAACGCATAATGTTTTTCATAATATGATTTGATGCATTTGAACATTCTAAGATGGCAACTGCTGTTGAGTACTGATCCAGCGCAATATTAGCCAACAACATTCATACACCATATACTCACTTGGGCCCATACATACACACTACACTAATACTTACGCTGGGTGTCAGATGTACTCTTTTATCAAAGTCCCTGCTACCAATTACCTTCTGATTGAAGAGTAATAACTTACCAATGGATCCTTTGCTAATTGGGAAGTTTAAAATGAGTGACATTCATTATAGTACATAATCCTGAAATAACCACTGAGTCAGGAAGTTTTAAAATGTTTATCTAAAGTTTTTAGCAGAGTAAAATACAGAAAACACGGTACTTGATTGAAATACCCAAGAAAAAGCATAGAAATGATTTTGCTAATAAATGACGGTGTTTAAGGAAGAGGAGAAGATAGAGACAGCAGCGCAACTAAAGGTTGCAGTATAGTTACCTAAATGCGAGAACCAAGCCCCTTGGCCAAGGAGTTGGAAAAGATAGGACCCAGGAAGGATGAAGAGCAAAGACTTCTTCCAGGATCAGGACAGGACCGGTAACCTCTCTACAACGACGCCTGCGCCGTTCCCCTCTCTGATACTCGACTTCTCTCGATTCTCCCGTGCCTTCCTTCTAATGGACTCCGCCGCCCCCTCCTCAGGAGCTCTTCTGGACAGGGATTCAGTCAGCAACCGATCAGCATGGCAGTCTGGAGCTAGAGCTCTCTCGCAGCATGGACGCTATTCTTCATGAGAGTCATGCTCTGAGCTAATTAACTAATGCTATATTCTATTATACCCTTCTACGCCCATGTACCTCCCCTTAATGTTGCTAAAATATGGGACCACTACTTCTGATTGGACAGGGGCAGGGGGTGGATTCTCGCACCATATCGATTTGGCCTAAATTGTAAAGCCTATTGTCTTTACGTTCCCTCCCCTTCAAATTAATACATTCGCTTTATTTCCCACCCGTCTCACGACAAATGTTATACATTTTACAGGGGAAAAGTATAATTTTTGTCCTCCGGAAACATGAAGTACAGCATCTTCGGCCAATGGGTCATGGCCTTGGAAGACGTCCAAGTTGACTTCACTTGGCAGGCACACAGGACACATGCGCAGAACCATCTGTCTCTCGAGTTTCAAGTCACCAACCCAGGCCCAAGTTTACGAATTACTAAAAGTGCAAGAAGAAAATATTAAAATCACAAATAAAAAGTTTCACTGTATGCCCACTTTCCCTACTCTATTCCCAATTAATTATAATACTATCATGCATTAGTAGCATTAAGAAAACGACAATTTAATAATGACATGAGAGCAAGCTGAAGCATGTGAAAACATTTAGTGGCCATTTTAGTGCACACTGCGCAGAAGCAGAAGTTTCCCACCAAGCAAAGAAAGACGTCACACCATGTCATTAGGTTGAGACATGCGCATTGAGGTTCCCGCGCTTTAGCGGACATTTTGGATTACAGACAAGCGTTATTCATTAGTAAAACACATAAGCAAGCTTCTGTCCCTCTTGTGTTTGTGAATGCAAATGTTAGTTTTGACAATACAAGTTTAATAAATTAATACTATGAGGAAGATTGCGTACAAGCAAGTTTCATTTTTGAAACCTTGCTCCATCAATCCCCTCTCTGATGGCGTTTCTGAGCCATCAAAAATACTACCCTCAATCAGATGCCAACTTCTAGCAATTCGTTTCGTTCTCATTTTTACATTTTCTGTTTTTCACATCCCCTTTCAACTTTTTGTATAAATCACTTCTCCATTCTTCAAGTTCTATTTCATCTAGTTTTCTCTTCTTTCCTTTTCCTGTCACTTTATATGTTCCATTCTTTCTACAGCATTTGCACCATATTGTTATTGCCAATATTATTATTGCTATCCCTGCTAGGGGTACTAATATTTGACCTATAAGTCCTTTCCCTATATTAGCAAACCAGGTTCCAATTGACGAGATAGTATTTGTCAATCTTTCCCATACACTATCAACTTCCAGTGGTTTAAGTTCTTTCTCAAGTTTAGTTATGTTCTGAATATACGTTCCAATTTCTGCACTCTTATCAGGAATATAAGTGCAACAATGTTTCGTCTTCAATAATTTACAGACTCCGCCCTCTTTTGCCAATATAATATCAAGAGCAAGTCGATTTTGCATCACCATAGATCTAATCGCAACCATTTCCGTATTAATCATTAGAAAACCTCCAGCAGTATCCGTTGATAAACGATCAACCACTGTAGACAATTTACATATTTTCCTTGAGTTCAGAATTATTCCCACTGAAGGTATCAATGCACCAAATATATCACCTACAATTTCTGAAAAACTAGCTCTTTTACTACGTATTAATTCGCTATTGTTTTCATTGCTCTGAGTGGTTCTTTTTACGTGGTATATCTTTGGAAATACTATTCCAAAATAACAACTTCCATACCACCGTGCAGGAAGCCTAAAGTAAGCCTTATTCCCACATACATAATAGATTCCAGGAAAAACTGAATCTGTTCCTCCTTTGAGTCCCCAACCTCCCAGAATTAAACAATTGTGTTCACATTCACTGGTACCGATGAAAACATTGTTATAATCAGTCTTTAACCTATGAAGACAAATTTTCCCTTTCTTTACGAAATCCAGAGCCATTGCAGCTTGAGCTTTACCAGGTGTATAACTCCCTTCTTTCTCCGCCCAAGGTGGCAACTGAGCCTTATGCTCTGAAGCTTTCTTTTGAAAATCATGTCTTCTATCTTCTACTAAATTCAAAAATATCTTTTCTTCGTCTAGTAAAGAACATGTTAGATTGTGTCTATGCGCATGTGTTATGTCTATCGATTTTATTGTTAAGAAAAACTCTCCCATAAACTGTGCGTCTTGACTACTAAGCACTGGGTTCATACTCTTGCGAATCAGAACCTCAGAAAATATCACATCTAAGTTTGAATAATAATACTGTAGCCTACCTGTTCTATAAGATAAACTTGTTAATACACTACATGAGATTCCATATGTCAGTGGTAAATGATGGTATGTTAATCTTTCCGCTACTGATTCAGGTAACTTCATACAGACATAACAATTACTAACTTCCATTGTGTCTACATACTGAAACAATAACTTTGTGAAAACATTTAAACTAGTGTCGTTATCAGCTATTTCATGATGAATTTCTGCCTCATCTTCTGCCATTAATTCTACTCTATTGCCCTTCATGTTTGCTGTCCTCCCTTTAGTTTCATTATTAATCTTCTTATCTATTATCATAAGGTAAGGAATTGCTACAATCAGGACTAACCATACTATAAGCACCAATACTAGACTACATATGCAGATTGCACAGCATCTCCTACAACAATTTCGTTTTGGTCTCCCAGTAACTCTATCATCAGGCATTTTTCGACAAGGAAGATTGCTCTTCTTAACTCTTCTTCTTTTCTTTAGATGATTCTTTTGTTTAATCAGGGTGGTCTTGTTTCTTCTTCCTATGTTAGTTCTGCACTTGTTCCTTCGCCACCACTGTCACTTGACTCTGAGCTTTCAAAATCTTCAAGAATGATATAAGTCCAGTCAGGACCCTTGAATTTGTTATTCACAAGTCTCAGTCTTTTACTTTTTCTTTTTCCTGACTTTTTCTCTTGTTCAGTTTGACTTGTCACTTCAGGTACTTGTTCTGGATCTTCACTTCTGGTTGTTATGTGGTACTTTACTCTTTTAATGACACTTGGCCAATGATCTCCTTTTCTTGTTTTCTTGGTTGGCACTGTTTCTCTGCTTTACGTCTTCAAGGATCTCGTTATTTTCACTGCTCAATACTGTTTTGTCTTCTTTTATTACTGCCTCTTTTTTTTTTCTTTTTCAGGACTGATTGGTTTCTCTTCAGTAGCTCCACAATGACTTTCAAGATGTTGACCTTGTTCCTTTTTTATTTCTTTATGTTCATTTGTATCAACCCCTTTTTCTTTAGTGAATTCTTCTTGATCTAACTGCTTCTGATCAGGGCTTATTGCACTGTGAACTTCTGCAGCCTGACCGGATTCTTCTAAACCTGTCTTTCCCTGTGTAAAGTCTATTAAATCTTCACTGTTTTGAGTCCAATTTTCTTTCCCTATCTGACCTTGCTCAGGTTCTCTTATTGTCTTTTCTTCTTGTACCTGAGCTGCTTCTTCTTCACCTATCTGATCTTCTTCTATTTCTTCCAATTTCGCTTGACTTCTTGTTCTGTGGTATACTTCAGGAATTTCTACCACTGGTTTCCAATCCTGACTTGTGCTCGGTTGTTCTCCGTCAGCTTCTCTAGAACCTCAATCCTGAGATTCCTCTGCTGGGCAACCTTCAGCTTCTTCAGTGATTGGTGTTGTCTGTGAATTCTCCTCTTCAGGGTCTGGTACTCTCTTTGTGTGGCTTACGTGAAGCCAATTAGGAAATCTTGCACACTTCACTGCTGTATAGGTGGTCAATATAACTTGACAAGGTCTGCTCCACCTGGGTGATAGACACGTTTCTCTAGTGTGATTCTTCACTACCACCCAATCACCAGGATTCAGATCATGTTCTAGTTCAGGCTGCCTGGAAACTGCGTCTTCTCCAACCTGATGAGAGACAGAACGCACTAGGTCAGCCAATCCTTTGCAATAATCCAGAACCATATCATCAGATATATTTACTAATTTGTTTGTGGGAACATGTGTTTGTCTCATTGCTCTTCCCATCATTATTTCATGGGGGCTCAATCCTGTCGTTCTGTCAGGTATACTTCTTATTCCCATCAAGACAAGTGGCAATGCGTCTGGCCACTCTAGTGATGTTGATGCACACATTTTTCCCAATCTTGACTTTATAGTGCCATTTCATTGTTCAACCACTCCAGAAGCCTCTGGGCGATATGCACAGTGCAATTTCTGTTTAATTTGAAATGCTTCACAAATTAGTTTGATTACTTCACTGTTAAAATGTTTTCCTCTATCTGATTCCAAAGATACTGGGAAACCAAACCTAGGTATGAGCTCACGTAACAACAGTTTTGCAACTGTAATACTGTCATTTCTCCTAGTAGGGTAAGCCTCCACCCACTTTGAAAACAGACACACTATGACTAGTACATATTTTAGTCCTCTGCATGGTGGTAACTGTATGAAGTCGAACTGGAGTCTTATAAATGGGCCCTCTGCCTTTCCAATCTTTCCAAACCCAATTATCGTTTTCCTGCCTGGATTATGCATTTGGCAAGTTAGACATCTCTGGCAAAGACTCTCTGCAACAGCCCTGAATTTGGGATTGTACCAATTTTGTCTGAACAGTCTAATCATTGCATCTCTCCCTATGTGTGTGTCTCCATGATGCATTCTAGCCATTTGTGAGAGTAAACAGTCTGGCATGACTGGTCTGCCATCTGCACTGATCCAAACTTCATCTTCTCCTCTTTGGGAGCAACCCACTTTGATACACAAATTTTTCTCACTTTCATCAACCTCATCTTGCAATTTCTTCACCTCATTCCAAGTTTCAGGTGGCATATACAGCATAAGTTGGCAGCTGATTCCCATTCTTTCCACCCTCTTATTGACTGACGTTCTTGTTTTGGCACAATGTTGAGCCACCAAATCTGCATATCTGTTGCCGACTACCACCCAGTCATCTCCTGACTGGTGTGCGGCACATTTCACCACAGCCAATTCTTTTGGTGATTGTATTGCTTCTAACAATTCCCTTACAAATTGTCCATTTTTAATGGGGGATCCTGAAGAAGTCATAAAATCCCTTTGCATCACAGTTGGCCAAAATCATGCACAACCCCGTAACCATATTGACTATCTGTAAATATGGTCACTCTCTGATTCCTCCCAATTTTGCAAGCTTTTATCAAAGCAATCAATTCAGCTACTTGTGCAGATTTTACTCCTGGTAAATAGGATGCTTCCACTATTCCAGTTAATTCACATACCGCATAGGCAGCAGTTAGTTTACCATCTTCATGTCTTTGACATGAACCATCGACAAATAGCTCCCTGTCTGGCTTTTTAAGAGGCTGTTCCTCTATGTCTGGGCGTGGTTTTGTACATAATTCTGTAATTTGTACACAATCATGTTCATCTTCTTCGTCATCTTTATTTGTTTCATGATATGGGTCTGGCAATAAAGTTGCTGGATTTATTATTGTACACCTTACCATGGTCACATTTTCAGCACCCATTATTATCCTCTCATATTTAGTCAGCCGACTAGGAGTAAGATGCTGAGTTCGGGTTCTTGTCAACAGAATCACAACTGCATGTGGAACATACACTTTTACAGGATGTCCCATCACAATTGACTCGCTTTGTTCAATGCTCAAACAAGTTGCTGCCACTGCTTTTAAGCATCCTGGCAACGCAGCTGCTACTGGGTCCAATGTAGCAGAAAAGTACGCTATAGGACGTCTGTCTAGTCCATGTCTCTGAGTTAGGACAGAAAGTGCACAATTTTCTCTCTCTTGACAGAATAATGCAAATTCTCTTTTATAATCAGGCATGCCTAAGGCAGGTGCTGAACAAAGTGCGTTTCTCAATTTTACAAAGGCTTCTACACTTTCATCCTCCCACTCAACAGGGTCCTTTGCTTTCTTTTTCGTCATGTTAATTAAGGGCTTAGCTAACATGGAAAAATTTGGTATCCATTGTCGACAGTAGCCTACTATTCCTAGGAACATTCGCACTTGTCTTTGGGTTACAGGCATTTGCATTCTCTTTATTAATTCTACTCTTTCAGAGGTTACTCTTCTTTTTCCCCTCTCAATTTGATATCCCAGATATTTAACAGATGTCCTGCAAAACTGTAACTTTTCAGGTGAGACTTTATGCCCTTCCTCAGCCAAGAGATTTAATAATGCTATGGAATCAACAACACAGTCTTCTCTGGTGGTTGACGCCACCAATAAGTCGTCGATATATTGGACTAAGACTGAGCTTCCTGGCATCACTAGTTTTTCCAGGCACTTTTTAGTATCTGGTTGAAGATGGAAGGACTTTCTGTGTACCCCAGAGGAACACGATTCCACACATAGACCTTGTTCTCAAATTTAAATGAGAAAAGATACTGGCTGTCTGGATGCAATGGTATTGATAAGAATGCTTGACATAAATCAATTACTGTGAACCATCCTGCATTCCAAGAGATCTGGTAGAGAATTACTGCAGGATTTGGTACTATGGGACAACATGGTTCCACAATCTTGTTTATTTTACGCAGGTCCTGAACAATCCTATATTTTCCACTAGGTTTCTTTAGTCCCATGATTGGTGAATTACATGGGCTACTCATTACTTCTTTTAGGATGTTTTGTTCTACCATTCGTTTTATTTCTTCAATGACTCCTGCTTTTACTTCTGCACTCATTTTGTACTGTCTGGTATTTGGGAAAATTGCACCTTCTTTTACCGTAATTTGAACTGGATCTATTTTTGCCATAAGTCCTACTTCTTTTCCGGTGAAATCCCATACTATTGGGTTTACTGTACCTTTTAATTCTTCTGGTAACTCATCTCTTGTTATTAACGAAAACATTTCGTCGATTTCTGTACCTTGTTTTGCAACCATAATTTTATATACATGGTCCTCATCTGGTGTCTGAACTGCCACACCATCTGGCGTGCAGAAAATTGTACAGTTCATTTTGCACAATAAA
Organism: Calotriton arnoldi; assembly: GCA_963921515.1. Classification (NCBI taxonomy): domain Eukaryota; kingdom Metazoa; phylum Chordata; class Amphibia; order Caudata; family Salamandridae; genus Calotriton; species Calotriton arnoldi. The sequence continues at coordinate 737,379 of CAWUFW010007423.1, read as the reverse complement.
TCCCTACCTAATAAATTCACTGGGCTAGAATCGCACACTACAAATTGGTGCATTTCTCTGAAGTTTCCTATTTTGACTTCCATTGGTTCTGTAAGAGGCGTTCTAATTCTTTGATTAGCTACCCCTACAACTTGGATATCTTCACCAGAGAGAGGAAGGTCTGGGATATCTGCTGATCTCACCGTAGACCTGGTAGCACCAGTGTCCAAAAGGAAAGTAATATCATTACCTTTCACATTTCCTTCAACATATGGACCAGACTGATCTACCTGTAAGGATGCGCCAAGTACGCACTCCTTCTTACCCTCTCCTAGGCACCGTCATGAGTTGAATTCACAGTAATTGTCCTGCAAAAGAAATTGTGATGTCATATAATCATTCTTACAACTCCCTCCTGGGTATCCAATGTCTGTACTGTGCTTTGCTCTGCTTACATTACCCTGAACAGGTGGAGGTGGTAATTGACTCTGGGGATTTACACCCTGCTGTGAGTCATTCTGCGTCTGTGGATTTAAGTTTTGATTTGGGCCATTATTATTCTGAATCTTTTTACATTCATCCTTCCAATGCCCCAATTTTCCGCATCCATGACAAGGAAATTTCTTTTTAGCTTCTTCTCTACTCATTCGTCCTCTAAATTTTCCACCATTTCCCGTATCACCACTCGTTCCAGAATCTTTTCCTGGATTTTCACTCGGATTTTCCAAATTAATTCCCTGCTTCTCTGCCATTTTTACCTGTGCCCACATTACTTTTTCCTGCAATTTCTTGTGTCTATCCTCCATATCGTCTCCACAATATTTTGCATACTTCAGAATCTCATCTATGGGCTTTCCCTGCCAACACAGCATATGCTGTTTAATCATCTGGCAAATCTCTGGCTTCAGACCGTAAACAAACCGATACACAAACTGACTCATGTTTTTGTCTCCAATGTCCTCAAATCCACTATACTGTTTAAATACCTGCAATAGACGCTCATAATAGGAATGTACTGTTTCACTGACTTCTTGGGTGGTTCGATCTATTTTCACCCAATCTGTTTCTTTCGGTGGTATTTTCCCTTTCAGGTATGTTATCACCTGCTGATACTTTTTCATTACATCATTTGACGGGGCACCTGTCTTCGGATCTCTGGGATATTCATCACTAGGCCAATCGACTGTGATCTTACAATCTGTCCACAAATCGGCAGGTACCACTATGTCAAACAGACCATCCAAATCCTTCAACAATACCTTTGACAGCTTCACAAACCTTTCAACCTGCTTGTACCATTCAATTGGCTTTTCTCTCAGCTTTGGAAAATCATTCGTAAATGATAAAATATCCTGTCTGCTCCATGGGACATGTACATATCCTCCTCCCGCAACTTCTCGCATTGGATACATTTGATCTGCTTTTCCTGTTTCCTTCATCACATATTCTGATGCTGTTCTACTTGTTCGTGCTTCTTCCTTTTTCTTGGCCCACCTAGTTTTCCATTTATCTAGGTCTCCCCATTTTTGCAAAACTAACATTAATTCTCTTATTTGTAATCTTCTTCCAGAGGCATTCATATTTTCTAAATCTTTGTCTGAAAATTCTGCTCTATAGGGTTTCTGTAGTACCTTTGATCTCCCTATTTCTATTCCCATCTGTAGTGCTAAATTGGATAATTTTTCATGAAATAACCTCACATTTCTAGTGATACTCCTACATAGGAACAATAATTCTTCTTCATCATAGGTATTTAAGCGTTCTAGTCCTACATTTCCTGCTATTATTTCTTCTAATTCGACTTTTAATTTATGAATGTCTATTATTTTCGGAGGTGTGCACTGTTTAACTGAGCCTTGCACCCATCTTTCTAGATCTTCAGGTGTTACTATGGTAGCACTTTTTGCTCCTGATGAAGTTACTAAACATACATCTTTTGAACCTCCAGGTACATCTTTTCTTGGAGTACTATTTACAGAACCTCGAATAGGCAAGTCCATAAGTGATATTGTGGATTCACAGTCACTAAATTGATCCTCAATTATAACTGGAGTTTCAGGTGTGGGATTACTCACAGGAGTAGGTGCAATTATAGGTGGTGGACAATTTCCCTGAGTACCATATAATGGAACTACTGGACCAATTGTTACAGGTATAGTCAACGAATCAGGATGTACTTTTATCTGAGTTATTTTCTGTATTAATTCTGCTTCTGGTCTTTTCTAGTGCTTCTTTTTCTTTGTCATGAAGTATTCTAGTCGGGGTGAACTCATGCATTACCTGTGGCACTAATGGAGTTTTTGGTGGTGCACTTGGGGTGCATCCACTTGTCCCTTCCTGATATGGTGGGGGATTTCTTAACATTTCTTCCATAAATTCGTCTTCTGAATCCTCATTTCTCATTAAATGTTTTGTCTTTTCTGTACATTTTCCTCCTGATTTCTCTCCTTCTGTGAATAATGGATACAGTCCCTCTGTAATCATTGCCCTTCTCCATTGTTTCATCTGACCTTCTCTCGACTCACGTAAATATCTGGGGTAAAATCCTGGGTAACTCCTATTACGTCTAGATCTATCCCGCTCAAATGCCTCGGTTTCCCATTCCTCTAGTGCTTCGTACTGAGTTAATCTAGGTCTGGGTTCTAAATCATTCATCCTCAATCTCATGTTTTGAAGAATTCGCCCATTGAACGTGCCATTCTGAGGAAATGCTAATATTCCATCATTTTTGGTGTATTCTATCCAATTCTCCATCCATACACAGGTATGATAACCTCTCACCATCATCATGAATGATGCTGGCGTTTTAGCTGGTGGAATAATAATTCCTTCTCTAGTTTTGATTGGTTTGTCCTTTTTAAAATAATTCTTAATCTTTTGCAAAAATGACATTTTTCTCCTTTCTCCATACATTCTATCTAATCTTCTGTGTACAAAATTATATTCTGCAAAACCTAGGAATCTCCTATCCGGATGAGTTCCTGTTAAAGTCGGATCGCGTTTTAACATGCAATCCCTATCCACTAAGAATTTTGCTTCTATAATTTCGACCAATCAAATGTCTGCTATCTTTTATTTCCGAGCCAATCCTTGCGCAGCCTTTTGGTGACGTTTGTCTGTCAACCCCTCCTTTACAATCTGCTCTTTTCTGTCCTCGCTGGTTTAACCAATCCCAGCGCGGCACCTGTGACGTCAGTACTACTCCTGACTACTGACCCCTCCTTTACAAGTGTCTCTCCACACCCGCTGTTTCAACCTACCACAGCGCGGCGTTTTGTGACGTCAGCTCCTTCTCCGGCAACTGACCCTCCCTTTACAAAAATTTACGCAAACTTATTTTCTCTATAAATCTAAATTAAATTTCAGTAACTACATAAAACATTCGCTATCGTGCCAGTTTCCACTAATTTCGAAAAAGATAGTTTCTTCCACACTTTAGTAAAACCTTTCCGTTTACTAATACATACACTACGAGTAAAACACTTCCGTCTACTCTTCACACAAGCTCCAGAAGTACCTGTTACTTCTCCAATGTTACCCTTACTAGGTGATATAACATCAAATTTTTATCAGCGTACCCTTTTTGCTATTACTCACACGCATAGAGTCCCTAACGAGTACTTGAAGTCCTGCTTAACTTCTCAGTACTATTTCTGCCTGACAGATAACCTCACTGCAGTATGGCTTCCACTTGCCACCCACTATTCTTTTTACCTACCCCGGGGTATTCTGGACAACATATAACAAAACTCAAAAATAAGCGGATGTTAGTTCATAAAAAAAAATACAAATAAAATTCTCATTACCCAATTAACAAAGAGTAACAAAAACCGTCCTCTGCTTACCAGAAAACTGATCCAGCGCAATATTAGCCAACAACATTCATACACCATATACTCACTTGGGCCCATACATTCACTCTACACTAATACTTACGCTGGGTGTCAGATGTACTCTTTTATCAAAGTCCCTGCTACCAATTACCTTCTGATTGAAGAGTAATAACTTACCAATGGATCCTTTGCTAATTGGGAAGTTTAAAATGAGTGACATTCAATATAGTACATAATCCTGAAATAACCACTGAGTCAGGAAGTTTTAAAATGTTTATCTAAAGTTTTTAGCAGAGTAAAATACAGAAAACACGGTACTTGATTGAAATACCCAAGAAAAAGCATAGAAATGATTTTGCTAATAAATGACGGTGTTTAAGGAAGAGGAGAAGATAGAGACAGCAGCGCAACTAAAGGTTGCAGTATAGTTACCTAAATGCGAGAACCAAGCCCCTTGGCCAAGGAGTTGGAAAAGATAGGACCCAGGAAGGATGAAGAGCAAAGACTTCTTCCAGGATCAGGACAGGACCGGTAACCTCTATACAACGACGCCTGCGCCGTTCCCCTCTCTGATACTCGACTTCTCTCGATTCTCCCGTGCCTTCCTTCTAATGGACTCCGCCGCCCCCTCCTCAGGAGCTCTTCTGGTCAGGGATTCAGTCAGCAACCGATCAGCATGGCAGTCTGGAGCTAAGAGCTCTCTCGCAGCATGGACGCCTGTTCTTCATGAAAGTATGCTCCGACTAATTAACTAATGCTATATTCTATTATACCCTTCAACGCCCATGTACCTCCCCTTAATGTTGCTAAAATATGGGACCACTACTTCTGATTGGACAGGGACAGGGGGTGGATTCTCGCACCATATCGATTTGGCCTAAATTGTAAAGCCTATTGTCTTTATGTTCCCTCCCCTTCAAATTAATACATTCGCTTTATTTCCCACCCGTCTCACAACAAATGTTATACAATTTACAGGGGAAAAGTATCATTTTTGTCCTCCGGAAACATGAAGTACAGCATCTTTGGCCAATGGGTCATGGCCTTGGAAGACGTCCAAGTTGACTTCACTTGGCAGGCACACAGGACACATGCGCAGAACCATCTGTCCCTCGAGTTTCAAGTCACCAACCCAGGCCCAAGTTTACGAATTACTAAAAGTGCAAGAAGAAAATATTAAAATCACAAATAAAAAGTTTCACTGTATGCCCACTTTCCCTACTCTATTCCCAATTAATTATAATACTATCCTGCATTAGTAGCATTAAGAAAACTACAATTTAATAATGACATGAGAGCAAGCTGAAGCATGTGAAAACATTTAGTGGCCATTTTAGTGCACACTGCGCAGAAGCAGAAGTTTCCCACCAAGCAAAGAAAGACGTCACACCATGTGATCAGGTTGCGACATGCGCATTGAGGTTCCAGCGCTTTAGCGGACATTTTGGATTACAGACAAGCGTTATTCATTAGTAAAACACATAAGCAAGCTTCTGTCCCTCTTGTGTTTGTGAATGCAAATGTTAGTTTTGACAATACAAGTTTAATAAATGAATACTATGAGGAAGATTGCGTACAAGCAAGTTTCATTTTTGAAACCTTGCTCCATCAGTACATATAGTCCTATGTTGATATCCATGGCACAGACTCAGTCCTAAGTCTTTGTTCATGTTTGTGTTCAGCCTTACCTTTGTATTGAAGCTCTGCACTTTATCTCACTGTGTGATCAAGACCGCTGGATGGTCGAAACGCGTTACGCTGAGATTTATGATGTAATAAATATTGTTTGCTCTGCATCTTTGTATTTTGCCTGAAAGCGCGCTGCACTCTGCTTGCTTTCTACGGATATATATATATATATATATATACATATATATATATTCACTGAAAAAACCATAGGTTTCAGGTACGTTATAGTTAGAAATTAGCATTTACAAAACCTTAGAAATTCACGGAAAAAACCATAGGTTTCAGGGACGTTATAGTTAGTTGGAGATTTCACTCGTACAAAACCAGAGAAATTCCACCGTTATAGTTAGTTCAGCTAACTATAACTCGCGCCCCCGCAATGCACTGCTGATGACGTCACATATTACATCATTCAAGACATGGTCAGTGTTGGACTTGGCCCTTTTTGGCAGGTTCACCCCTAAACTTTTTGCCTTGTCTGGAACCTGGTGTTGGTGATTTTAGGCGCTCTCTGTGTTACAGTGGTGAGCTTGGCCTGTCCTCCCATAGGAATGCATGGGGGATTCCCAGATCAGTGTGTGTCAGTGGTAATTCCTGTTATGAGAGGAGCAGTATGGTCAAGTCTGGTATGTATGAAATTGTGTGAATAAATGCTGCGCAATGGTGTGCGCAGATTTATTGTGGTTATTTTAGAAATACCACTTTTAGAAGTTGGCATTTCTGTGTGCTATATGTCTGCCTGCCTGATGTGAATTGCATGTCTGGCTTGTGAGTGACAGGGGCTGGGAGGTGTGTGTGGCTCCAGGAGGGGCAGGGTGAGTCAGCGCTGGGCTGAATAGGACCTCTGGGCTAAGGGTAGTGGGAGGAGTAATCCCTGACTCTGAATAGGAAGGTGCCTGCCCTGTACAATGCTGGCTCCGCCCCTGTGGTGTGTCTGATCACCTAGCCCCCACCTGACAAAGGGGAAGAGGAGCTTGGAAAACAAAGTGCTCCAAATCCTCCCTGAACCAGTTGTATCTGGTTCCCCCATGCCCTGCACTACAGACAAAGGGATTTTGTAATATAAATATAGGGGCTGTGAGCCCATGAAAGTGTGCAGTTCAGTTCTGTGGTGCTGATCCTGCTGGGGCGTGCTGCTGGTGGGGCCCAGGGGGGGCTGCCAGGAGGGCTTGCCTCCCTGGGCCCTGCATTGCCCCCTTCATCTAAAGACTGATGCTTTTTGCTGCAGGACTTTGCTGATTGGAGCTGTGGCTCCTTGAGCGCTATATGTTAAATTGCCCAAGACGAGGGGAGCGTGGGCTTCGCAGCGCAGAGCTGCAGCCCCCGCAATTGCCGCTTGTGAGCAGCGGGAGCCCACCCCGCTCTCAGGCCTATTGAGGATTGCGGGTGCCCACCCCACATTTGGTGCCTATTTTGAGCGGGTGCCCACCCCGCTTTATACTTTTAATAGGCAAGCGGGTGCCCACCCCGCCTCACCGCGAAGAAGAGAATCACCGCCTGCCCAACCAGGAAGCCAGGCGGCCTTGCCTGACTCTGGGCGGGGCCACTAGAAGAGTTGGCCGGGGCTGCCAATCGCAGCGTGACGAGACCCGCAAAACCGGAAGTCTGGAGCCTCGCGGGCTCACCATGGAAGTCCCAGGTCCCAGGAGGGGCCCCGGGTGAACCGAAGAGGAGTGGGGGAAGTGCCGCATTCCAAGACCCAGGTGGGAGCCCACCCCCCGCTGGGACGTGCACTGGAGATAGTCTGGAGCCTCGCAGGCTCAACACCCAAGTCCCGGGTCCCAGGAGGGGGCCCGGGTGAAGTGAGAAGAGCTGGGAGAAGTTCCTGCAGCAGCCCATGGTGATTGAGGCGGAGGGGGCCCGAGGCACATTGTCGATGCCTGCCCCCGCCGCACGGGAGAAAATGCCGCCTGAGACCGGGAGGACCGGCGCAGGAGAGGAGCAGAGTCGTCTGCAGCGAAGAGAGCCGGTGAGTTAAGATGGCCTGGGGGGAGGCGAGATCGAGGCACAAGTGCCGGTGCCTACCTCCTGAGCGGCCCCACATGACAGAGGGCCGCTCCATCGTGGGCATGGTTTTGTTTTGAGAGCCCGGGTGGCTCCAACGAGGGGGGCACATAGGTGACGAGGGCCCAGAGGGGCCCGTGTCCCCCTCAGCATTTCGAGGCACATTGTCGGTGCCTGGGCGGTCCCGCAGAGAGCGGGCCACCCCAACGATGGGGGCATGTGTTTAGTGCCACGTGGGGGTCCAGAGGGCACAGAGGTGCCAGGCCCCCTTTTAGGAAAAATGCCACAGCTGCGCCGCACCAGCACGGGCAGCTGCAACGAGATGGGCATGAGTTTGAGAAGTCCCTGAGTGGGACAGGAGGCACAGTGGTGCCAGGGCCTTCCTTTGCTTTACAGCTGCACAGCACTTAGTGCCAGCTGCAAAGTTTAGGCCACAGTTCTTTGGGAGCATTATGAGAAAGGAGTGAGATGCACTCCTTTGCCCTAGCGCAATGGCGCACGTGCGAACTATGCTGCATTGGCAGCAGCCCTGACATTTTGGACACAGGGCATTTGAGCCCCTTTGAGAAGGCCAGTTGGCCAGGGGATCAGTGATTTACCTGATGTTAGGAAATGTGATGCTTTACTATGATTCATGCCTCTAAATGCGGTTAGGGATGAGATTATGTGCGTAATGTGTTTATGCCAGTGAGAGTATTTCCTACTGTGAGTATACCCCTAATGTGAGTGATATTTAGGAGGTTAGAGTCTAAGATGTTAGACTGATGAAGTTGGCGTATAATGGATTTGGCGCCTAATGTGATACTGTGCATAATGTGGTTTATGTTATAGGCTGATGCTGAGTACAGTGGTTACCAGTGATTACTGGTTGTACGTTTATGATATGTCTTACTTTTACTAAGTTCGCTTTGTGATGGTTCTGACAGTGGTCCAGTGGGCCCTGCTAGGTGTAAATAATCCCTTGTAAATATGACCTAGTGCCAGGTGACACCATGTATATTATGTGAGTACTATTCTAATGTGTTATGAGAATACAAAGGCTATTTTTGATATAACCTTGTGTGGAGTTCCTTTTGTGGTGTGCCTGGTATGTTGTTGCTGTGTGCGTGCGCAAATGCTTTACACATGGCCTCCGGGATAAGCCTGACTGCTCATGCCAAGCTACCAAGGGGGTGAGCAGGGGTTATCTTTGGCGTGTAACTCCCTCGCCCTGACTAGAGTGGTGGTCTCTGCCTGGCTTTGGCGCAAGCCTTAGCCAACCAGAGATCCCATTTCTAACAGTCAGTGACATCACTGATGACATCACTGATCACATCTCAAATGACATCACTGATGACATCACTGATGACATCATCCAGTGAATGTCTAAGGTTTTTTAAATGCTAATTTCTAACTATAACGTATCTGAAACCTATGGTTTTTTCAGTGAATTTCAATGTTTTTTTAAGTGCTAATTTCTAACTATAACGTCCCTGAAACCTATGGTTTTTTTCAGTGAATTTCTAAGGTTTTTTAAATGCTAATTTCTAACTATAAAATAGCAGTCTCATTTTCAGAGTGGTGGAGAAAGGTGAGCGTGGCCTCCAAACACCTTTTAGCAATCCCACTCTGTGGGATTTACTGGAGGTAACAGGAGGGGTAGTTAGCCCCCAACGTCAACCTTGGGGGCCAACTACCCCTTTTATTACCTCCAGTAAGTCCCACACAGCAAGATTGCTAACTTGTTATATGAGGCCCCGCCCCCTCCCTGCACCACTGTGCAAACACGCCCCGTGGCACGTTTTAAGTTGGGGGATTAAGTCCCCTTGAATCTCGAGCATCCCTGGGCTCCAACTAGCCAACCATGTACCTCCAGTAAGCGCCACAGAGCTGCGTTGCAGAGTGGTGTAAAGGGGCATGGCCTCGGACCACCTCTCTGCAACGCAGCTCCTGGCTCATACTGGAGGTTTCTGGTGGGCTAGTTGGCCCCCAGGGACCCTCAGTATTCAAGGGGAATTAATTCCCAAACTTACAATGCGCCAGGGGGCGCGTTTGCAGAGTGCTGCCGGGAGGGGGCGGGACCTCCGGCGCGATGCCGGCTTTTTTTTTTTTTTCAGAAGGGGGTCTGTGTGGCCCCCTTCTTTTCTCATTTTTTGGGCCCTAGGGACCCCATCCCCCAGGGCATGCCCCTATTTAAAAAGATAAATTTTAAAAAAAAACGGGAAGAGGGCCGCATGGCCCCCCCCCTCCCGAGGCCAATTTATGACCCGGGGACCCCATCCCCCGGGGCATGGCCAGACTTTATTTATTTTTTTAAATAAAATTATTTGGAGGGGGGCCGCGTGGCCCCCCTCCTCAGGCCATTTATGACCCCGGGGACCCCATCTCCCGGGGCCGGCCTTTCCTTTTTTTTATTTTATTTATTTATTTTGATGGGGGTGGGGGGCCGCGTGGCCCCCCTCCCGGGCCGCTTCTAGCCCCGGGGCCTGTCCTCTGTGAATGGGACCGTGGGGGAGCCCCAAAGCCCCCACGGTCCCGCCGGCTCCCCGCCTCCTGCGGGAGCCAGCATTGCTTTTCCACAAGGGGTGCTGCTGACATGCAGCTCCCCTTGTGGAAAAGCAATCTGGTTTGGATTTTGAAAGCGAGAGCAGGTTTCCCTGCTCTCGCTTTCAAAATCCAAACCGCAGTTTGCTATGGCAGGGCGGGAGCCGCACGGCTCCCACCCTGCCATAGCAAACAGCAGTGTCCCGGGGTGGGCACCCCGGGACACTGCAGGAGCCGGCCCTGGGGGGTGGTGGTCCCCAGGGCCATCACGAGCTCCAGGAGGGGGGCCGCGCGGCCCCCCTCCCAACCATTGCAAAGCCCTGGGGAGGTGGTGGTCCCCAGGGCTCGGGGGTCCGTAATGGACCCCCGCATTTACATTTTTAGTGCCCCGGGGAGGTGGTGGTCCCCGGGGCGTGTGGGGGGACTCGAGCCCCCCACACAGGTTTTTAAAAATTAAAAATGGAGCCCCGGGGAGGTGGCGGTCCTTGTGGGACCCCCTGAGCAGGCCTAGGGGGTCAGGGTGTTTCTACCCTGCCCCCTTTTCTTGTTTTTCATGCTTGTTTCACTGTTTTCTTGTGACTCGGTTCTACCGAGTCACAAGATGGCTACCAACACTTCCTGGTTTGGAGTGTTGGCAGCCAATCACAGTGAAGCTCGTGGTCGGGAGGGTTCGCAAATCCACTGCGTCCCTAGATATCGAAACTTTTATTTTTTGAATTTCTCAGCAACTACTGAACGGATTTACACCATTTTAAAAAAGTTCGCTTTCTGAACCAAGCACTACCTTTTTGCCAAATTTGGTGTAATTCCGTTCAGCAGTTCGGGCTGTAGCCGTGTCTAAAGTTTCCTATGGGAAATTGATTTTCCGACCTCTATTTTTTGAATTTCTCAGGAACTACTGAACGGATTTACACCATTTAACAAAAATTACTCTTTCTGAACCAAGGGCTACCTTTTTGCCAAATTTGGCATAATTCCGTTCAGCAGTTCGGGCTGTAGCCGTGTCTAAAGTTTCCTATGAAAAATAACATGGGGAAAACACGTTTTGGGACCCCTTTTTCTCAGCCCCCGCTTTGCAAATCACCCTGAAACTTTCAAGACAGGAGCTGACCGGAGAGCCCCACTAGTTTTGAAAATTTCGCAAAGATTCGTAAAACGACGCCAAAGTTATTAGGAAAACAAAAAATGCTTTTCCTATGGAAAATAGGTCCGAACTATAACTACCTACTGGCGACCGCCAGTAGGTAATATATATATATATATATATATATATATATATATATATATATATATATATATATATATATATATATATATATATATATATATATATATATATAAATATATATACATATATAATCACTGAAAAAAACACAGGTTTCAGGGACGTTATATTTAGTTGGACATTTCACTCATACAAAACCAGAGAAATTCGGCCGTTATAGTTAGTTCAGCTAACTATAACTCACGCCCCCACAATGCACTGCTAATGACATCACATATTACATCACTCATGACATGGTCAGTAACATCACTGATGACATCTCAAATGACATCTCAAATGACATCACTGATGACATCCATCCAGTGACTGTATGTTTCTAAAAAGTTTAAGTATGTTTTATATATATATATGCCAAGGTGTATTGAAGAATGAGTGGGTGTATGAGTGACTGAATGGATGATTTACTAGGTGCATGACTGACTGTATAAGTGAGTGATTAAACATTTCTTACTAATACATGGGTGACTGACTAATCTGTATGAATGTCTGTATCAGTCTGTCAGTTGGTGTGTAAGCGGCTGCATGGGTTGGTGAGAAGCTACATGAGTGTCTATATGGGTTATTGATTGGTTGTCTGAGTATCTGTATGGGTGCCTGCATGTCTGTGTGGGTGAGTGGGGGTGTGTGACTCTGGGCATAGATGTGTGAGTGGGTGATTCAGTCGGTGTATGGGTTCAAGAGTGCATCTGTGAAGGGCTGTATGGGTGGGTGAGTGTGTGTATGGGTGTGTTGGTGAGTGAATGGATGTCTCAGTAGTACATGTGTAAGTAACTACATATGTAAAAGGCAGTATATGTGAGTGTTGGAGTATATAAATGACTATATGTGAGGGTAAGTGATTGTGAGAGTGGCTGTATGGATGAGTGTGTGCTTGTATCAGTGATTGTGTAAGAGAGTAAGTATGTGTTAGTATCAGTATGAATAAGTGAGGTGGTGTGTGTATAACTGTATAGTGAGTAAATGGGAGTGTGATTGATTCTTTGCATGACTGACTAGGTGTGAGAGTAACTCTATGGATCAGTGGCGGTATGTGAGTGTCTGTATAGGTGTATGAGTGCATATGATAGTGCGGTATTGATGAGTGACTGCATGTATGAGTGACTGTATGGGTGAATGAGTGGATGTGTGTGTAGACCTAGGAATCAGTGAGTGGGTATGTAGTAACTGGTGTTGGTGTGTCTATGGTTTCGAAAATGGTAGTCTGTATTTTAGAGTGTTTGTATCAAAGGTTATATTATGGTATGAGGAGGTGCATCAGATTATCATGTGGATGATGTCATCAGTGATGTCATTTGAGATGTCATCAGTGATGTCACTGACCATGTCATGAATGATGTAATAAGTGATGTCATCAGCAGTGCACTGCGGGGGCGCGAGTTATAGTTAGCTCAACTAACTATAACGGCCGAATTTCTCTGGTTTTGTACGAGTGAAATGTTAACTAACTATAACGTCCCTGAAACCTATGGTTTTTTCAGTGAATTTCAAAGGTTTTTTAAATGCTATTTTCTAACTATAACGTCCCTTAAACCTATGGTTTTTTCAGTGAATTTCAAAGGTTTTTTAAATGCTAATTTCTAACTATAACGTCCCTGAAACCTATGGTTTTTTCAGTGAATTTCTAAGGTTTTTTAAATGCTAATTTCTAATTCTGCCTACAGAGGTAGGACATGTGCAGAAAGAGGAAGAAAGGCGCAGAAAGAAGCAAGAGAAATGCAGAAAGAGGCAACAGAAGTCCAGAAAGACGAAGAAAGGTGCAGAAAGAAGCAAGAGATATGCAGAAAGAACGAACAGAGGTACAGAAAGAGGCCTTGTTGCAAAGTCATCCTGTGCCCCAACTTTTTGCTGACTGGTACTGGTGGTAACTGACTCTGACTAACCAGGCTATGCTGAAAGACACTTAGAATACAGTAAAAACACCTACATACACTAGGGTACACTATGGGTTGGGGTACCCCTGTGATTGGCATGACCTCCCCTGTAAGGCCCTAGTACATAATAGGGCAGGGGGATTAAAACTACCTCTAAGTCAGAGGTGCAGAAAGAGGCAAGAGAAGTGCAGATAGAAGCAACAGAGGTACCGAAAGACGCAAGAGAGGTGCAGAAACAAGCAAGAGAAGTGCAGAAAGAGGCAAGAGAATTGCTGAAAGAAGCAACTGAGGTGTAGAAAGAAGCTAGAGAAGTGCAGAAAGAGGCAAGTGAGGTGCAGAAAGAAGCAATAGCTGTGCAGAAAGAACCAACAGAGGTGCAAAAAGAGGCCAGAGGGGTGCAGAAAGAGGTAGGAGAGGTGCACAAAGAGGCAAGAGAGGTACAGAAAGAGGCAGGAGGGGTGCAGAAAGAAGGAAAAGAAGTGCAGAAAGAGGCAAGAGAATTGCTGAAAGAAGCAAAAGAGGTGTAGAAAGAAGCAAGAGAAGTGCAGAAAGAGGCAGGTGAGGTGCAAAAAGAAGCAAAAGCAGTGCAGAAAGAACCAACAGAACTGCAGAAAGAAGCAACAGAGGTACATAAAGAGGAAAGAGAGGTGCAGAAACAGGCAGGAAAGGTGCAGAAAGAGGGAACAGGGGTGCAGAAAGAGGCAAGAGAGGTGCAGAAAGAGAAAAGAGGGGTGCAGAAAGAGGCAAGAGGGGTGCAGAAAGATGCAAGAGAGGTGTAGAAACAAGCAAGAGAAGTGCAGAAAGAGGCAAGAGAATTGCTGAAAAAGCAACAGAGGTGTAGAAAGAAGCAAGAGAAGTGCAGAAAGAGGCAAGTGAGGTGCAGAAAGAGGCAAGAGAGGTGCAGAAAGACGTAAGAGAGGTGCAGAAACAAGCAAGAGAAGTGCAGAAAGAGGCAAGAGAATTGCTGAAAGAAGCAACAGAGGTGTAGAAAGAAGCAAGAGAAGTGCAGAAAGAGGCAAGTGAGGTGCAGAAAGAAGCAAGAGCAGTGCAGAAAGAACCAACAGAGGTGCAAAAAGAGGCAAGAGGGGTGCAGAAAGAGGTAGGAGAGGTGCACAAAGAGGCAAGAGAGGTACAGAAAGAGGCAGGAGGGGTGCAGAAAGAAGGAAGAGAAGTGCAGAAAGAGGCAAGAGAATTTCTGAAAGAAGCAAAAGAGGTGTAGAAAGAAGCAAGAGAAGTGCACAAAGAGGCAGGTGAGATGCAGAAAGAAGCAATAGCAGTGCAGAAAGAACCAACAGAGATGCAAAAAGAGGCAAGAGGGGTGCAGAAAAAGGTAAGAGGGGTAGACAGAGAGGCAAGAGAGGTACAGAAAGAGGAGGAGGGATACATAAATGAGGAAGAGAAGTGCAGAAAGAAGCAACAGAGGTGCTGAAAGAGGTGCAAAAGGGTGCAGAAAGAGCAAGAGAAGTACAGAAAGTAGCAACAGAGGTACAGAAAGAGGCAAGAGAGGTGCAGAAAGAGAAAAGAGGGGTGCAGAAAGACGCAAGAAAGGTACAGAAACAAGCAAGAAAGGTACAGAAACAAGCAAGAGAAGTGCAGAAAGAGAATTGCTGAAAGAAGCAACAGAGGTGTAGAAAGAAGCAAGAGAAGTGCAGAAAGAGGCAAGTGAGGTGCAGAAAGAAACAATAGCAGTGTAGAAAGAACCAACAGAGGTGCAAAAAGAGGCCAGAGGGGTGCAGAAAGAGGTAGGAGAGGTGCAGAAAGAGGCAAGAGGGGTACAGAAACAGGCAGGAGGGGTGCAGAAAGAAGGAAGAGACGTGCAGAAAGAGGCACGAGAATTGCTGAAAGATGCAACAGAGGTGTAGAAAGAAGCAAGAGAAGTGCAGAAAGAGGCAGGTGAGGTGCAGAAAGAAGCAAGAGCAGTGCAGAAAGAACCAACAGAGGTGCAAAAAGTAGCAAGAGGGGTGCAGAAAAAGGTAAGAGGGGTGCAGAAAGAGGCAATAGAGGTACAGAAAGAGGCAAGAGAGGTGCAGAAACAGGCAGGAAAGGTGCAGAAATGAACAGGGGTGCAGAAAGAGGCAAAAGAGGTGCAGAAAGAAAAAAGAGGGGTGCAGAAAGAGGCAAGAGGGGTGCAGAAAGACACAAGAGAGGTGCAGAAACAAGCAAGAGAAGTGCAGATTGAGGCAAGAGAATTGCTGAAAATAGCAACAGAGGTGTAGAAAGAAGCAAGAGAAGTGCAGAAAGAGGCAAGTGAGGTGCAGAAAGAGGCAAGAGAGGTGCAGAAAGAGGCAGGTGAGGTGCATAAAGAAGCAACAGCAGTGCAGAAAGAACCAACAGAGGTGCAAAAAGTAGCAAGAGAGGTGCAGAAAAAGGTAAGAGGGGTGCACAAAGAGGCAAGAGAGGTGCAGAAAGAGGCAGGAGTGGTGCAGAAATAAGGAAGAGAAGTGCAGAAAGAAGCAACAGAGGTGCTGAAAGAGGCATAAAAGGGTGCATAAAGAGCAAGAGAAGTGCAGAAAGAAGCAACAGAGGTACAGAAAGAGGCAAAAGAGGTGCAGAAAGAAAAAAGAGGGGTGCAGAAAGAGGCAAGAGGGGTGCAGAAAGACGCAAGAGAGGTGCAGAAACAAGCAAGAGAAGTGCAGAAAAAGGCAAGTGAGGTGCAGAAGGAGGCAAGATAGGTGCAAAAAGACGCAAAAGAGGTGCAGAAACAAGCAAGAGAAGTGTAGAAAGAGACAAGAGAATTGCTGAAAGAAGCAACAGAGGTGTAGAAAGAAGCAAGAGAAGTGCAGAAAAAGGCAAGTGAGGTGCAGAATGAAGCAAGACCAGTGCAGAAAGAGGCAAGTGAGGTGCAGAAAGAAGCAAGAGCAGTGCAGAAAGAGCCAACAGAGGTGCAAAAAGAGGCAAGAGGGATGCATAAAGAGGTAGGAGAGGTGCAAAAAAAGGCAAGAGAGGTACAGAAAGAGGCAGGAGGGGTGCAGAAAGAAGGAAGAGAAGTGAAGAAAGAGGCAAGAGAATTGCTGAAAGAAGCAACAGAGGTGTAGAAAGAAGCAAGAGAATTGCAGAAAGAGGCAGGTGAGGTGCATAAAGAAGCAACAGCAGTGCAGAAAGAACCAACAGAGGTGCAAAAAGTGGCAAGAGATGTGCAGAAAAAGGTAAGAGGGGTGCACAAAGAGGCAAGAGAGGTGCAGAAAGAGGCAGGAGTGGTGCAGAAATAAGGAAGAGAAGTGCAGAAAGAAGCAACAGAGGTGCTGAAAGAGGCATAAAAGGGTGCATAAAGAGCAAGAGAAGTGCAGAAAGAAGCAACAGAGGTACAGAAAGAGGCAAGAGAGGTGCAGAAACAGGCAGGAAAGGTGCAGAAAAAGGGAACAGGGGTGCAGAATGAGGCAAGAGAGGTGCAGAAAGAGAAAAGAGGGGTGCAGAAAGAGACAAGAGAGGTACAGAAAGACACAAGAGAGGTGCAGAAACAAGCAAGAGAAGTGCAGATTGAGGCAAGAGAATTGCTGAAAATAGCAACAGAGGTGTAGAAAGAAGCAAGAGAAGTGCAGAAAGAGGCAAGTGAGGTGCAGAAAGAGGCAAGAGAGGTGCAGAAAATGGCAAGAGAACTACAGAAAGAGGCAAGAGGGATGCAGAAAGAGAAAAGAGGGGTGCAGAAAGAAGCAAGAGGGGTGCAGAAAGACGCAATAGAGGTGCAGAAACAAGCAAGAGAAGTGCAGAAAGAGGCAAGAGAATTGCTGAAAGAAGCAACAGAGGTGTAGAAAGAAGCAAGAGAGGTGCATAAAGAAGCAAGAGAAGTGCAGAAAGAGTCAAGAGAGGTGCAGAAAGAGGGAAGACGAGTGCAGAAAGAGACAACAGGGGTGCAGAAAGAAGCAAGAGAGGTGCAGAAAGAGGCAAAAGAAGTGCAGAAAGAAGCAATAGAAGTGCAGAAAGAAGCAACAGAGGTACAGAAAGAGGGAGGAGGGGTGCAAAAAGAGGCAAGAGGGGTGCAGAAAGACACAAGAGAGGTGCAGAAACAAGCAAGAGAAGTGCAGAAAGAAGCAAGAGAATTTGTGAAAGAAGCAACAGAGTTGTAGAAAGAAGCAAGAGGGGGTGCAGAAAGAAGCAAGAGAAGTGCAGAAAGAGAGAAGACGAGTGCAGATAGAGACAACAGGGGTGCAGAAAGAAGCAAGAGAGGTGCAGAAAGAGGCAAAAGAACTGCAGAAAGAAGCAACAGAAGTGCATAAAGAAGCAACAGAGGTACACAATGAGGCAAGAGAGGTGCAGAAATAGGGAGGAGGGGTGCAAAAAGGGGCAAGACATGTGCAGAAAGACGCAAGAGAGGTGCAGAAACAAGCAAGAGAAGTGCAGAAAGAGGCAAGATAATTGCTGAAAGAAGCCACAGAGGTGTAGAAAGAAGCAAGCGAGGTGCAGAAACAAGCAAGAGAAGTATAGAAAGAAGCAAGAGAGGTGCAGAAAGGGGGACGACGAGTGCAGAAAGAGACAACAGGGGTGCTGAAAGAAGCAAGAGAGGTGCAGAAAAAGGCAAAAAAAGTGCAGAAAGAAGCAACAGAAGTGCAGAAAGAAGCAACAGAGGTACAGATAGAGGCAAGAGAGGTGCAGAAAGAGGGAGGAGGGGTGCAAAAAGAAGCAAGATGGGTGCAGAAAGAAGCAAGAGAGGTACAGAAAGAAGCAAGAGAAGTGCAGAAAGAAGCAACAGAGGTGCAGAAGGAGGCAAAAGAACTGCAGAACGAGGCAATGGAGTTGCAGAAACAGGCAAAAGGGGTGCAGAAAGAGGGAACAGGTGTGCAGACAGAGGCAAGAGAGGTGCAGAAAGACACAAGAGGGGTACTGAAAGAGGCAAAAGAAGGGCAGAAAGAAGCCAAAGAGGTGCAGAAAGAGGCAAGAAAACAGCAGAAAAAGGCAAGAGAGGTGCAGAAAGAGGCAAGAGGGGTACAGAAAGAGGCAAGAGGGGTGCAGAAAGAAGCAACAGAGGTGCTGAAAGAGGCAAGAGGGGTGTAGAAAGAGGCAAGAGAAGTGCAGAAAGAAGCAACAGAGATGCAGAAAGAAGCAACAGGGGTGCAGAAAGAAGCAACGGGTGCAGAAAGAGGCTAGAGGGGTGCAGAAAGAGGCAAGACAAGTACAGAAAGAAACATCAGAGGTGCAGAAGGAGGCAAAAGAATTTCAGAAAGAGGCAAGAGAGTTGCAGAAACAGGCAAAAGGGGTGCAGAAAGAGGGTACTGAAAGAGGCAAAAGAAGTACAGAAAGAAGCCAAAGAGGTTCAGAAAGAGGCAAGAGAGGTAGAGAAAGAGCCTCGAGAAGTGCAGAAAGAGGCAAGAGAAGTGCAGAAAGAGGCAAGAGAGGTGCAGAACGAAGAGAGTGAGGTGCAGAAAGAGGCAAGTGAGGTGCAGAGAGAGGCAAGAGAGGTACAGGAAGAGGCAAAGGAAGTGCAGAAACAGGCAAGAGAAATGCAGAAAGAGGCAAGAGAGGAGCAGAAAGAGGCAAGAGAGGTATAGAAAGAAGCAAGAGAAGTGCAGAATGAGGCAAGTGAATTGCAGAAAGAGGCAAGAGAGGTGCAGAAAGAGGCAAGAAAGGTGCAGAAAGAGGCAAGAGATCTACAGAAAGAAGCAAAAGAGGTGCAGAAAGTGGTAAGAGAACTGCAGAAAGAGGCAAGAGAGTTGCAGAAACAGGCGCAAGGGGTGCAGAAAGAGGGAACAGGTTTGCAGACAGAGGCAAGAGAGGTGCAGAAAGAGGAAGGAGAGGTGCACAAAGATGCAAGAGGGGTACAGAAAGAGTCAAGAGCGGTGCAGAAAGAAGCAACAGAAGTGCAGAAAGAAGCAACAGAGATGCAGAAGGAGGCAAAAGAACTGCAGAAAGAGGCAAGAGAGTTGCAGAAACAGGCACAAGGGGTGCAGAAAGAGGGAACAGGTGTGCAGACAGAGGCAAGAGAGGTGCAGAAAGACGGAAGAGGGGTGCTGAAAGAGGCAAGAGGGATGCATAAATTTGCAACAGAGGTGCAGAAAGAAGCAAGAGCAGTTTAGAATGAACCAACAGAGGTGCAGAAAGAGGCAAGAGTGGTACTGAAAGAGGCAAAAGAAGTGCAGAAAGAAGCCAAAGAGGTGCAGAAAGAGGCAAGAGAGGTAGAGAAAGAGGCTCGAGAAGTGCAGAAAGAGGCAAGAGAGGTACAGAACTAAGAGAATGAGGTGCAGAAAGAGGCAAGTGAGGTGCAGAAAGAGGCAAGAGAGATAGAGAAAGAGGCAAGGGAAGTGCAGAAACAGGGAAGAGAAATGCATAAAGAGGCAAGAGAGGTATAGAAAGAGGCAAGAGAGGAGCAGAAAGAGGCAAGAGAGGTGCAGAAACAGGCAGGAAAGGTGCAGAAAGAGTCAAGTGTGGTGCAGAAAGAGGCAAGAGAGGTGCAGAAAGAGGCAAAAGAGGTGCAGAAAGAGGCAAGAGATCTGCAGAAAAAAGCAAGAGAGGTGCAGAAAGAGGAAAGAGAGGTGCACAAAGAGGCAAGAGGGGTACAGAAAGAGGCAAGAAGGGTGCAGAAAGAAGCAAGAGAAGTGCAGAAAGAAGCAACAGAGGTGCTGATAGAGGCAAGAGAGGTAGAGAAAGAGGCTCGAGAAGTGCAGAAAGAGGCAAGAGAGATACAGAATGAAAAGAGTGAGGTGCAAAAGAGGCAAGTGAAGTGCTGAAAGAGGCAAGAGAGGTACAGAAAGAGGCAAGGGAAGTGCAGAAAGAGGCAAGAGAGGTGCAGAAACAGGCAGGAAAAGTGCAGAAAGAGGCAAGAGAGGAGCAGAAAGAGGCAAGAGAGGTGCAGAAACAGGCAGGAAAGGTGCAGAAAGAGGCAAGTGTGGTGCAGAAAGAGGCAAGAGAGGTGCAGAAAGAGGCAAAAGAGGTGCAGAAAGAGGCAGGAGTTCTGCAGAAAAAAGCAACAGAGGTGCAGAAAGAGGCAAGTGAAGTGCAGAAAGAAGACAGTGAGATGCAGAAAGAGGAAGAAAGGTGCAGAAAAAAGCAAGAGAAATGCAGAAAGAGGCAAGAGAGGCACAGAAAGAAGAGTAAGTAAGTAAGTAAGTAATCTCTTTATTGCTTGATTAATAAAAACCTTTGCAATCAGCTACATAATAAAACACATGTGCCAAGTGCATAAAACAACCCATTTTGTAATAGAAAAGTTAGTTAAAATTCATTTAGAAATTACAATATATTCATAAAATTACAAGGAGAGTGTAAAAACTGGCATACAGTACAAGCAATAAGGTGCAATGGGTGTCATGAAAAAGTGCAAGGTGTAAGATTTAGGGACCATTCTCCTAAAAGGTTCCTAGGGCAGTGCATGTTTCTATAAAATTGGACTTAAAAGTCGTGACTGAACTAGCATGGAAGTCTAAAGATGCTTATACAGAAGTACATATTTGTCAGTTACAATCAGCAGTTTTTATATCACAGTTAATGGCCCACAGATAAAAGACTATTTAAAATCCCAAGGAACAGTAGTTGTAAATAGTAGGTACCACAGTAGATCTCTTTTAAGAAGGATTCCAGTGGGTAACTCAGAGATCGATGGGCTTGGATTGAGGACCGATTTGTTAGAGTACTGCCAAGGTTAGCTTTGTTTTTACTGTGCTCATAAAGCGGACGAAGCTGCAGGCCAGCCGCACGTCGCCTCCCTCAAAGCAGGCTTTCACCGCCTGTCTACATGTTCGTATCTGAGTTTCAATCTAGTGGTTTTAATAGCTGTCTTCGTTCCTCGTCTAAGCCCTTGCAAATACACAGAAAGTGTAAGACATCCTCTTTGGTGTCGCCACAAAGTCTACAATGATTAGTTGTGTCTGTGCGTTTCCATGGAGGGAGGTGCCTCGCTACGGGTAAGATTCCCAACCGCAGAAGCAAAAAACTTTCCTTCATGAGTCTCGAGAAGCCTGTTCCTAGGTATGTTTGTGGCTTGCACCTCGAGTAGCTCAGAATTACAAACCATCCGTGAACCCTCCTGCTTAGTGCTGCTTTGTCTTCTTCAAGGGATACAATCTTTACTGATTTATTTACAAGGTCATTGAAGCTTTTGTGGGGCATACTGGTTTCCCATATGTCCTGTAAAGCAAGCAGCCTTATTGCTGACTGAAGGTAAGCCATGGCAAGATTGCCTTTTTTCCTTGTCATCTCCTTCCATAAGTGTGAGTTCAATGTGCCGGGCTCGGCTCCCTTTATTTTGTGCCAGCATTTGGCATAGGCACCTTTCCGTGTTATTTGCTGCTTTTGGAGGCCGAACTCTAGCCTTATATGTGCTGGCGAAATGTATTGTGGGAGATTGAATATTATTCTCACTGCCTTGGAGATCACCTTGTCCAAAGTGATCTCATCTCTACCTCTCATCGATTCACTACCATACGTGATTGTAGGTAAAAGCCTAGCTCGAAGCACTTCTAGTAGAGGGATAAGATTGGGGCTGGTTACTTTGTGCTTGATGTTTTTTAATGCAACTGCCAATAAGGTCCCTCTACCTTTGATAGCCGCTTTTTGTTTGAGGTACGTGCCCTTCCTGTCGAAGATTATTCCCAGATACTTATATTCGTCAACCGTCTCCAACAATCGGCCCCCCAGCATCCATCGGGGTTGATGTTTGTTACTCCACTGGTTTAATACCATGACTTTAGATTTTTCAAGGTTTATACTTAACCCGTTCTTGTCTGCGAAGTTGCTTGTTGTATTTATCAGGTGCTGCAGGCCGACTGGAGTTCGGCTGATCAGTATCAGATCGTCGGCATACAGTAAGTTTGAAAGTGTTAAACCGCTCAGGTTCGGAGCATGATGGTTGCAGTTATCCAGCTCAATAGAGATCAGACACAAAGAGGTTGAAAAGGGTCGGGGCAAGGACGCAGCCCTGCTTCAGCCCTTTGGTGGTTGGTATTCTCCTTGACAGACAGTCCCCGGCGCTCAGCGTAATTTGGACCCATGTCTTAGAGTGGAGTAGAATTAACTGATTCAGGAGGTTTGGAGCTATTTCCCACCCAGAGAGTTTTGCCCAGAGCTTCCCCCTATCAATACTGTCGAAAGCAGCTTTATAATCTCTGAAACAGACAAATAGTGGCTTGTTGATGGTTTTGGTAGTGTCTATTAAAAGCGAAAGAGCAAGAATATTTGTTGATGTCCCCATGCTTTTTTGAAAGCTTGTTTGATTGATAGGAATTAGGGCTCTTTCCAGTGCCCACGCCGTGAGTTCATCCAATAAAAGGTCTGCGTAATATTTGGCCTCGATGTCAATTAGTGCAATGAGCCTGTAATTCTTCGGATCAATCTTACTACCTTTCTTGTGGATCGGTGAAATAATTGATCCCTTCCAAGAGTCTGGAATTCTTTCAGCTTCCATGATATTATTAAAAGGGATAGTAGAGCTTCAGCCCAGTAATTTGGATCCTGCGTATAAAAAATTGGTGGTAAACCGTTGGGCCCGGGCTTTTCGAGATTCTATTCACAATCTGTTTATTTGAGAAGAGGGGAGCGAGTTCCAGACCTTGGTGTTTTGGAGGCTGCCGGTCGCGTTGGCGCACTGATGTATCTTGTTTGATTTTGCCTGCTTCCGTGTTGAAGTGGTGCTGTAGGTACTTTGCCCAGGTGTCCTCCGTTATATGAGAATTTATTCCTGGAGCCATTGGGTTCTCTATACTGTTGACTGTGTGCCAAAACCTACCACTGTTGTTGGTTTTTGCGACATGTAGCAATTTTGCCCATATTGTGTCAGCATTTTCCTTTTTCGCTTGCCAGATGATTTTGTTTTTGCAGGCCTTTAGCCTCCTTAATTCAAACTGAACATTATCAGCTGGGCCATTTTGCCGGAGACTGCGCAGTGGTCTGTTAATTTTGCTCTTTATTTGTCTTAGTTCGGCATTTTGAGTTGTCGAAAGATTGATTCTTGGATTGCTTGCCGGCCTGCAGAATACTTCCCGTTTGCTTTTTGACCCTGTTTTTTCTTTCGTTGACTCTGTTTTGGAGTTAGATGGATCAAAGCTTTTGGTAAAATTTTCCCACGCTGTTATGCTGTTCCCACACAGCAGTTTGCTTTCCTCCCACCGTGTTTTTGATACTGCCACAAGTTTTCCTGGATCGCTAGTTTTACATTTGATTCTCCTGTGATTCAATGTGACCTTTGAAGTTGGATCGACAATTGGATGGGTGAATGCCGTTCTGTGAGCGGCGAGTATGAACTCTTGTGGTTGATGATCACTGTAATCCAACGTTCCAATCTTGAAATCTTTTATTGAGCTGAAAGTGATAAAGATGAAAAGGTGTAGTCTATTGCGGTATTTGTGAAGGCATTGTGGAAGGTTGCAGCTTGAGGGCGGTCCCCTGCGAATCGACCGTTTAATGCTACCAGGGACAGACTTTCTAGATCATTCAACAGGTCTTTAGAGATCTTAGTTTGCTTGCCCCACTTGCACTCGTCTTGGAGTGGGACCCCCATGCTGATTGTCGGTCTTCTGCCAAGTCGGCGCATCCTGAAAGGAACATGTTAAAGTCTCCCGAGACAATGTAGTTTAAAGTTGCCGCTTCGGTAATTAGCTTTGTTAGTTCGGCAACCAGGAGTTTTGCGCCGTTTTTTTTTTTTTTGCGAGGGTGTAGATAAATATTAACAAGTATTAGCTGTTGATTGTCTTTGAGTCCTGCTATTTCCATCTGTATTGTCTTTATTCCGTTTGTTGGGGTGTTTTTACTTGTTAGTTCCTTAACAGTTGTTATGGTTTTGATCGAGGCATATGGCGTGGTGAAACTGTAGTCGGATCCCCCAGGCTTCTAGTTGGTGCTCCTCCTTAAGAATTTTCTCCGCTATTTTCCGGGTTGCCCACTCTGTTTTTGTTACCTCTTGCTCCGACAGATGTTTAAACATTTCAAATTCTACAGATTCCAGGTCTTGTGAACCAATCCCGGCCAGGTTGCTGATGGCAGTTAGTATTCGGAGAATGTTTCCTCTGTTTAGGATATCACCCCGTCCTTTCGATTTATACTCTGGGATAAACAGAATTGTCTTGGACGTCTCCCGTCGGGAGTTGTTCGGAGGGGTTCCGCATCGTGGGTCCATTTCTCTTCTCCCATCGTTGTAGGATGGCTGTTTTTCTGGTTCCGCTCTTACTGCTGTTTCAATACTTGGCTCTTTTTTCCTCGGCCCTACGTTTAGGGTTTGCTGTGTATCTGGTCCCGTTCTATTTGCTATTTCCACTTTTAGTTTGACGTCCGCTGTTTCTACTGGCTTGGTGGGCACCTTGACGATGGCTGTTATCGCAGGGGCGGCTCCCCTTGCTGTTGCCGGTGTTGGTTTATTTTCCACCTGTTCGGTTAAGTTGGTGATTTCTGGGTGTTTATATTCACTTAAACATGCCTTTCCTACATGTTCTGTCCCTGTTGAACGGGGATGCGCCAGTGGCAATCAGCTCAGTCTGTGGATTTGGTGGCTCTCCACTTACTCTTTGTTCTAACTGGTGTCCACTCGGGGCTTTTGTTGCTACTTGAAAGAAAGATCTAATGGATGGGTTTTTGTTCCTCCCTTTTCACCTGTTTCCTGCGTTGTTTGGCTGATTGCCACTTGTTCTGCGATGCGTCCCCTTCGTCTGATTGGCTTGTCTGCTTGTTACAGCTGCTAGAGTTCTGCTCAACCCGTTGTTGTTGGAGATCTTCTAAGGGCTCTGGGGGGCCAAAGCCCGAATGCTTGCTCTCGTTAACTTTACCACGAGACCCTAGTTCCCCTTGTTGTTCCGACTTGGGTGCCGCTTCTACTCCTGGCCACAGATCTTTTCTAGCCACCACGGAGGGAGCGACCGGAGCATTGTCATTCTTGTCGGGGTTGGTCCGCTCTTTTTGGTCCTGGTCGGGCACTGCCATATCTTTTAAGAGTTCTCTTGTTTGTTTGCTTTTGTTAGATTTAAATTTGCCACTATTTGTTGTGTTGTTTGCATTTGTGTTTTTTAGGTCCGTAAGGAGATCACCCATCACTGCAGGTAGTGTTGCAAGCTTGTCGATAATTAGATGGCAGGCGCAGCTCGGAGGAATTATTGTCATTTCAGTTTGGGCTCTTTTAATGAAGTTGTTCAGTTACGACAGCTTACTATCGATGCTTGTAACATGCAGGGCTAGACAGTTGAGAAGGGTGAGTTGAATGTCCATCTTATCCGAGTGATATTCCATGGCCTTTGTTGAAAGCTGCACGATGTTTAGGAGGGCTGCCCATATTTTGTTCCCTCCAATTGGCGTTTCCTCTATCGGCTCCTTTGTCGCACTTCCTGTGTCATGAAGTGTTGTGTCGCCTATGTCCTCAGAGGAGTATGTGGTGACCAGGTTTTCCCATTCATCAGTCATGAGGAAGGAAGTGTTGCTGGCTGCGCGATTTGGGGTCTCTTCCGGGGTCTCTTCTTGTACATCCCCAGCCTTCGCTATTCTGCTGCCTGAAGTAATGGGCACAAGTTCTGAATGTGGTCCGGAGAGAGTTGGATTTATCGACTTGGTGTTGCTGTTGGTGTTGATGTTATTTGATGCCTTTCCCTGGTCCCCGCTATACTGTGTTGTTACGTTGGTTCTTTCGTTGGTGTAATCGGGAGCTGTGGCGTCCGAACTCAGTTGTAGGTTCTTTACTGCCACTAGTTTGGTTGGTAGTTTATCTAAAGTAGTGATGGCCGCAATGCCTACCGAAGTTGTGTCGGAGGTGAGTGAAAAAGCTTTTGACTCCAAAAGTGCTGCGTTTGCATGAGTTGTTGCGCACTGCCGGGTCCGTATTTTAATATCTGGCTCCAGCGGTATTCTTGATGATATTCTTAGAGCCTCTGCGAGGGAAGAGGTAGGCGGGTTTCCTGTGGGCTGACTTTTTTCCTTGTTCCATTTTCCAATGTGTTTATCAATATGCTTGTCATTTTGCTGATCTTTCCATTCTGTTGCTTGTGCCCCTCCTGATCTGATTTTTCTTTTTTTGCTTCGTCGGTTTTTGTGCTGGATAGTGTTTCACCGCTGCCTCCTAGTGCAGATTTGGCCGGTGTGCCCTTGCCTATTGGAGTTTCCATTTCTGGATGTAATGGAGAAGGGAGGCCCAATTGCTTGTTAATGCTGAGGTTCAACACTGCCCCAGCGTCTTTCACGAATGAAAATTTGGAGTATATTTTGGGTTGAAAATAGTTTTTATGCGGATTCACTGGCGACGGCGTTGGTCTATCCATTACCCCGTCTATGTTGGGGAAGAGGTGTGGCGCCGCGGCCAGGGCGACTGACGCTGGAATCTGGGGCTCACAGTTTGATCCCCGGCACTGGCGGCAGGTCAGCCCAGCACCATGTGACTCTGGGCAATAGCTTGTTTAATCTTCCCGACGGCCCCCAGCGCCGGGATGCCTTCTGGTAGCTGTTTGCGCTTTACAAATACTGGATTTTATTTATTTATGTCCACCAGTGTACCCGAATCCTTGTGGGCTGCTGTGTCCACTGTGGCCAGCGTTATAGATGTAGTAGCCTGACTTTTGGTTGGTTCTCTTAAAATCTTATTTTTCCTTTTGCTGTTATTGATAACATTTGTAACAGACCTCCTTTCTTTGCCGGATCTCATGTTCGTCTGTTTGTCGCAATATGGTGTTGTTATGGTATTGTTGCGGTATTGTTATTGTTATTGTTGCTCTTGATTATTATTGGTACTGTTGGTACTGTTGGTACTGTTAGTGCTGTTAGTACTGTTAGTACTGTCGGTGTTGCGCCGGGACAAAGTGCTCTGGCAGATTTATCTAAACTTATCTAAACTGACGCCCCCGCTGAGGGTCCTGCTAAGAGGTGATGCCAAACCTGACCTGCCAAGCCTGACCAGAACTTTGGGGGACAGGGGTCGGGGGCAACGGGCTGCTGACTGTGGCTAACTTTGGCCGATTGCAGCAATATGGGTACCTATTGTGGTGTCGGCTAATGAAGGATGGTAATGGGGTGAGATTGGGGAGGTAGGCCGCCTCTTGTCACCCTTGAGCGCTGCCCTCCTTGGAGACAGCCTTTGGGACTGCCCGAAATGCCCTTAATGTAAAAGCCGGAGTTCAGTCAACGTAATGTGAGCTGGAGCGCAGGAGCGCTGGAGCGAGCAGGGCACACAAGTGCGCCGCAAGCCACACCCGACCTAGTCGGGCCGCCTCTGCGGTCTCACCCCCGGGCTCGCACTTCGCAGCCGCTCCTAATGGTGGCCACGCTCGCTCTCGCTGCGGGGGGCTCTGGATCTGCCGGTTCGGTTCCCGCTCGGGCTCCCACCTGATTTTCGGTGTTTTCAGTGGTGTTTTTGGTGGTGGCTCGTGACGCCACGCTGCCCCTACACTCCACAGCACCACCGCTCAGCACCGGGCTCCGGACTGCCTGACTTCCGCCTCACCGGTTTATGCACCATTAGTACCAGTTTAACGCCCACATTTTGCAATAAGTAACACGTGACCATTCCAGCTTTGCAAAGGGCCTTCCACCACGCTGTAACATGTGACACTGCATTTTTGGGAACATTTGAGCCGTTTGAGCTAGAAACAAGGCTGTTTTTGTTCAAATCTGCAGATTAGGCAGCAGATGATGGAATGTTTGGCAAATGCGGAAAATGTTTAATTATGTGAAAATTGGTGCAGCCGAACAGTCACATAATTCCAGTGGCCCTGCTCATACCTCCGACTAGGTCCAGAAGTGCTCCTCAGTGGTTCCTTCTGTTTTTTGTGTCTCATTGAGTTTATAGTTTAACTTCTATGGAAACAAGGAAGACTAAACCTGAGGTTACCACTCCACAACACAGACTACAATACCACATAATTACTCTCCAAAACACAAAAGCCCACTCCACATAATTCCTATACACTAAATACCACATACTTTCTATTCACATAATTTCACTGCACAACATACCACATAATTCCACTACACACAACGTACATCCACTCTACACCAAAAAACATTAGTAAAAATCTTTTACATTTACAACGCCAATAGCTCTAACTCTCGCAAATGTGAGACCTATTACATTACAAATGCTTCTTTAACTGGTAGTCGCGTTTGCAGATTGGTGCAGAAAGGGGGCTGGGCCTCTAACCAGCAATCAGGAATTCTGCTGCGTAGGACTTACAGGAGGTACCAGGAGGGCTTCTTGGCCCCCAAAGTCCCTCAGGAGTAAAGTGGACTTCATCCCCCAACCAGTACTGTGCCAGGAGGCACGTTTGCAGAGTGGTGGAGAAAGAAGGGGGCGTGGCCTCTGAAGACCTCTTAGCAATCCCACTGTGTGGGACTTAGTGGAGGTAATTGGCCCCCAACTACCCCTCCTGTTACCTCCAGTAAGTCCCACACAGCGGAATTGCTAAGTTGTCATTGCAGGCCATGCCCCCTTTCCCCACCACTCTGCAAACACACTTCCTGGCGCGCTCTTGGATGGGGATTAAAGTCCCCTTCACTGCTGGGGGTCCTTAGGGGCCAACTAGCCTACCTGATACCTCCAGTATGCCCCAGATAGTGGGATTGCTGATAGGTGGGCACAGGCCACACCTCCTTTGTCCACCACTCTGCAAATGCACCTCCTGGCGCGCTCTTGATTGGGGGATGAAGTCCCCTTGCCTCCTGAGGGTCCCTGGGGGCAAACTAGCCCACCAGGTACCTCCAATAAGCCCCACACAGCTGGATTGCTGAGAGTGGTCTGAGGCCACGCCCCTTTTTTACACCACTCTGCAAACACGCCTCCTGGTGCACTGCTGCTCGGGGGATGAATCCACTTGTGTCCTGAGGTCCTCAGGACACAAGAGGACCTCAGCGCCCCACCAACAGTGCACCAAGAGGCGCGTTTGCAGAGTGGTGTAAAAAGGGGCGTGGCCTCGGACCACCTCTCAGCAATCCCACTCTGTGGGGCTTACTGGAGGTACCTGGTGGGCTAGTTTTCCCCCAGGGACCCTCAGGAATGAAGGGGACTTAATCCCCCAACTTAGAACGCGCCAGGGGGTGCGTTTGCAGAGTGGTGCAGGGAGGGGGCGGGGCCTCCGGCAATATGCCAGCTTTTTTAAATTTGGTTTTTGGAAGTGGGGCTGTGTGGCCCCCCCTTCCCTTTATTATTTTTGTGCCCTGGGAACCCCATCCCCCAGGGCCGGAGCATTTTTTGTTCTTTTTTTTTTTTTTTAAATGGGAGGAGGGCCTCGTGGCCCCCCTCCCATGGCAGATTACGGCCCCTGGGACCCCATCCCCCGGGGCATGGCCACATATTCAATCTTTTTTATTTATTATTTTTAAGGAGGGGGGCCACGTGGCCCCCCTCCCTGGGCCACTTTTGGCCCTGGGGAGCCCATCCCCCAGGGCCTGGCCTCTTTGATGGGGACCGTGGGGGAAGCCCCAATGCCCCCATGGTCGCTGCCGGCTGCCCGCCTCCTGTGGGAGCCAGCATTGCTTATGGGCAAGGGGAGCTGCTGACATGCAACTCCCTTTGCCCAAAAGCAATTCAGCTTTGCTTCTTGGAAGCGAGAGCAGGTTTCCTGCTCTCGCTTCCAAGAAGCAAAGCAGTGTTTGCTATTGCAGGGCGGGAGCCGTGCTCCTGCCCTGCCATAGCAAACAGCAATGTCCCGGGGGTAGGCACACCAGGACATTGCAGGAGCCGGCCCTGGGGAGTGGCGGTCCCCAGGGCCATCAAGGGCTCCAGGAGGGGGGCCGCGCGGCCACCCTCTCATCATTTGCATAGCCCCTGGGAGGTGGTGGTCCCCGGGGCCTGGGGGTCCGCAACGGACCCCTGTATTTAATTTACTGAATGCCCCGGGAAGGTGGTGGTCCCGGGGGCAGGGTGGGGGGGGCAGGAGCCCCCCCATGCCTTTAATTTAAAAATTAAAGCCCCAGGGAGGTGGTGGTCCCTGGGGCTGCGGGGGGCCGCGATGCCCCCCGTTCTTAATAATTAAAGTCCCGGGGAGGTGGCGGTCCCGGGGCTGCGTGGGGGGGCAAGAGCCCCCCCACGCTCTTATTTTTAATGATAAAGCCCTGGGGAGGTGGCGGTCCCTGGGGCTGCGGGGGGGCCGCGAGCCCCCCGCATTTGAATAGGGATCGCTCCGGGGAGGTGGCGGTTCCCAGGGCTGCGGGGGCCCATGCGGCCCCCGCATGCATTATAAATATTGCCCCCGGGACCTGGCCCACACAGGGGCTTTAAGAAAACGAAGTGCGGGAGACCGCACTTCGTTTTATTAAAAAAAATTCTTCCGGATTCGTGCACCCAGCGCGACTCCGGCCCAATTTTTTTTTTTTTTAATGCTTTTTTTGGGCCCCCCTGAGCAGGCCTAGGGGGTCAGGGTGTTTCTACCCTGCCCCCTTTTCTTATTTTTGATCTTTGTTTTACTATTTTCTTGTGACTCAGTTTTACCGAGTCACAAGATGGCTGCCAACACATTCTGGTTTGGAGTGTTGGCAGCCAATCAGAATGAAGCTCGTGCTCGGGAGGAGTCGCAAATCCTCCTCTGTGCTGAGATATCAATATTTTTATTTTTTGAATTTTTCAGGAACTACTGAACGGATTTACACCATTTAAAAAAAGCTTGCTTTCTAAACCAAGAGCTACCTTTTTACCAAATTTGGTGTAATTCCGTTCAGCAGTTCGGGCTGTAGCCTGTTCCAAAATTTCCTATGGAAATTAACATGGGGGAAAATGCGTTTTGGGGACCCCCTTTTTTCTCGGACACCGCTTTACGAATCACCCCGAAACTTTCAAGACAGGAGCTAACCGGAGCGCCCCATTAGTTTTGAAAATTTCGCGAAGATTCATCAAACGGCGCCAAAGATATTGGCAAATCAAGAAACGCTTTTCCTATGGAAACTAGGTCCTAACTACAACAACCTACTGGCGACCGCCAGTAGGTAATATATATATATATATATATATATATATATATATATATATATATATATACTAAAAAGAACAAAAGGTTAAAGAAATGTTATAGTTAGGTGAGTATGTCAGTGACAGGGTTAACTAAAAAAAAAACCACAGAAATTCTCCAGTATAGTTAGCACAGCTAACGATAACCTGCGCCCCCTCAATGCACTGCTTATCACCTCACATATTACATCACTCATGACATGTTCTATGACATAATTTATGACATCACTGATGACAACTCAAATGACATCATTGATGATTTCACTGATGACACCATTCAATGAGTGTGTTTGTTTTATTGTTTACATAATGGCGGGTACCTAACATATAACTTTTCTACCAAATTTGTACAGCCTATGCCCTGCTAATGCTTGTTTGTGTTTACAAAACGTATGTATTCCTAATGCTTCATAGGTGTGTAGAGAATATAATAAAAAAGGGGAGAGGGCCACAATGCCCCCATCCCCGAGTCGTATTAGGCCACGGTGGACCCATCCCCCGGGGCCAAACTAATAAAAAGGTGAAGGGGCCGTGTGGGCTCTCTCCCCAAGCCTTCATAGGCACCGGCGACCCCATACACCAGGGCCATTCTTTGTTTAAAAGGGGAGGGGGCTGCATGTCCCCCCTCCACTAGACTTATTGGGACCGGGAGACCCCATCCCCTGGGGCCAAGTAAGAAGGGAAGGGGCATGCTGCCACACTCCCCAAGCCTTATAGGGTCCAGGGCTGCCAGCGCCCCAAGGGTAAAAAATAAAATGGTAATAAAATTGATTTATAACCATTTTATTTTTCCTTTTTCTTAGCAAGCCGTGTTTGGGGGAGTGGCTTCTGCTGCTGAAAGGCAGCAGGGGAGTGGTACTCACTTCACCAGTTTAGATTGTGCATGTCATTTTGGCCAGCTGTCTTGCGACGTCCAGCCTGACATGCACACTTTAAACATCTCCACCCAGCTGTCTTAGACAGCTGGGTGTAGAGCAGGCACAGGCCCCAGTGCCTGCAGGAGTGTTGAGGCAGCCTGCTCCAGCCAATGTCGCCGCTGCTCTCATGCTGCTTAACATTATCAGCAGCATGAGAGCAGCATCTGGATTGGTGTGGAGAATTGCTGCAGACCAGTGCTGATGGACTGAAGCACGAGGACCGGAGGAGGCGAGCCAGAACATGGGTAAGTACATTTTTATTTTTTTATTTCCTACTGTGTAACATGCACTTAATATGCCAGTGTACACTTGTCCTTTATGTATCATATTGTGCTGTTAATTTATACGTGTTTTATTTAGAAAATGGGGATTCGATATGTCATGTGTGTTCCCTCATTCTGCCAAACTCTGAATCTTACAGGAGTTTGCAACGGTGTTGGAGTTATGAGGCAGAAAAGGAAGGGAATGTGAGCAGTGTTGTGTAGAGAGTCAGAGAGGACTGTGTGAAGCTATGCTTTTGCAACAAGAGGTTTATAGTAATGCTGGTCTGGGCCTATTTTTGTTACTTTTAGCAGGCTCATGGGAGATTTGTTGGCACTGAAGTGCACACGCATTTCATGAATGCACTCGGAAACCCAGGCACGTGTATAAAAAAGAGGAACTGAAAGTGATGTTCCCCAAAGACAATGCTTTGTAACATAATTCTGTAAAAAACAATACACACATTTTGGAATCAATATTTTCAGAATAAATATTTCCATGAGCACATCTGCTGTTCCGTGGCCCGTGACTTGATTTTTGTCCTAAAAGCATGGACGAGGGCTCCTGGCTGGCCTGGGTTGAGTACACGCGCTTTGTTTGGTATATGTTGTGCTTGTCAAAGTACAAACACTAAGCAGCGCTGAGCCCTGCTAAAGGGGAATATTGTAGAACAGTAGTTTTATCTCTTTGGTCAATCCCATTTCTTTGTCATCCACTGTTTTTTGTCCGACAAAACTGGACTGTATTTTCAGTTTCCCCATGTCCCCTTTCCGCTGTCTGACATGAACACTAATCTTTCCCCTTTGCAGTGTCCACTGTGATTAATGAAAATGAAAGAGGCAGGAGGGCTGGCACTGAAGTATGGTAGAGCAGGGAAGGCAATGGTAGCCGGTAAAGGCAGGACCAATATACTTTGGGGCAGATTTACAAAGAAGTGCCGCAGCGCGGAAAAACAAGCGCTTTGGCTGCGCCACACTGCAGCACTTCCAAAGCACAGGAATGCGACATATTAACAATAATATGTCGCATTCCTGTGCACTCCCCTGCGCTGGCGCACAAACTGCTGCCATGCGCCGGCGCAGGCACCCTTGCACCATGGTGCAAGGATGCCTGCGTCATGGGGAGATTGTTTTTATGCAGGAAGGGGCACCTTCCTGCACAAAAACAATCACTACAGGCATTTTCCTCTTTCAATGCGTGCTGTAGAATGCAGCACGCATTGAAAGAGGAAAAAAACGAGGAGAAATGAAAACATTCTCCCATCGGTCCTTGTTGAGTCACTGTTCCGAAACTGACGCAGAGGAGTGAATGCAAGACATTAAAATAATGGGGAAGATTTACAAGCTCCCTGCGCCACCAGTACGTCACTTTTTGTGATGTACTGGTGGCGCATGTTACTGCTCCATATTAACAAGGACATTGTAAATATACAACTGTCCTTGTAAATATGGCCCCTTTACACGCAGCACTTTGCGTGAAAGGGGCGTTCCATGGGTGTTGCAGTGGGTGTTCCCACGCAACATCCATGGAACAAGACACATTTCCAGATTTACGAGGAATTGTAAATCTGGAAATGCGTCTGAATGGTACGCCACCCTAGGGGTGGTGTAGCGAGGCGCAACGAGGAGAAATGTTTTCATTTCTCCTCGTTTTTTCCTCTTTCAATGCGTGCTGCATTCTACAGCACGCATTGAAAGAGGAAAATGCCTGTAGTGATTGTTTTTGTGGAGGAAGGTGCCCCTTCCTGCACAAAAACAATCTCCCCATGACGCAGGCATCCTTGCACCATGGTGCAAGGGTGCCTGCACTGGCGCATGGCAGCAGCTTGTGCACCAGCGCAGGGGAGAGCACAGGAATGCGACATATCATTGTAAATATGTTGCATTCCTGTGCTTTGGAAGTGCCGCAGCGTGGCGCAGCCAAAGGGCTTGCGTTGCCGCGCTGTGGCACTTCCTTGTAAATCTGCCCCTCTGTTTTTAACTAACAGAACAAAGCAGCCTGGGGCTTGTAGTTTCATTTTTTCTGATCTATGTATCTTTTCAACACACACAGTGATGTCGGCTACAAAAAACAGCACCAGCTGCAAGTTACCTACCCTCTTGACATTGGGGTAGTTCACAGCAACGAGTGAACATAGGCTTCATTGTTTATGAGTATTTTAGTGCGGTTTCTTCGGATCAACATTAGATATGGTTTCTTTAAAACCCATAACTCATACTCAAATGTGTTCCTGCAGAAATATGTGTGTTGTGATGAAGAGTGATGGTATTTGGTTCCCAAGAAGAACAAAGCATGGAACTGTAGATAAAATACTGTATTACATTACTCAACCTACTGTCCTGGAGAATATATTTTACAAGGAATGTCCATTATTAGTAGGAATCCCTGGACACTGAGCACAGATAAGCAGAGAAAGCAGAGAGGGGGGTCTGTTATGATTATTCCTCTGCTGAACCATGTCTATATCTGCATATATATGGCGAGAAAAATAGAGAGATAGCGCTTCATGTTGCAGTTCTTCAGTTTCCAGGTGCTGTAGTTAACAGGTCATGGTGAATAAAATGGGGTGTGTAGTTCTAACGTTTCGAAACTTTCAAACACCTTGCTTACACCTTGGCACGCCCCAGGGCATTCCTGGTCTGTGGTTGCCCCACCATATATTTATGGTACCAGCTGCCACTGCAATTAAATATTAAAGGGAGTGGGTGCATGGCCCCCCTCTCTGAGCCTAATTCAGCCCCGGGGACCAATCACCTGGGGCCAAAATATAAATAAAAGGGGAGGTGGCATGCGTCCCCCCTCTCTTAGCCTTTATTGAACCTGTGTCCCCCTTCTTAAGCCTTCATGGGCCCCAGGGACTCCAACTCTTGGGACCATCTATTTTTTTTAAAGGGGAAGTGGACTATGTGGCTCCCCTCCCAAAACCTCATTAGGCCCTGGGGATCCAACCACCCAGGGCTGTATTCATTCATAGTGTGGCTATCCTCCCCAAACTTCATTAGGCGTTGGGGACCCCAATTACTGGGCAATATTTATTTTAATGGGCAGGGAGGCTGCGTGGCCCCCCTCCCCGAGCCTCATTTGGCCCTGGGGACCCCATCACCGGGACAGTGTTTTGTTGAAAAGCGAGGGGACAGCATGGTGCCCCTCCCTGAAGGTCCCCAGGGCCTCCATTTTAAATAGGAGCATGCCACGGTGCCTACCTAGTGCACCCACCATGCACACAGTGGAGGCCGCAGGGGGAGCCTCAGGACCTTATTCAGCTAGGTGAAGGCTGTGGGAGCCGGCAAAGATGCCGCCTGGAGGGAGCAGCTATTTATGCGGCCCCCCCAGCGGAAGGGAGTAATCTATTGTTCTATGTCCCTGCCCACATCACATCAGAACACAAGCCCCATGGCACCCCTCGAGGAGCCCTCCTTGACCCTGGGGACCACCACCCCCCAGGGCCGGCTCCAGCAATGTCCCACCCCTCGGGACATTGCAGTTTGCAGTTTGCTATTGGTTGGTGGGAGCACCACTCCCGCCAAGCTGCAAGGACCGCGGGGGCCTTGAGGCTCCCCCATGGTCCCCAATAAGAGGCCATGCCCTGGGGGAAGGGGTCCCCGAGGCAATATCAGCCCATAGTAGAGGGGCCGCGCAGGCCCCCCTCCCCTTTAATAAAAAAAAGGTTAAGGCCTGGCCCCGGGAAATGGGTTTCCTGAGGCCGAAACTGGCCTCAGGAGGGGGGCCGCGCAGCCCCCTTCCTTCATTTTAAAAGAAATTGAAAAAGGAAACGGTCTGGCCCCAGGGGACGGGATCCCCGGGGAGGAAATAGGCCTGGGGAGGGGGGCACGCGCCCTCACTCCCTTAAAAAAAAATATATATGTTCACTGAAAAAACCACAGGTTTCAGGGACGTTATAGTTAGTTGGACATTTCACTCGTACAAAACCAGAGAAGTTCGGCCGTTATAGTTAGTTGAGCTCACTATAACTTGCGCCTCCGCAATGCACTGCTGAAGACATCACATATTACATCATTCATGACATGGTCAGTGACATCACTGATGACATCACTGATGACATCTCAAATGACATCACTGATGACATCATCCAGTGACTGTGTGTTTCTGTAAAGTTTAAATATGTTTTATATATATATGCCAAGGTGTATTGAAGAATGAGTGGGTGTATAAGTGTCTGAATGGAGGATTTAGTAGGTGTGTGACTGACTGTATAAGTGAGTGATTAAACATGTCTTATTGAATGCATGGGTTAGTGACTAAACTGTGTGAATGTCTGTATCAGTCTGTCAGTTGGTGTGTAAGTGGCTGCTTGGGTTGGTGAGTAGCTACATGAGTGTCTATATGGGTTATTGATTGGTTGTCTGTGTATCTGTATGGGTGCCTGAGTGTCTGTGTGGGTGGGTGGGGGGTGTGTGACTCTGTACATAGATGTGTGAGTGGGTGATTCACTGGGTGTATGGGTTCAAGAGTGCATCTGTGAAATGCTGTATGGGTGGGTTAGTGTGTGTATGGGTGTGTTAGTGAGTGAATGGATGTCTCAGTGGTACATGTGTGAGTAACTACATATGTGAAAGGCAGTATATGTGAGTGTTGGAGTAGATAAATGACTATATGTGAGAGTGAGTGATTGTGAGAGTGGCTGTATGGATGAGTGTGTGCTTGTATCAGTGTTTGTATAAGAGAGTAAGTATGTGTTAGAATCTGTATGAATAAGTGAGGTGGTATGTGTATAACTTTATAGGTGAGTAAATGGGAGTGTGATTGATTGTTTGCATGTTTGACTAGGTGTGTGAGTAATTGTATGGGTGAGTGGCGGTGTGTGAGTGTCTGTATAGGTGTATGTAGTGTAGTGCTGTATTGATGAGTGACTGCATGTATGAGTGACTGTATGGGTGAATGAGTGGATGTGTGTGCAGACCTAGGAATCAGTGAGTGGGTATGTAGTAATTGGTATTGGTGTGTCTATGGTTTCGAAAATGGTTGTCTGTATTTTAGAGTGGGTGTATCAAAGGTTATATTAGGGTGTGAGGAGGTGTATCAGACTATCACGTGGATGATGTCATCAGTGATGGCATCAGTGATATCATTTGAGATGTCATCAGTGATCTCATCAGTGATGTCACTGACCATGTCATGAATGATGTAATATGTGACGTCATCAGCAGTGCATTGCGGGGGCGCGAGTTATAGTTAGCTCAACTAACTATAACGGCCAAATTTCTCTGGTTTTATACGAGTGAAATGTCCAACTGACTATAACGTCCCTGAAACCTGTGTTTTTTCAGTGAATTTCTAAGGTTTTTTAAATGCTAATTTCTACCGATAACGTCCCTGAAACCT
Source organism: Calotriton arnoldi (assembly GCA_963921515.1). Lineage (NCBI taxonomy): Eukaryota > Metazoa > Chordata > Amphibia > Caudata > Salamandridae > Calotriton > Calotriton arnoldi. The sequence goes on along the minus strand of CAWUFW010007423.1, from coordinate 699,847 downwards.
ATGGTTTTTTCAGTGAATTTCAAAGGTTTTTTAAATGCTAATTTCTTACTATAATGTCCCTTAAACCTATGGTAATTTCAGTGAATTTCTAAGGATTTTTAAATGCTAATTTCTAACTATGCCTACAGAGGTATGACATGTGCAGAAAGAGGAAGAAAGGCGCAGAAAGAAGCAAGAGAAATGCAGAAAGAGGCAACAGAAGTTCAGAAAGAGGAAGAAAGGTGCATAAAGAAGCAAGAGATATACAGAAAGAACCAACAGAGGTGCAGAAAGAGGCCTTGTTGCAAAGTCATCCTGTGCCCTGGGCACCCCCCAACATTTTGCTGACTGGTACTGGTGGTAACTGACTCTGACTGATCCTGGGCTCTGCCTAACCAGGCCCGGAGCCAGTGCTATGCTGAAAGACACTTAGAATTCAGTGAAAACACCTACATACACTAGGGTACACTATGGGTTGGGGTACCCCTGTGATTGGCATGACCTTCCCTGTAAGGCCCTAGTACATAATAGGGCATGGGGATAAAAACTACCTCTAAGTCCCTAGCATATAATAGGGCATGGTGGTTTAGAGGCCAGCAGCCCTTTTCTGCACTTGCATGTGTGCACTGCTGAGCCTGAAGTCAGTTTAAAAGTAGCCCTGTGTGTGCAGAAAGAGGCAAGAGAGGTATAGAAAGAGGGAAGAAGGGTGCAGAAAGAGGCAAGAGAGGTACAGAAATAAGCAAGAGAGGTGCAGAAAGAGGGAAGAGGGGTGCAGAAAGAGGCAAGAGAAGTACAGAAAGAAGCAACAGAGGTGCAGAAAGAAGGAAGAGATGTTCAGAAAGAGGCAGCAGAGATGCAGAAACAGGCAGAAGAGGTGCATAAAGAGGGAACAGGGGTGCAGAAAGAGAGAAGAGGGGTGCCGAAAGAGGCAAGAGGGGTGCAGAAATTTGCAAGAGAGGTGCAGAAAGATGCAAGAGCAGTGCAGTAAGAAACAACAGAGGTACAGAAGGAGGCAAGAGGGGTACAGAAAGAGGCAAAAGAAGAGCAGAAACAAGCAAAAGAGATGCAGAAAGAAGCTAGAGGGGTGCAGAAAGAGGCAAGAGAGGTGCAGAAAGAGGGAACAGGGTGCAGAAAGAGGAAAGTGAGGTGCAGAAATAGGAAAGAGGGGTGCAGAAAGGGGCAAGAGGGGTGCAGAAAGAAGCAGGAGAGTTGTAGAAAGAAGCAAGAGAAGTGCAGAAAGAAACAACAGAGGTGCAGAAAGAAGCAAGAGCAGTGCAGAAAGAACCAACAGAGGTGCAGAAAGAGGCAAGAGGGGTGCAGAAAGAGGCAAGAGAAGTGCAGAAAGAAGAAAAAGAGGTGCAGAAAGAGGCAGGAGGGGTGCAGAAAGAGGCAAGACCAGTGCAGAAGGAACTAAGAGACATGCAGGAAAAGGGAAGAAGGGTATAGAAAGAGGCACGAGGGGTACAGAAAGAAGCAAGAGAGGTGTAGAAAGAAGCAACAGAGGTGCAGAACAAGCCAAGAGGGGTGCAGAAATAGGCAAGAGAAGTGCAGAAGGAAAAAACAGAGGTGCAGAAAGAGGCAAGCAAAGTGCAGAAAGAGGCAAGAGAGATGCAGAAACAGGCAAAAGAGGTGCACAAAGAGGGAACAGGGGTGCACACAGAGGCAAGAGAGGTACAGAAAAAACCAACAGAGGTGCAGAAAGAGGCAAGAGGAGTGCAGAAATGTGCAAGAGAGTAGGCAAAAAAAGCTAGAGCAGTGCAGAAAGAACCAACAGAGGTGCAGAAAGAGGCAAGAGGGGTGCAGAAAGAGGCAAGAGAAGTGCAGAAAAAAGCAAAAGAGGTGCAGAAAGAGGCAAGAGGGGTGCAGAAAGAGGCAAGAGAGGAGCAGAAAGAGGCAAGAGAGGTGCACACAGAGGCACGAGGGGTGCAGAAATTTGCAAGAGATGTGCAGAAAGAAGCAAGAGAAGTGCAGAAAGAAGCAACAGAGGTGCAGAAAGAGGCAAGAGGGATGCAGAAAGAAGCAAGAGAAGTGCAGAAAGACGCAAGAGAGGTGCAGAAACAAGCAAGAGACGTGCAGAAATAGGCAAGAGAATTGTTGAAAAAATCAATAGAGGTGTAGAAAGAAGAAAGAGAAGTGCAGAAAGAGCCAAGTGAGGTGTAGAAAGAGGAAAGAGAGGTGCAGAAAATGGCAAGAGAACTGCAGAAAGAGGCAAGAGGGATGCAAAAAAGGGAAGAAGGGTACAGAAAGAAGCAACATTGTTGCAGAAAGAGGCAAGAGAAGTGCAGAAAGATGCAAGAGAGGTACAGAAACAGGCAGGAGAAGTGCAGAAAGAGGGAACAGGGGTACAGAAAGAGGCAAAAGAGGTGCAGAAAGAGAGAAGAAGGGTGCAGAAAGAGGCAAGAGGGGTACAGAAAGAAGCAAGTGAGGTGCAGAAAGAGGCAAGAGAGGTACAAAAAGAGGCAAGAGAGGTGCAGAAAGTGCAAGAGATGAGCAGAACATGGCAAAAGAAGTGCAGAAAAAGAAAGAAAGGTGCAGAAAGAAGCAACAGAAATGCAGAAAGAGGCAAGAGAGGCACAGAAAGAAGCAAGAGTGGTTTACACACCATTAGTACCAATTTAATACCCACTGTTAGATTTGGGGGTCTCTAGTTGGCAGAGGTAGGTACCTTTGTCCAAATAGGGACCCTTGCATCTAGTCAGGGTAAGGGGGATACACTCCTAAAATAACCCCTGTTCACCCCCGTTGGTAGCTTGGCACGAGCAGACAGGCTTATCTCAGAGGCAGTGTGTAAAGCATTTGTGAACACATACAGTAACCCAGTAACAACACTACAGATGGACACCACACAAGTTGTAGTATAAAAATAAGTATTTTTATATAGACTTAACACAAGACCACAAACGACAAAAATCCACAATACTGTACTTAAAAATGGTAGAATTAGCTAAGTTCTCTTTAGATGGTAAATGCGACACTTTGAGTTCAATGTACCTTTGGATGCGTAACGCTATACAACGAAAGTGTTGCAGGGAAGGTGATGCGTCGGTTCCTTACACGCAAGAACGGTGATGCGTCAGGTCCCTACTGATGCGTAGGGGATGCGTTGGTTCTTCTCGGCGTGGGGAGGTGATGCGTCGGTTTCTTACTGCGCTTCCGTGGTGATACGTCCAGCAACGCCGTGATGCGATGAAGATCCGATGCAATGAACAAAGATGGCGTCTTCTTCTTGATGCGACACAATGCGTGCACGCCCGACGGCAGTGCGGTGACTCAACGATTCTTCTGAGCCGCGACAGGCCCTGCGACACACTTCCCGGTGATGCGGCAGCGTCTGATGCGACGTCGATCCTCTTCTCCGGCGATTCGAGGAGCTTCGGCAACGATGCTTCTGAGCCGCGACAGGCCCTGCGACACGCTACCCGGTGATGCGGCGGCATCTGATGCGACGTCGATCCTCTTCTCCGGCGATGCGAGGCACCTTGGCAACGATGCAACAGCCGTGCGGCGACTCAACGATTCTTCTGAGCCACGACAGGCCCTGCGACACGCTTCCCGGTGATGAGGCGGCATCTGATGCGACGTCGGTCCTCTTCTCCGGCGATGCGAGGCGCTTCGGCAACGATGCAACAGCGGCAGTGGCGGCGACACTCTTCTCCGTTGATGCGACGTCGATCCTCTTCTTCGGCGATGCAAGGCGCTTCAGCTGCGGCGGTGACGCTTTTTCCTCGTGAGTCGCGCTTCCAGCTCCTTGCGACACGCAGTCCCTTAGAAAGTCCAGCACAGCAGCAGGCACTTTACAGAAAGACTCTTGGGGAGCTGGTTGGTGAAGTCTGTTGTCCCTGAGACTTCAGCAGGAGGCAAGCTCTTCTCTCAAGCCCTTGGAGATCTTTTACAAGTTGATGAAAGTACACACAAAGTTCCTTTCTCCTTTCTTTGGCAGTCAGGCAACCATTGCAGGCCAATCCCCCAAACAGCACTCAGAATAGGGATAGTCTCTTCCTCAGTTTCTCTGGTTCCTCTCCTCAGCAAAGGTTTCTTCTTGTTTCCCAAAGTGATCTGATCTAAAGTTCTGGGGTTTGGGTCCCCTCTGTTATACACATATTCTCTTTGTTCTCTGAAGGCAGAGAGGCCTTTGCCTAGTCCAAACCAGTTCTGGTCAGTCCTGGAACACTTTGTTGACAAGACTCCTTCTTTCCTTTCACAGTGTAGGCCAGGGACATCAGACACACCACAGGAGGTGGAGCCAGCATTGTGGAGGGAAGTCACAGCCCTATTCAGGTCCCAGGTGAACTCCTCCCACCCATCTACATGCAGATCTCTCTATTCAGCCCTGTGCTGACTCACACTGTCTCCTGGAGTCCCCCAGCCCCTGTCACTCACAAACCAGACATGGAATACACAACCTAGCAGAGGCAGGCTTGGATAGTTAGGCAAGAAAATATCTACTTTCTAAAAGTGGTATTTTCAAACACAGAATGTTAAAACCAACTTCACTAAAAGATGTATTTTATCATTCTGAGTTCCGGCATACTAAATTTGTTTTTCTACCATGTTCCCTGGGTCAGTTAGGATTATAAGATGTAATAATCAACCTGCCCATTCTGGCCTGTGGGGAACAGGTAGCCTTGCAATAGTGAAAAACGAAAATGGCTGTAATTCACTATTAGGACATGCCACACACACCAGGGCATGTCCTACCTTATACTTACAATGCACCCTGCCCTTGGGCCTACTATAGGGGTGTCTGATATGAAGAAAAGGGAAGGTTTAGGGACTGGCAAGTAGGTGTACTTGCCCAGTCAACATGGCAGTACCAGACTGCACACAGGCTCTGCAATGGCAGACCTGAGACACACTTTTACAGGCTGCTTCTGTGGGTGGCACAACCAGTGCTGCAAGCCCAACAGCAGGATTTGGTTTACAAGCCCTGGCCACACTCAGTGCACTGTACTAGGGTCTGACAAGTAAACCAATCCAGCCAATCATGGAGTCACTAATCCATACATCAATTTATAACATATGCACTTTAGCACTGATCAGCAGTGGTAAAGTGCCCAGAGTCATAAAACAGCCAACAACAGGTCAGAAAAAATATAGGAGGAAGGCAAAAAGTTCAGGGATGACCCTGCAAAAAGGGCCAAGTCCAACACAACCCCCTTGCAGCCAAAACGCAGGGTAGACCAATCACTACCTTGATGGGCTTCCCTGCTTTGGGTGATAGAACCTGGACCTGGCCCGCAACGGCAGGGGCATACTCCAGTTCTACGCCAATATGAAACTATTGGAATCCCTCTCTCCATACTCTCAGGGGCCACCAAGCTAATCCATGGGGAACCCTTCTCCTCACCTGTGGACACCATCTGTGCAGCACCTAACCTTAACTTGCTCACAGGTGTGTCCCAACAGACAGACAGCAAGCCACAGTGGCCACTGACCGTAGTCAGTGATGAGACCCAGGCCTTATGCCTCTTAGGCCTCTCAACCCTCTGTGGCGTCAGAGAGCGGGGGGCAGTAGCCCCGGGTGCTTGGCACCCCTTGTCCACTCTCCCTCCTGTCAGGTCAGGTATGACATCCTGACACTGACCTACCAACCCCGGGCCTGTACCCGGCGGCTGGACTGGAGACTGGGGTGGGCTTTCTCACACCCGGTCTTCCTCCTCCTTGTTGGGGCTCTGTACCCTCCCACCTGGAGTGGTACCCCCTTCCAGAATTGCCAGGGCACCTGTGGCATGTGTCCTGCTCAATCGCCCACCAGTTCAGGGGTTCTATCCTGAAACTGGGCGTCCAGGTCAGGGGGGACACCCTGAACTTGGTCCTCCAATCTAGGGTCTAAACCCTCCAGTTGAACCGGGGTCAGAGGCGAGGACTCCCTCCCTCTGCACCCGCTCCCAGAGTACTGCCCCCTCCCATCAGGAGCGGTACCCCCAGAAGACAAACTGCTAGGGGCACTGTTAGCAGCTGCCCCTTCCTCCAGGTCAGGGGGGACACCCTGAACCTGGCCCTCCAACCCAGGGTCTGTACCCTTAGGCTGGACCTGTGCCTGGCAACCCAGGACTTCCGGGGGGCTACACCAACCCCCCCCAAGGGAAACACACTCCTCTAAAGTTGTGTAAGAATCTGCCTGGCACACCAGGACTTCCTGGGGAGCACACATGCCCCCCCAGAGGGTAACACATAACTCATGTGTTGTGTGATAGTCTGCCTGGTGCAGATCTCCCGACCCCTGTCCATCTGACAGTGCGCGAAGATCCCCCAGGACAGAAGTGGTGTCACCATGGTCATTCACTGGTGACGCAGCCCTTCTGGCTGGCCCCTGACCCACTGGTTCTTCCACTGGGGACTCCTTCCCCCTCTCACCCCTCAGTCTGGACTTCTGCACCCTCCACTTAGGGGTGGCACTGCCAGACACTAGAACTGATGGAGGCCTGCTTACAGACACTCCCAGTTCCCCAGACACTAGGGTATCCTCCTCAATGGGCGGTCCATCAGGACAGCCTAGGCTCCCTACCTGGTGTTCCCTTAAGGAACCATCCAGGCCCTGAGACTGGGTTTTGGGCACCTTGGGACACACAGCCCCACACTCACTCCTTCTCCGCAGAAACAGGACGTGAGCCCCTACACCCCTCCCGCTATACTGGGACCTAGCTGGGCTACACTGAACCTCTCCCACCACTCTGGGTTGGAAGACCCCTGAGCCACTCCTCTTAGGGTCACTCCCCAATGCCTCTTCAGACCCTCTGGAATCCACCAAAAGGTCTGCCTCCATTGTGAGCTCCCTGGGGTCAGAGAACTCACACTCCACCAGGTGTTGGCATAGCTCTGGAAAATATGGACTTACAATATGCTCTCCCTCAATTGGATCACACAGACCCACCAAACTATCCTTCACCTCACCATCCAGTGCCTTGCACACATACCCCACACACCTCTCCTGAGACTGGCAAGACAGTATCTGACTGTCTCTATCACTCAACCCACACTCTCCTGTGCGGTCTTCACACTCACACACCAGTACTTCAACCATGGGGGAACCCCTCTCCCTGCACCTCTCATCTAGAGTCAGTAGAGTGTCCCTCCCACCACTAGGACTATGAACCCCTGTGCCAGTTCCCCAATCCACCTCAGGGACACTGTGCACCACTGGAGCTACCTCATATCCTTGAATCCCCTGGTGTATATTAACCCCCTCCTTCAAGTCAGGCGCCACATCTATGGGTGTGTGTACTACTCCCTCAGCACTAGAAAATTCAATATTGCTGCCACCATCTGAGCTGGATTCCACCTCCAACTCAGCCAAGCTCACTCTGTGAGCTACACAATTTTCTTGTTGCTGGGCTGAGACCCTCATGGCCTCAAGCTTCTCGAGCTCCAAATCAAGCTCTCTCATTCTCAACTCATGCTCCATTTGCATCCTCTTTTCCTCTAGGGCCAATTTCCTATTCTCCAACTCCAATTGCCCACCCAACTTGAGCTTGGCAAGCTCCAATTCGTGCATCCTGTTTTCCTTCCTGTCCGCCAACTCCTCTGGGGACAGGCCTTTGGCAGAAACACTGCTACCTACTGGGGAAGTTGCTCTCCTCCCCTCTGGACCCAATGGCCGCTCCAGCTGCTCATCTGCATTCTCAGCCCCTTCCTCATTCTCAGGGGTATTCCTTGCTTCGACCCAGGCCCTCAGCGCCTTTTGGAACTCATCCTTCTTGGTGAGACCGGTCATAGCAACTTTAAATTTCCTGCAGAAGTGCTTTAGCTGTCTCACATTGTAGCATTCTAGTTTCTCCTCTTCCCAATCAAAATCAACAGATGCTATGGATGCTGCTTTATCCATGGTGGTTAAACCTGGCAGTTCTTTGCAAAAATAGAAAATCCCAGAAAAAACAATCTACCAAAAGTATGTGGTCGCGTTTTGGTCTGCACTCAATAGTAGTGTTCACCAATCGCTGTACATGAGTCACAAATGCAAGTCCAGAATCCTCACCGCTGACCACCAATGTTAGATTTGGGGGTCTCTAGTTGGCAGAGGTAGGTACCTTTGTCCAAATAGGGACCCTTGCGTCTAGTCAGGGTAAGGGGGATACACTCCTAAAATAACCCCTGCTCACCCCCCTTGGTAGCTTGGCACAAGCAGACAGGCTTATCTCAGAGGCAGTGTGTAAAGCATTTGTGAACACATACAGTAACCCAGTGACAACACTACAGATGGACACCACACAAGTTGTAGTATAAAAATAAGTATTTTATATAGACTTAACACAAGACCACAAACGACAAAAATCCACAATACTGTACTTAAAAATGGTAGAATTAGCTTAGTTCTCTTTAGATGGTAAATGCGACACTTTGAGTTCAATGTACCTTTGGATGCGTAACGCTATACAACAAAAGTGTTGCAGGGAAGGTGATGCGTTGCTTCCTTACACGCAAGAACAGTGATGCGTCAGGTCCCTACTGATGCGTAGGGGCTGCGTCGGTTCTTCTCGGCGTGGGGAGGTGATGCGTCGGTTTCTTACTGCGCTTCCGTGGCGATGCGACCAGCAACGCCGTGATGCGATGAAGATCCGGTGCAATGAACAAAGATGGCGTCCTCTTCTTGATGCGTTATGATGCGTGCACGCACAACGGCCGTGCGGCGACTCAACGATTCTTCTGAGCCGCGACAGGCCCTGCTACACGCTTCCCGTTGATGCGGCGGTGTCTGATGCGACGTCGATCCTCTTCGCCGGCGATGAAAGGAGCTTCGGCAACGATGCTTCTGAGCCGCGACAGGCCCTGCGACACGCTACCCGGTGAGGCGGCGGCATCTGATGCAACGTCGATCCTCTTCTCCGGCGATGCGAGGCACCTTGGCAACGATGCGACAGCCATGCGGCGACTCACTGATTCTTCTGAGCCGCGACAGGCCCTGCGACACGCTTCCCGGTGATGCGGCAGCGTCTGATGCGACGTCAGTCCTCTTCTTCGGCGATGCGAGGCGCTTCGGCAATGATGCGACAGCGGCAGCGGCAGCAACACTCTTCTCCGTTGATGCGGTGGCGTCTGATGCGACGTCGATCCTTTTCTTCGGCGATGCGAGGCGCTTCGGCTGCGGCGGTGACGCTTCTTCCTCGTGAGTCGCGCTTCCAGCTCCTTGCGACACGCAGTCCCTTAGAAAGTCCAGCACAGCAGCAGGCACTTTACAGAAAGACTCTTGGGGAGCTGGTTGGTGAAGGCTGTTGTCCCTGAGACTTCAGCAGGAGGCAAGCTCTTCTCTCAAGCCCTTGGAGATCTTTTACAAGTTGATGAAAGTACACACAAAGTTCCTTTCTCCTTTCTTTGGCAGTCAGGCAACCACTGCAGGCCAATCCCCCAAACAGCACTCAGCATAGGGATAGTCTCTTCCTCAGTTTCTCTGGTTCCTCTCCTCAGCAAAGGTTTCTTCTTGTTTCCCAAAGTGATCTGATCTAAAGTTCTGGGGTTTGGGTCCCCTCTTTTATACACATATTCTCTTTGTTCTCTGAAGGCAGAGAGGCCTTTGCCTAGTCCAAACCAGTTCTGGTCTGTCCTGGAGCACTTTGTTGACAAGACTCCTTCTTTCCTTTCACAGTGTAGGCTAGGGACATCAGACACACCACAGGAGGTGGAGCCAGCATTGTGGAGGGAAGGCACAGCCCTATTCAGGTCCCAGGTGAACTCCTCCCACCCATCTACATGCAGATCTCTCTATTCAGCCCTGTGCTGACTCACCCTGTTTCCTGGAGTCCCCCAGCCCCTGTCACTCACAAACCAGACATGAAATACACAACCTAGCAGAGGCAGGCTTGGATAGTTAGGCAAGTAAATACCTACTTTCTAAAATTGGTATTTTCAAACACAGAATGTTAAAACCAACTTCACTAAAAGATGTATTTTATCATTCTGAGTTCAGGCATACTAAATTCGTTTTTCTACCATGTTCCCTGGGTCAGTTAGGATTATAAGATGTAGGGGAGCTGTAGATCACCGTGTTGCTTCTGGCCGCGGGGGAGGACTGCAGAGACCAGGCTGAATCGCGGCAGGAGCCGCGTCAACAGCCCGCGCCAGCCGGCGCTTTAAATACCTGACTTGCCTCCCGCAGCGCGGGACGCGCGCAGGCGCGCCCGGTCGAAGCCCGGACCAAGGGTGGGCCCGTCTGCGCTCGTCCGAGACCGGTCGAGGCTGGGCTGGGCCAGCCCTCTAACTTTGAAACCTGCGGTGAGACTTTTTCTCCTATTACTGCTTATGATTTGAACGCTTTGGGGGTTGCAAGTGGCAATAGCTGCCTGACACCGTCTTTCAGGAGAGCACGTGCACAATGAGCAAGGCCAAACATCTAACAGGGAAGGGTGTGGTGGGAACACTAGATGCCTTCCTGCAGAGAGCAGAATCTACGCTGATGCACGAAATAGCATTGACCAAGCGGAGATTGTCTCTAGGACTCCTCAAACGCCTTGGTTACGTGCAACGCTCCACGACCCTATCCCCACTGATGTACTGCCGGTGGAAACATCATCACCGGCATCTTTGGCTCCGGTGCCTCTGGTGGGGAATGACCATGTCTGTAGCCCAGGACAACAACTCCCTATTGTGGAAAATCCCATAACTGCAAGGACTCGGGGGCAGAAGTCAAAAATCAGCCAGACGAGACCGCATCAACCGCCCGCAAAGAAAAGAAAAGGTCAGGGCTCAGTCAGACAAGGAAATATAGGAGGGAGAAATCAAATAACTGTCTCTGCGCAAGTAATCCCTCACTTGAAGGAAGCCAGTACTCTAACGAATACTCTCCATGACCATGACGACGGAGAACTCTGGAATAAAGTCAAGGAAATCATTACTGAACTACTAAAACCTGTCATAAATAAGATGGACATCATGGAGAAGCGGTTAGTTAATATAGAGAAAGGACTGCTTACTCAGATAGCGCCATTGAGTACCCATACCCCCCCAAATATCGATTCACATCAGCTGGTAGAGGATCAGACGCCCGTATCTCGGGTGAGCGGGCATAGCGATACGAACCGCAGAAACCACACTAACATAGGTCTGCATCCCCCGACAATAACAAACGCCTCTGCCGGTCCATCTTATCAGGGAACGGGGAAAGACAGGATGGCAGAGAATAGGAAGGGGGTCTACCGCACCCACAGATAGAGTCCTCGGGGCAAGCTCATCAAGGTCGTCAAACAGATAGAGGGGACCAAGGAGCTAAAAAGGAAAATCATACCTTTTTATACCCGCAAACACCATCGCAAACACGACCCCCTAAGACTCTACACTTACCACCAGATGCGACTCCGATAACTGTGGTGTTCGTCAACGTCCCGCCTCTCCCATTTGGAGAAATAGAACATTGGCAGGCACTAAGAAATAAGGCCCTAAACTTTTTGTCGGGGAAAACAGGAATTAATAGCAGACTTTTCTCCGAATTTAAAATGGCTCGGCGAATCGCTTGGGTGGGGAATTCTGCGAACACCCTGACTGGTGACTGCATAGTGTTATCTTTTGCTTCACGACAACTGGTACGAATGATTATGGAAAGCGTGGGGAATTGGCCAGTAAGGAGCACTGGGATTAGTGTGGTCCCGCTGGGTTTCTTTTATCGCCCCCCTAAATTAGCATGGCCCAGCAGAGAGGATGGTCTCTCAACCGGTCCCCTGGCGTATGTTTACACGGTACCTACTTCCAACCATTTTCAGGTGTTAAACAACCTGGAGGAGATAGACTGACTCTGTAATACGTCCACGTTGAGATCAGGGGAAATAGCAGCTTGTGATAACATCTCTACAGGGCAGTCAAACAGGGGGAATGACGCATCTTTTCCTCTAACTCTAGGCCAAGCAGCGACTTCACCCAAAATACCGGTCCTAGCAACTCCTACCGCTGAACAGGCGGTGGTGAGTGACCGCAGTATTGATATAGGGGGCTCGGATATCAATAATCTTAATTATGCATTGTGCCCAGGTAAGGAAAGCTGTGTAACTTCCCCCTCTGCCATAACTTGGAACATTTGTGCATGGAATATAGCAGGGCTGCGCCCCAAGATCGATAATAAAGAGTGGGTTGAGTTCATACAAGATCTGGACATCATAAGCCTCCAGGAAACGTGGTGCTTAGAACCGATACATATCAATGGCTTTAAAACGTATAATAGTCAGGCCATGAAGGGTAGGGGGGGGAGACCTAAAGGAGGGCTGTGTACTTATGTCTCCAACCGCCTTAGTGTCGACAAAATTATATTCCATCAAGGAGATTGCATTTCCATATTATTGAAATTGTATGCAGAAGAACCCACTCCTTGATTGTGACAAATTTCTATAATAATGCCCTGATAGAAAATCTTAGCAGTGTGATCAAAGAGTTAAGTGGGAATCTAAGTACCATTCTTGAAACAGGCACCAGAGACAGTATGATTATAGTTCAGGGAGATTTAAACTGTCCACCCTGCCCAAACAGGGATCCTAAGATGTGTGGTCTGGCCCAGATTGGAGATGAATCTTGTACTCATTTTAGTCACTCAAGGGCAGGAGACTGCTTCAACGAATTCCTGCACATGTTTGATCTCAGCATAGTAAATGATCTTTTAACTCCTTTTTTACCTTTGTCATATACCTTCAACGGTCGAGGCTACCGTTCTATAATAGATTACATGCTAGTCTCTCACCCCCATTCATCAAGGCTCAAAACCTTTAAGGTAGGGGACATAGCAATAAGTGACCATTTTCCCCTTTGTTTATCACTTACGCCCCCCCTGATCACTCACGATGAGCATAAGAATAACAGAGGCATTATTTTGCCAGGAGATCTAGTATTAAATCAAATAAACGGATATTCTATTCGATGGTCTAAGGTGGACCCCATGGCGTTGACTAAACAACTGATCTCCACTAGTAAACACGCTATGGATATCTGTCTGAATGAGCATGCTCCCTGCGATCAGATAGTACAATCCTATTTAGAATTATCTAAAGAGGTGAAGAACCTCTTGTGGGTTCAATTAAAAAATAAACAGAATACTGTGGGTTGGTTTGACAAAATTTGCTCGCAAGCCCATTCCAAGCTAAAGACGGCGTTGCATAAAAACCCGAGGTCTATCCCTGAAGTCAAAGCAGCTAGGTTTGATTACAAGAGAGCAGTTAAGGCAAGAAAGAGATGCCTAAAGGAAGAGGCATGGGAAGCACTCCAAACAGCTGCACTGCAGAAAAACAATGTGGCTTTTTGGCGTATAGTTAGATCCCCCTGTTTGACCCCGGCTGAGGGACCCTCTATAGAGATAGCGATCGCAGAAGAGGATTGGGTAACTTTTTTCTCTAATGTATATAATGATAACTTGGATGATGACCCTAAAAGGTGTGGGAATAATGGCTTTCAAGAGGCCATTCACCTAGAAGCAATGCAGGTGACATTAGAGGAAGTGATTACAGCTCTGTCACGGAGCAAGGGAGGTAAGGCCCCAGGACCCGACAGGGTCCCAGTCGATTTGTTTAAAGATAATGTCAATCTGTGGGGTCCCGTAGCTGCTCAGGTAATTAACGCTAGCCTTAGGTCAAAACCGCCCAACTCCTGGGCAGAATCGACCATAATTCCGATATTCAAGAAGGGGGAGAGAACTGATCCGGGGTGTTATAGACCTATCTCCCTCCTTGATTCAATGGTGAAAGTGGTAGGGTGGATTATATTAGAGCGATTGGAAACATGGGCAGATGAAGCCGGTATCCTCTCGGACCTACAATACGGTTTCAGAGAAGGACTGGGCACGATTGAGCAAAGCCTGAACTTATCAATGCTAGTAGGGAAGTACACAAGGGCAAAAAAGGGCCGTCTGTTTATGGCCTTTGTGAATTTAACGGCCGCATTTGACTCAGTGAGACACTGTAAGTTATGGAAGATCTTAGTCTCACTGGGTGTGGATCAGAACATAGTAAATTTTTTACAGCAATTGTATAGTGATGCAGCAGCTAGGGTCCGATATGGTAAGGGAGGTAAATGCACTAAAGCCTTTCCAATTAGGAGGGGGGTCAGGCAGGGTTGTGTCCTGGCCCCCTTCCTTTTTAATTTGTATATTAATGAACTAGGGCATGAACTTCTCAAGAGCGGGCTAGATTTTCCTCAGGTGGGAGGTCACTCGATACCTACCTTACTATATGCGGACGACGCAGTATTGATGGCTCGCACGCAGAATGGTCTCCAAAGGGTTTTAGTTAGTTTTAACGATTTTATGAAGAATCTGGGTTTAAATATTAATATTACTAAAACTTTTATAATGAGTTCTGGTCATAAGAAATTTAGAGGTAGAGGCAGGGAAATATACCTGGAGGGTAAAAGGGTATCTCAGACTCTAAGTTTCTCATATTTGGGTATATTATTCAATGACGATGAAACTTGGGCAAAAACTGTAACTGCAAAAAAATTAGCCTTCATGAGAACCACTAGTGCACTCGTCACTTTTTGTAGGAATCTGGGACGCAGGCCACCAGCTGAAATCATACAAATTTACAAGGCAAAATGTCTCTCGGTGGCTATGTATGGAGCAGGGGTTTGGGGTTTTACGAACACACACGAGTTGCAACTAGTGGAAAATGCTTTTCTACGTTTTCTGTTATCGGCCCCACAAAGTACTTCCACTTTTGTGTGCCATGAGGAATTGGGTCTTATGCATGTCTCGGATCTAATTAAATTGGAACCCATACTCCTCTGGCACAGAATATGGACTAGGGAGCAGACTGTGTTAAATAGAACCATTATGCAGGACATAATGAGACTGGAGGGGGTTCATTTGATACCGTGGGTGAAGTACGTGGAAACATTTTTATTAACATTAGGCCACCCAGAGTTTTATACAAACCCCGCCTTAATGTCTAGACTCTCTAGAAAAGATTTGAAATGAATGGGTTTAGCATATTTGGGTGAAGTAAGATCGGCAGGAGAGCTATCGAAACCTAGTGCCCTGCAACACCAGCTAATACGCACTTCGGAGGGGTTGGAGCCCTATCTGTCATTTGTTTCCAGCGGGTTTGATAGAATGATATTATTTAGATTTAGGATGGGTACTATCCACAGACTCCTGTCTTTCCCGAAAATGAATGACTGGTCCCGCACTTTACCTCTCTGTCCGTGTGATTTGCAATCAACTCAATCTACATCACACGTGATGTTATTTGGTAAATTTTATATGAAGCAAAGAAAAGAGTTACTGATCCCAGTTTTAAAAGCTTACGGCCTTAAACAGTGTCGCCCAGCACTAATCCGCCTGCAATTTCTGGAAAATGTTCATACTGCATGGAGGATTGCATTATATATTAAAAGAGTCCTACGGCTCAGAAAAACTATGATCTGGGATAGCAATGAGATGATGGGTCAGGATCGAGATTGTTGACTAGGACTTTGGACATACATTCTTAAATGTATTAACCGCTATGATTGTATCCAATAAGTGCTATGAACTTGTTTTTATGTGATCTTTTATGCTTCGGGTGACAAGTACATTGGATACATATCTTTTTTAACGTATTAGTATTTATGATTGTATGTAATCAGTGACATGAATTTGATTTTATGTGCCTTTTACGCTTTTATGATTGTCTTTGTAACAGTCGAATAAAGCTTATTATTGATTGATTGAAGATGTAATAATCAAACTGCCCATTCTGGCCTATGGGGAACAGGTAGCCTTGCAATAGTGAAAAACGGAAATGGCTGTAATTCACTATTAGGACATGCCACACACACCAGGGCATGTCCTACCTTATACTTACAATGCACCCTGCCCTTGGGCCTACCATAGGGGTGTCTGATATGAAGAAAAGGAAAGGTTTAGGGACTGGCAAGTAGGTGTACTTGCCCAGTCAACATGGCAGTACCAGACTGCACACAGGCTCTGCAATGGCAGACCTGAGACACACTTTTACAGGCTGCTTCTGTGGGTGGCACAACCAGTGCTGCAAGCCCACCAGCAGCATTTGGTTTACAAGCCCTGGG
Organism: Calotriton arnoldi; assembly: GCA_963921515.1. NCBI lineage: Eukaryota > Metazoa > Chordata > Amphibia > Caudata > Salamandridae > Calotriton > Calotriton arnoldi. Next base: position 683,902 of record CAWUFW010007423.1, on the reverse strand, counting down.
CACACTCAGTGCACTGTACTAGGGTCTGACAAGTAAACCAATCCAGCCAATCATGGAGTCACTAATCCATACATCAATTTATAACAGAGAGCATATGCACTTTAGCACCGATCAGCAGTGGTAAAGTGCCCAGAGTCATAAAACAGCCAACAACAGGTCAGAAAAAAATATAGGAGGAAGGCAAAAAGTTCAGGGATGACCCTGCAAAAAGGGCCAGGTCCAACACCCACATTTAGCAATAAGTAACAGGTGACCATTCTAGGTTTGCAAAGGGCCTTCCACCACACTGTAACACTTGTCGCTGCATTTTTGGTAACGTTTGAGCCGTTTGAGCTAGAAAGAAGTTTTTTTTGTTCAAATCTGCAGATTATGCAGCAGATGATGGATTAAGTGGCAAATGCGGAAAATGTATAATTGTGCAAAAGTCGGTGCAGCCAAACAGTCGCATAATTCCAGTGACCCTGCTCATACCTCTGACTAGGTTCAGAAGTGCTCCTCAGTGGTTCCTTCTTTTTTTTGTCTCATTGAGTTTATAGTTTAGCTTCTATGGAAATGAGGAAGACTAAACCTGAGGTTACAACTCCACAACACAGACTATCATACCAAACAATTACTCTCCATAACACATAATCCCACGCTACATAATTCCTATACACTAAATGCCACATACTTTCTATCCACATAATTTCACTGCACAACATACCACATAATTCCACTACACACAACCTACATCCACTCCACAACAAGAAACATTAATAAAACACATTTACATTTAGGACGCCAATAGTTCTAACTCTCGCAAATGTGAAACCTATTACATTGCAAATGCTTCTTCAACTGGTAGTCACGTTTGCAGAGTGGTGAAGAAAGGGGGCTGGGTCTCCAACCAGCGCTCAGGAATTCTGCTGCGTAGGACTTACAGGAGGTACCAGGAGGGCTTCTTGGCCCCCAAAGTCCCTCAGGAGTAAAGTGGACTTCATCCCCCACCCTGTAGTGTGCCAGGAGGCGCGTTTCCAGAGTGGTGGAGAAAGGGAGGGCGTGACCTCCGAAGACCTCTTAGCAATCCCACTGTGTGGGACATACTGGAGGTAACAGGAGGGGTAGTTGGCCCCCAAGGACAACCTTGGGGGCCAACTACCCCTCCTATTACCTCCAGTAAGTCCCACACAGCAGCATTGGCAAGTACTCATAGCAGGCCACGCCCCCTTTGACAACCAGTCTGCAAACGCGCTCCCTGGCACGGTCTTCGATGGGGATTAAAGTCCCCTTCACTGCTGGGGGTCCTTAGGGGCCAACTAGCCTGCCTGATACCTCCAGTAAGCCCCAGATAGTGGGATTGCTGAGAGGTGGACACAGGCCACGTCCCCTTTCTCCACCACTCTGCAAACGCGCCTCCTGGTGCGCTCTTGGTTAGGGGATGATGTCCCCTTGCCTCCTGAGGGTCCCTGGGGGCCAACTAGCCCTCCTGTTATCTCTAGTAAGCCCCACACAGCTGGATTGCTGAGAGTGGTCCTAGGACACGCCCCCTTTTTACACCACTCTGCAAACGTGCCTCCTGGCGCACTGCTGCTCGGGGGATGAAGTCCACTTTAGTCCTGAGGTCCTCAGGACACAAGAGGACCTCATGGCCCCACCAGCAGTGCGCCAAGAGGTGCGTTTGCAGAGTGGTGTAAAAAAGGGGGTGGCCTCGGACCACCTCTCTGCAATCCCACTGTGTGGGGCTTACTGGAGGTACCTGGCAGGCTAGTTGGCCCCCAGGGACCCTCAGGATTCAAGGGGACTTATTCCCCCAACTTAGAACGCGCCAGGAGGTGCGTTTGCAGAGTGGTGCAGGGAGGGGGCGGGGCCTCCGGCGAGATGCAGGCTTTTCTTTAAAAAAAAATATTTTTAGAAGGGGGGCTGTGTGGCCCTCCTTCTTTTAGTAATTTTTGGGCCCTGGGGACCCCATCCCCCAGGGCCTGAGCATTTTTTCTTTTATAAAAACATTTTTTTATTTTTCCTGGGAGGGGGCCGCGTGCCCCCCTCCCCTGGGCCACTCCTGGCCCCGGGGACCCCATTCCCCGGGGCCTGGCCTCGTTTAAAAAAAAAAAATAATAATTTTCCTGGGAGGGGGGCCGCGTAGCCCCCCTCCCCTGGCCCACTTCTGGCCCCGGGGACCCCATCCCCTGGGGATGGCCCTCAACGTTGGGGACCGTGGGGGGAGCCCCAATGCCCCCACGGTCCCAGCCAGATCCCCGCCTCCTGCGGAGCCGACATTGCTTTTGGACAAGGGGAGCTGCTAACATGCAGCTCCCCTTGTCCAAAAGCAATCTGCTTTGCTTCTTGGACTCACTCTCCCATACAGCTCCTCACACACACACACTCACTAACCCATACAGCTACTGACTCACCCACTCACTCATCCATACAGGCAGTCACACACACCCTCACCCACCCATACAGACACTCAGACAGTCATACAGGTACTCAGACAACCAATCAGTCGGCCAAACAGCCACTCATGTACCCACTCACACACCCATACAGCCACTTAGACACCCACTGACATACTGATACAATGAGAGTGCACCTCTCTCTCTCTCTCATATTCTACCTCATGCATGGCCATCTGCGTACACTGCATTTTTTTCACCCACGTGTGTGATGTTTGCATATAAGTGGGAGGACCTTGGATTAGCTTCTCGATCCTGTCAGAAATTTACTAGAGCCCGACAGCATGCGCAATGTTCACTCCATGTATATGGCCTCATCGCAATAGGGCCCCAATTTGGCATTTTGTTATGCTTATAAGGGTACATCAATAAATAACATTTTATTCATCACACAATCTTAATGAAGAAGTGAGTCGGACAATTTCCTCTTTAAAAAGAATATAGCTAAACCACTTCTATTCTACTTGTGCTAAATGGAAGAGCGGAATCTATTATTTTTGACATGTTACGAATGGACTGGAAAAAAACGAAGCTACAAAATAGGAATGCGGATAAATATTAAAAGGACAAACACATAAAAGTGCAGCCCAATTCATTATTATTATTGAGATATACAGAGCGCTAATGACCAATAACATCGCAAGTAAGCGCTAGGAAGTTTTTCATCCCTTCATTTTCAGTTTCCTTTTTGATTCTGGTCTGATTCTGTTCTCTACGGAAATAATCAGCAATACGTGACATTCCGTGTAAAAAAAATAAATCAACTTGGGCAAATTGTCTTCATCTCTCCCTCTGCTTAAGAGTGTGTAATCTCATTATTCCAGGCAACCATTAAGATCTGACATGTCATCACTCAGTGCCTGGCAGGAGTACACCAGGGTGCCATTTTAAAATGGACATTGTCTGATAACATTAACTTAAAAGCAACAAAAGTGGGGGAACTGGGAAGTAATTCTAATTTGTATTCTTTTTTCAATTTGAAAAGATGAAGCAACTCGCAGGCTAAAAACCATTTTCTGAAGTTGGAATTAAGAAAATATATCTTTATTCACACCATCTAATTTTTCTGCTTTCGTTAAAAGATTTTCTGTGAACGGCGGTGATGATTTCGGAGTTCAAATATGTTTCCCTTTTACAATATTTTAATTCTAAATATTAAGGGGCAGATTTACGTTCCCTGGCGCATCCCTGCAAATCAGCACGGATGCGCCAGGGAAGATGCGTCACGCAAGTTTCCCCTTGCGCCACCGCTGATGCGCCGCATTTACAATGCAGTGCATCGTGGCGCAAGGATAAGAAGATGCATGACGCATCTGCCGGCGTAAGGTCGGCGCAGTGCTGAAGTTGTGTCGCAAGCGCGACGCAACTCCAGCACTGTTCCAACCTGCCCTATCCCTAACATGGTGCGTCACACCTTACGCCTGCTTGAAGCAGGCGTAAGGATTAGGCGCATCAGCGTCGGAAAAGTGACTGCGTGAAATCTTGTAGATTTCACTGCGTCACTTTTCCGAGGCGTTCCTGCGCCGGAACGCCCCCCCCCTACGCCGGAACGCCCACATGAAACCTGACGCAGGTTTCATGTGGCGCAGGGCTTTACAACGTGACGCATCTCCCTAGATGCGTCACGTTGTAAATGGGGCACAACGTGGCGCATGGTTTACGCCGCCGCTGCTGCGTCACAAAAGTGACGCAACGGCGGCGCAAAAGTGGCGCAAGGGCATTGTAAATCTGCCCCTAAGTTTGTGAAGAAAAGCCCCTTTAACAGTAAGTCGAGGTAAAAAAAATTAAGATCACAATTTTAACAAATTGAGACACTTCACATTTAGTTCCATTGACGTAAATTGAAATAACACCCATGAAATGTACAGGTATTTATCTATAGATAGATATGGGTATAGGAGTCATACACCTTCTGTGTAGCTTGTGGGCTGTGAAGGCTCTTCAAAGCCACTAGTTCAAAAGAGATCAGAACACAAAAGAATCTTTACGTTGTATTTCTATGAAGTAAAAATCTAAGCCTCTGGAAGTTTTAGCAATGTAAGAATATAAGAATGACACGAATGGCCTAGTTATCTGATATTCCTGACAGACCATAGAGATGTAACAAAAGAAAGGCTTCCGGTTTTAGGTTCATCATTACTGGGTCTGACAGCCAAGTCCTGGTTACAGTGATTAATTTGTAAAAAAGAAAATAAATAAATAAAACAATATTTAACACAAGGGTTCAAATTGTTCCCTACTACCCCACCGCTGACACTGCAAATGCTTGAATTGACAAATAATAAGGCTGCAGAAAACAGGCCCCCCAAATTAAGCACTGCCCCAGTAACAGGAAAACATACCTCAGCTTGATTCGATATGTTTTTAACCCCTTAACTGCTGGGCCTTTTCCTCCCCAGTAATGAGCCCTTTTTTGGCTATTTGGAGTAGTCTGCACTTAGGGCTCCATCACTTTGTTTCACATAAGATGTCCATGCCAATATGCGTACTATTTTTCCAACATCAGGGGGATTCTAAAGGTACCCTGGGTTTGTGGATTTCCCTGTAAGGGACCAAGAAAATAGAGACAAAACAGGCACGTTTTGAGTTTCTGGGGAAAAATAGGAAAAAGGTGCTCTGTATAAAAATGTCCGTTTTTTTCCTAAAAGTGGCATCAACAAACAGTTTGTTGTGCCAAAGTCACCATCTTCTCAGCTTTAAGGAACAAGCAAAGTTTATTAAAAAAAACTTTTTTTTTTACGACAGTTTTGGCATTTTTCAAAAAGGTAGTCAATTTTTCCTATTTTTTGTGCTCTCAGCCTACTTCCTATTTGTGGTGGAAACCAATATGAAACCCATGGGCGATCAAGGAAAGCTATAGGTTTCTGAAAAGTAGATAATGTTCTGAATTTAGCCAGGGGTCATATTTGTAGATCCCTCACGGTTTTCTCGAAGAAACTAACTGTTGAAATAAAGAAATATTGCAAATGAGTAGGAAAACGGTCATTTGTGACAACGTTTTCATCTGTAACTTTTTGTTTTAATGGCCTATTTACAAAAGCAATATACCATTACGTCCGCTTGGCACTTCTGGTTGCTGAATATATAGGGTTTGTAGGTTCTCCAAGAACCCAAGGTACCCAGAGACAATGGTTTTTCATTGTGTAGCAAGTATAGACCAATTTATATGGTGAAATATGCAGATCAAAAAATGGGTATTAAGGAAACCTATGTATTTCCGAAATGGGTAAAAAATATGGAGTTTACCAGCAGTGGTTATTTGTATATCTTTGAAATGGTGGATACCCGTACTAGCATGGGAATTAGAGGGTATTTTTAAAAATGTCTCCTTTGTTACACACTGGCTTACAAGACACAGATGCAGTGAAATCCAATTGGTTATAACAAATGTTCTACTATAGCCTTATAGCCCGCCGTAGCGGGCTATACCGGCATTAAAGGCCAGCTCCAGTGTTAAAGGCCCAAGCCAAAGGCAAGGGCCTTTAACAAGGGAGCGGGCATTTAATGGCCAGTATAGCCCAGCTACGGCAGACTATAAGGCTATTAGAACATTCCGCCACTAGAGAGCAGAATGTTCTAACAAATAATACAAAGGCCTCAGTGAGCCTGAGAGGATTTAAATCCCTTCCGGCTCCAAGAGGCCTTTGTTCACAGCAATAGCTGTGAACCACAAACATTGGAATGTTGGAGCTCCTGGCTTTTACCAGCCATTAGAAGCCCAGAGCACTCCATTGTCTTTGATCCAGCGGTAATTTCACAGTAATTTCTCAATGCAAAACCTCATTACCTCTAATTTACCGCTTAAAGGGGATGGACCTTGGCCACCGTGTATCATCATCAGGAGACTTTACATAAACATGAAAAATCTATTGCAAATAATATTTAAGGCAATAATGAGAGTTGTGAGTAGTTTTAAAGGGTTTTATTTTCTAGTCAAAAGTTAAGTTTCGCTGACTTTTTATTCATTAGTCAAATATCAATCAAGTTACAGAATTGAAAAATAGGAAAAATAGAATTAATACAGAACATATTATAGGTTGCATATAAAGCACTTCATAAAGGAAAGGGAATGAGGCATAAAATGTCAGTCAGAACTCTTTAAAGAGTTTCAGGAAAATATAATTCAAGAGTGAGTTTTGCAAGGCTAATCAATAATTAATATTTGGCAAAAATCTCCCATAAATAATAATAAATGCATAAGACAAATACATCTTTTCAAAGCCAGTTAGTCAATGCATGAAATTTAAAGTTTTAGCATCTAAATCTAAACCTGTTCTGATCCTCTCAGCTGCTCTCTCTGTGTCTGACACAGAAGCTGGGCACAGCCCCCCCCTCTCTGTGTCTCCTCGGACGCAATCTCCACCTAGTCTGCACCCGCGACGTTCACGTACCTAACCCGAATGATGTCTGGTCAGATCTGATCTGACACGCCCCCAAGAGGTCATTAATTATACCCTAATTCTTGGCTGACTACACTAACAATTTTGCAGTTTCAGTAGAAACTTGCACTGTGATTGGTTGGCACAGGTGACATAGGGGTCTCATCATCCTGTTTTCATCGCAAGTCCACCCCATACCGGTTCTAACAATAGGGGCTTAATGCTAAGAACAATATACATAACATGTATCAATGAGAACATCTCTTGCAACATCTTAAGCGACAAAATGTATGAATCTAATTCTTTTTCGCTTTCACATCGCACACAGGAATGACACTCTCCCACAAACACTGGTACGTTGGCATGGTGACAGGAGTGTGCAGATCATTGTGGCCTTGAGCTATGTGTCTTCACTTGAGGCACTTGGCAGTTCATGCAGCTGGCATATTCCTTTGCGCATGCGTCTCCCATTCAGCACACTGCTAACAATTCTCAGCCATGTTGGATTCCTAGGCAGCCATATTATTGTGGGCCCAAATGTATACTAAAGCAAAACAAACATAAAAGAATATTAATTTATGAAGTAAAGCCCATTATGTTCACCTCCCACCATTTTAATACCCTGTATTAATTATTACCTAGCGAAAGCTATTAATTTAAAGCAGCTTTTCTATTATTCATGCACAACATGCAAAATGTGCAATGTACAACATAGCATAAACATGCACTAGTGCAAATTTTCAAAGCGCAAACAGTTAATACATGCTCATGGCAACATGCTCTAATGTTTTAGATAGCTTTTCATGCAAAATGCGTTTGCCCCACGTGTAGTGTTGGTGCATGGTTGATTAATTAATACATATTATAAGAAAGATGTGTGCTTTGCACTTTTTACTCCACGTTTTAAAGTGAAGTAAGCTTTGTTTAAACAAATTACATAGAGATAAAAGTTTGCAACATGCCTTCATGGACGGAAACAGAGGCGTAAATTTTAACAAAGGTCTTTCATTGAAGACGTGTCTTCTCATGGGAGACGGGAGGAAACAGAGCAGGGAGGAAAGCATTCCTTTGTTATCTCCAAGGCTAAAGGCAGCACAGTGAGCTGAGTCTGCCAAAGAATTTTCAGCCTTTTCTACACCGTACAATGCGTGTTAATTCAGCACAATTATATGCTCTTTGAAAGTTCAAAACACATTTTTTTTTAAATTAAAGGTACATTCTATAGTGAGGTTAAATCAAAAATAAACACAATTAAACATGGCTTTTAATTAATTGAGCATGTTTTTACATGAAAGCACTTTAGACTGAAAGCATCTTGACCAGGCCTCATTCATGTGTCATGTGTTTTCACTTGCACCAAAATTCTGCGTGCCATTTTACAATGCAGTTTGTGTGAAACTTAAAACAGAGCAATGCCTAATCTAGGTGAAATCTAGGCTCCATCAATCCGCCCTTTGATGATAACAAATCATGATACCTCAAATGATTTGTAAATCATCACACTTATTTAATTTCACAGGTGACATTTGATTGATAGCACACTCAATATTAGTTCAGTCTAATATACTTTTCTCTACCTAAAATATTATTATTCATCTTTACTCTATGTATACATGGTAATTTCATTAGCACACTTATTTCACACAGATATATAAGGAAAAACTCTTACTAAAATTAGTTATTATTACAAAAGCTGAGCATATAACAATTTTACCTCTATTTCTAAGGCAACACAAGTTTTGTCTGTAATCAGATCATATATAGCCAAGCTCAAAATTTTAGTGCAGAGTTCTGTAAGTTGCTTCTTGTAACTGTTAGTCTTCTCTAAAATAAGTAACTAAAATAATAAAAGGAAAATTCAACAGAACAGTTCTTTTTTTCTATTTCTTTTCTTCATTTTTTCTTCTTTTTTTTTTTTCTTTCATCATTCAAAGATTATTTTATCTTAAGCTCTTGACAGTTCTCAGTTATTTGTTTCAGCATTTCTTGGTTCTTTGTCACCAGTTTGCCATCAAGGTGGCTCATACAGTTCAAGCCTCGCATTACACAGTTCATTCAATGTGGCAGTCTGTACTTTTTCCATGCAATTTGACCACTCAGGTGCTGAGAAACTCTGACAGAGCACCATCAATTCTTTGCACGTTTTCAATCCAAGCCTTTCACTTTTATTTTCACTTTGATCATATTCAGACATTTCAGTTATGGGTGCAAATGATTTTTCAAGGGAACACTGCAGACGTTTTGGATACCCTTTCAGCCAGCTTTTTCTACCTCCACTCATAGGCCCACAGCACTAATTTCTTCTTCAGAGGCTGCACCTGACTCATTCACCCTTTTGACACCACTTTCATCTGAGTCAGTTTCCACTTTTTGCTTTTCCAGTGCCACTTCAGTTTTCTCTAGTGCTGCTTCACGCTCTGTGTGTTCCCTTACAGCTTGACTGACCCTCTTCTGTGGGCGTTTGACCACTGCTGGCATCTTTTCTTGAAGAGGAGCTATTTTATCAGGGGGACACAGGACCATACGTGTGTGAGAGGCATGCACCCAATTTGGAAGGCCACCACATTTCACAACAGTCTTTGCCAGGATCATTTGGAACAGGCCTTTCCATTTCACAGCATCTCTCAGATCAAAGTTTTGGCACCATCCATTATGCAGATCTTGTGTAGCAGATGCAATCTGGTGAGAAACTGCACGCTCCACATCAGCCAGACCTTCACACCAATGGCTAGTCTTTTCATCTGTGTTTTTCACAAGTGCATTTGCATGTACATATTCAAGCCACTACAGTGATGCTGAAATACAGTCTTTTGCAAAGTGAGACTCTGTACTGTCTTTGTGTTGCTTTATTATGCTTGAAACTTCAGGCAGATAGCTACAATCCAATCTTTGTCCAATCTGTGGTTCTGCACACATCATCTTTGAGACCTCATTATGATCTGATTTCAGAGAAACTAGCAATCTATACCTGGGCATCAGTATTTGCAATAACACATTTGCTACTATGCAGTTGTCATTTTTCTCAAAATCTGTTCTGATACATCCTTGTTGTTCTTTTTCTAAAACATTTTCTTGTACCTCTTTTAGTTCTTTACAAGTGTAAGTCATTATCATTAGCATTAGATAAACAGTATCCTTTTCAGATTCACCTGTGAAAATTCCATTGAATGCATAGGCTAATTGGACATAATATTGTGCAACTGAATTAGCATTTCTCTCTCCCATGACAATAGTGACTCCCATTTGAGCAGCTATGCCGCATGTTATGGTAAGGGCAAGCAATTTCGAATTTTGGGCTGAGGTAACTACTGAAAGCCATGAAGCTTTGACAACATAATGTATAGGGAGCACAGCATGTGCTGCTCCTAATGTGTCATTGTTACCTTTCAAACATGGGCCATCTACAAAATGAAAATTGTTGGGCTCAATCAGACGTTCATCCTTAATGTCTAACTTTGGGTTCATGCATAAATTCATGACACCTAGACATTTAGGTTCAGTTTCATCACAAACAATTTCATTTGCTGGCTGTAAGCTAAATACATTTGAATTTAGACATTTCTTGGTCACAGTATTTTCCCAAAACAACTCCACAAAGGAAGGAACCTTTTCAGCAATTGGAAATTCCATCATTATATTCTCACTCTTTTTATGACTGACATCTACCACAGCTAATAAATTAAGGCAGCTGGGTATTTCTGTGACGTTGGGGTCAAGGGTCATTGGGAAATACGTCACAGACTTTGGAACACATTCATGTTTTTGAACAGGCACTGAGAGAGCGCAGCCCTCCCTCTCACTGCCAATTGGTGTATTTTCTTTTAAATAAACTTTCATTCCTAGTGCCGGGGCGCAACACTTTTTCTCTTTCAACTCTAGGAATGCTTTTGTGCAATTGTTGTCCAATGGAAGCGGATCAGACACATCCTTGTGTGTCAGCCTCAGTAAAGGCTTAGCCACTAGGGAAAGGTTTGGTAACCACTCTCTACAGCAGCCAACCATTCCCAAAAACATCCTGACTTCTTTCTTAATTTGAGGTGGAGTCATCTGGTGAATTATTTCCACTCTCTCTGGTGACACCTTTCTAGCTCCTTTTCCAATTTTGTGTCCCAGACATTCATCTTCTTTTTGACAGTACTCCTGACTATTCTCATGTAATGGCACTAAGACATGAACTTGACAAAAATCAATAACAGTAAGCCATTCTTCAGCACATGAGAAGTGAAAAAATATATTGGCTGGATTTGGTACCATAGGACAACATAGAACAGTTATGCTATTAATCTCCTGCACTAATCTGTTCTTTTCATTTAGTTTCTGTAAATCTGTGATCAGAAAGTTACATAAACTTCCAAACAATTCCTCAAAAATCCTTTACTCAGTTTATCTCCAATTATGGGTAAAATGTCTGCAACTGATGGTGTTCTTTAATACATGTCATCTGGTTCTAATTTTAATAAGATATGTTCTGCACATTTTATTAATCTGACATCCTTCTCTGTGTACTCCCTTATTTCTGTGTTTATTATTTCTTTCAATTCAGAAGGTAATTTTTCAACTGTCATTTCTGCTATAGCTGTCTCTTGTTGGGCCATTTTAAAATGTACATCCTCATCAGAAATCTGATAATTAACATCATCTGGTGTACAGTAATCTGTGCTGTTTAATTTGCAAAACGATTGTTTTCCTGTCAGGCCTGAGTCACAAACAACAAATTGGTAACTTTCCTCAAATGGGCCTATTTTTGCTGCAACCTTTTCTAAAACTGGGTTTGTAATTTCTCTTTTTAAAATTCCTACAACTAAGGGGCCGATTCCGATCTCGGTCGGAGGCGCACCCAACACCATTCGGTCGGGAAAAAAGCCATGCGAAAGCCTGTTTCCCGACCGATCCGTACAGCACACCGAACGAGTAAGTACGATGCACACAACAGCAAAGAATCCGGCCGAGCCGTACTCACCCAAACCAGGTCCTGTTCCCCGACCGAGGCGAATCCGGAAATGCAGAATCGAGTCGCACGGAAGGAAAAATGCAGCTCCGTCCAGCCGAACGAGTACGATGCGCTTTCCGTACGCGCCGAACCCGTCGCTACGCACGGCATGTCAAAGCATCCGGGAGAGGCGCACATAAGCTCCGATTCGCGCCACAACAGGATCCACGGCTCCGAGACGAACACGCCAGCGACGAGGACGAGGTGAAGCGACGAGGACGACGCGAAGCAACAAGAAGGACGAACGACACGAACCAACCATGAATCCCTTCGTCCCGATCATACCAATATTCTACATTTACTACTGGAACAGGCACGGACGCGTATGGCGCAGAAGGTAAGCCAGACACCAACCACAAAACACATACAACACGTACACGACACATCACACACACACAGAGGGATGCAGAATATACTTACACCAGCAACAGCAGCACCATAGGGGCGGGATGCCCATCACCAATGCCACATATGCACACAGGGGCCTGAATGCGCACCACCACCCCTACCCAGGGGGGGCAGGATGCCTACCACTACTACCACCCTTAGCCAGGGGGGGCTGGATGTCTACCACTACTACCACCCTCACCCAGGGGGGGCTGGATGCCTACCACTACTACCACCCTTAGCCAGGGGGGCTGGATGCCTACCACTACTACCACCCTCACCCAGGGGGCTGGATGCCTACCACTACTACCATCCTTAGCCAGGGGGCTGGATGCCTACCACTACTACCACCCTCACCCAGGGGGGCTGGATGCCTACCACTACTACCACTCTTAGCCAGGGGGCTGGATGCCTACCACTACTACCACCCTCACCCAGGGGGGCTGGATGCCTACCACCACCCTTAGCCAGGGGGCTGGATGCCTACCACTACTACCACCCTCACCCAGGGGGGCTGGATGCCTACCACTACTACCACCCTTAGCCAGGGGGGCTGGATGCCTACCACTACTACCACCCTTACCCAGGGGGGCAGGATGCCTACCACTACTACCACCCTTAGCCAGGGGGCTGGATGCCTACCACTACTGCCACCCTTACCCAGGGGGGGCAGGATGCCTACCACTACTACCACCTTTAGCCAGGGGGGCTGGATGCCTACCACTACTACCACCCTTACCCAGGGGGGCAGGATGCCTACCACTACTACCACCCTTAGCCAGGGGGCTGGATGCCTACCACTACTAGCACCCTTACCCAGGGGGGCAGGATGCCTACCACTACTACCACCATTAGCCAGGGTGCTGGATGCCTACCACTACTACCACCCTCACCCAGGGGGGGCTGGATGCCTACCACCACCCTTAGCCAGGGGGGGCTGGATGCCTACCACTACTACCACCCTCACCCAGGGGGGGCTGGATGCCTACCACTACTACCACCCTTAGCCAGGGGGGGCTGGATGCCTACCACTACTACCACACTCACCCAGGGGGGGCTGGATGCCTACCACCACCCTTAGCCAGGGGGGGGCTGGATGCCTACCACTACTACCACCCTCACCCAGGGGGGGCTGGATGCCTACCACTACTACCACCCTTAGCCAGGGGGGGCTGGATGCCTACCACTACTACCACCCTTACCCAGGGGGAGCAGGATGCCTACCACTACTACCACCCTTAGCCAGGGGGGGCTGGATGCCTACCACTACTACCACCCGTACCCGGGGGGCAGGATGCCTACCACTACTACCACCCTTAGCCAGGGGGGCTGGATGCCTACCACTACTACCACCCTTACCCAGGGGGCAGGATGCCTACCACTACTACCACCCTTAGCCAGGGGGGCTGGATGCCTACCACTACTACCACCCTCACCCAGGGGGCTGGATGCCTACCACCACCCTTAGCCAGGGGGCTGGATGCCTACCACTACTACCACCCTCACCCAGGGGGGCTGGATGCCTACCACTACTACCACCCTTAGCCAGGGGGCTGGATGCCTACCACTACTACCACCCTCACCCAGGGGGCTGGATGCCTACCACTACTACCACCCTTAGCCAGGGGGCTGGATGCCTACCACTACTACCACCCTTAGCCAGGGGGGCAAGATGCCTACCACTACTACCACCCTTAGCCAGGGGGCTGGATGCCTACCACTACTACCACCCTTACCCAGGGGGGCAGGATGCCTACCACTACTACCACCCTTAGCCAGGGGGCTGGGTGCCTACCACCACCCTTACCCAGGGGGGCAGGATGCCTACCACTACTACCACCCTCAGCCAGGGGGGCTGGATGCCTACCACTACTACCACCCTCGCCCAGGGGGGGCTGGATGCCTACCACTACTACCACCCCCACTCATAGGATGGACAATGCATGACACAACCAGCACACCACAACCTAGGGAATGCAAGAAGAAGACATCCCCCAACACCATGACAAGCGTGTGTAGACTGTGTCAAATGCCTACAACACCGAACATGACTTTGAACATACAATGTGACCCCCTAGCACATGTGCCACACATATATGTGTGTGGCACCCACAATGCAAGCAGGCCATGACCATTGTGGCAATGGGGTCCAAACCCCCATCATCACAGTGACCAAAATGTAAGTGTGGGGTCCATAGCTGAAGCACACTTTGAACATTGTGGCAATGGGGTCCAAACCCAAATCATCACAGTGACCAAAAGGTAAGTGTGGGGTCCATAGCTGAAGCACACTTTGAGCATTGTGGCAATGGGTTCCAAACCCCCATCATCACAGTGACCAAAATGTAAGTGTGGGGTCCATAGCTGAAGCACACTTTGAACATTGTGGCAATGGGGTCCAAACCCCCATCATCACAGTGACCAAAAGGTAAGTGTGGGGTCCATAGCTGAAGCACACTTTGAGCATTGTGGCAATGGGTTCCAAACCCCCATCATCACAGTGACCAAAATGTAAGTGTGGGGTCCATAGCTGAAGCACATTTTGAACATTGTGGCAATGGGGTCCAAACCCCCATCATCACAGTGACCAAAAGGTAAGTGTTGACAAAGAAAGAGGTGCAACTGCCAAACTGCATGGATGATTCCTGGTCACAAAACAACAAACACATCAGTGGCAAAGTAGTGTATGTGTCCCATTGCAACATAAATTGGGGGAGCCAAATACTGCAGTGCAAATAAGACATACCTTTGGCCATGTGCAGACAAACAACACCCATGGGGGCTGACACCGTCAACAATCATCAATGACACAATGACAGAAGTGACCATCAGAATGCAGACCCACATATTTGCACCAATGGGCACACACATGCAGATACCCTGTGGAGACTTCAGATGTGAGGTGAACAGATACCATACCATGGCAGCAATGGGACACACAAACCATGATCATTGTGCTGACCGATGACCTAGGAGTCCCAGGGACAGCAGGGGAAACCCACCAAACTACATACAGCCAATGGCACACCCAAGATATGCCAATGCAGTGGTGCAGATGCACAAACACAAACAGGCAGACCCACACTGCACATCATACACAATCGGTGGGGGGGGGTGCCAGTGTCCCCAGGCAACCACACAACACATGAGGAGACCTGAATACCAATCATACAGATGTGCATACAGTGCCACACAAAGGTAACTCATGGATCCAAATCCCCTATGTGGGCAAGCAGGCATTGTCAGATGAGAGGGAGCACAAATCACACATGTCACACAGGCACGTAGGGACAGCAACTGACACAGCAAGACACAGACACACCACAGCACCACCCCCAGGGCCCCCACAATGTGGTGACCCTGGGCTGCATTACAATCCCACTGTGATGACAAAGCTAAATGTGGTTCACACTGTGAACCACAGTCATGTGTCCTGAGCAACTAACTACCATCACACCTACACAAGCACAAATCAAACAGCATGGCCAGTAAGCCAAGGCCAACATGGAGGCAGGGGCCTAGCCGGGCAACAACTCTCATCTGCACACACTCAACACCACACCCTCGACCTCCAACAATGTGCAGCAGTGAAGCACACATGCACTGGTGACATTGCACATGAACCCATGACTATTCCAGGGTGGTGGGTGGGAACCAAGGTGCAGAAACACATCACACATGGACACTCAACAAGACTCCTGAATGTCTGACACACTGCACACTACGCTGTACATGGACATGACGGCAATACCACACCAACCAATGGGATCCCAGCCACAGTCACACACCAATGAAGAAGCCAAGGTCACCCACAAAGAACACACATAGACAACAACCAACATTGCAGCCCGGACCCTGAGGAGTGCCAGCAGTCACACACACCACGTGTCACAATCACTGAAAGATAACACAAACTGGAAATCACATGACAGGGGCAAACAACAAGTGCCAAGGGGAAACCTGACTGTGACCCATCTGCGTCTGCACACAAACTCAGCCCTGACAGCAAACACACCTATGGGTGACACCCTGATGACCAGTAATGTGCCATGCATCCACATCACAGAGAACCCAGGGAGAAGACTTTGGGGGAACATAGCTCAACTCAGCTAGCATCACAAACAGGTACAACACTAGGGATCACAGCATGCACAGCTAAACGGAAGTCAACACACAGACATGCACATACAACACACACCGTGGGCGCAGGGAATGTCACAGGAGTACACACTGCCATGAGGGGACTCCACTCCTGTGTGAGGAAAGCTGTGCCATATGTTGCCTCAGTAGGGCCCCATCATGTCAGCTGAGCACTTGGTCACACAATCAACAATTAGCACCAAATGAGGGCTCCCAGTAACATCAGCCTGGTCATGGAAGTGCCAACGGAATCATCAGCACAGATCCAACTCACTTGTATAGCAATGTTGCACTGACAACACAGATGAGTCCTTCCCCATTGATGCCCAAACCTGCATGTCCACTGGAGATGGCCACACGGTCAGGGAAGTAGACGAATTGAACAATGGCAGGCACAACAGATGTGCAGGGGTCGAAGCCACAGATGTGAAATAGCCAATCTAAGTAGGAAATCCCATTGCCAAATACTGAACACATGACACCCTCAGATGCTGCTATGGATGACATGGATACACCACAGGATATGACACATTCCCCCTGGACCACATGGGTTCCTGCACAGTAACACTTCATTATCATGAGACCAAATATCACCATCACTGCAGCAAGGGCATGGTTAGCATCATCAACATCATGTACATCAGAAGCAAAAGCACTAGAGAACAGAAAGTTGCTTTATTCAGCATATGTGGCATTAAAAGTAGAAGTCCGGTAGAACATAAACAAAGGCCAATGGTCAGTCCATCAAAAAAGTCACAAGTGGGTGACAGTGGCAGATACCACCCTACACATGCCTGCACAAAACCAGGGACAATCCACTAGGAGGGGCAACCGGGGGGGTAGGCCAGGCACCGCAGGGACAGGATCAGGGCTCACCAGGAGGAAGCAGGGAAGGGGTGGTGGGTGCAGGAGAGCCACTGACAACTGCAGTGGAGGTGTCTGACATGGTGTGTGCCGGCACAACTGGGGGGCATGGCTCAGATGTTGTGGGTGCCGGCACGACTGCAGTGGACCCTGCAGATGGAGTGGACAGGTCCGCCACTGCAGTGCCCAAGTCAGACAGGGTGGTAGTGGACTCCACTGCAGTGCCTACCACCAGGGGAGGAGAATGGGGAACAGGCAAGGTGGGCTGGACAGAGGGGGAGGACACCCTCACCACATCAGTGGCACAGACAAGCGCAGCGGGGGGTGTGGTGCCGGGAGAGCAAGTGGCAGGGGGAGAAGGCCGGAGCCTCTTGGGGATGGTATATCTCTGGGTGGGGGAACCTGGGGCAGGGTGTGGTGGGGGCACCTGTGGAGTGGGGGCCTGAGGGATGGAGGAAGGAGACCTGGTGCTTGAGCTGCAGGGCGGCGGCGGGGTCTTGCTCTTACCACTCCGGGGGACTTGCGGGTGGGGGCCTCAGTCTGTCTGCACCTGGGGGAGGGTGTCCGGGGGCGAGGGGCACTCTGCTCTGTGTGGGGGCTTCCTCTTCACCCTGGATGCTGGAGCAGCTGGATCGGAGGGGAAGAGGCCGAGGTCACTGAGGAAGAGGCGCTGGGTCTTTGGGGTTGCTGGTGAGGCAAGGGAGGGTGCTTTGGAGGGAGAGGCAACTGAGGACTGCGCAGTGCCCGTGGATGCGTGTGTGTGTACCAGGGCCCCATCCCCTGTGAGTCTGGTTTCAGTCCCCTGACTGTGCGTGCGTGTGCGTTTTGTTTGTGGCGTGTGTGTCTGTGTGCTGGACGTGTGTGTGCTGGTGTGTGCCTGTGCCGGTGTGTGTGTGCTTGGGACGGGTAAGGTGCTGGGGAGTGTGGATGGAGCAGAGGCAGGAGGGGTGAGGGACTGTCTGAGGAGGGACACTGCTGCCGTCAGGGAGGAGTCCATGGACCTATTGCCCCTCTGTAGGTCAGACATGCCCGATGAGATGCCCTCCATGAACGACACCAGCTGAGTCAACAGTGCGGTGTGCGCATGGAGGACACTCAGCATGGCTGTCTGCCCTACATGGAGCTGGCGATGGAGGTACACAGACTCCTCACTCAGGGCAGCAGGGGACACAGGGGCAGGGGGTGCAGTGCCTGGCCCAAAGGAGACACGCTCCCGAACATGGGAGCCTCCACGGACCTGGGGAATGGGAGCCGATGGGAGGGCGGTGGTGGTGCTGGTGGTGGCGGGGACAGCAACACTAGCTGGGGTGTGGTGGCTGCTGACACCCGCCTCCACAAGGGAGTCATCCTCCGAGTTGCTCTGGTCCTCAGCTGAGGTGGATGGTGCTGAGGACTCCTCGGTGTGGCTCCCTCGCCCTCCGTGCCACTGGGTCCCTCCGACCACTCCTCGGCTGCTGACCCAGTCTGGCTCCTCCTGGTCCGCGGAGCTGTCCCCTTCCGTGGCCGTGGATGTATCTGCAAACAATGGGGAAACAGACAGACATCAGTCACCTGCACCAAACGCACACATCACTGTGAGCCCAGCACATTACAGAGCAAGCCCTGGCATCATTAGTTGTACATTGCTAAAAGTGCCCTAACTGAACAGGAGAAGCCAATTGTCAGTCTGATGCCAAGCATGGCACTCACATCCCACATGGCCTTGCACCCATCTGTCTGGTGTCTGTTGGATTGCAACACCCCAGTGTGGACACATGCACCAAGTACACAGTAGTTGGACAGTGCAGAGGACACAGTGTGGCATGTGGACATGCACACATCACAGCTCCTGCCACTGAGTCAGTACAGGTTTCCGGATGAAAGGGATGCCCAGAGTCAAATAGGAAATGCATGTGATGCATACCAGCGACAGACACCATGATGCACCCATGTCCTGATAGCCATCGCCACAATGGTGTGCATGTAGCACATGTCACTACCCTGCAGGACCACCAATAAGTTGACACATGCCATGGCAGAGGCATGACTGCTAAGTCATACATCACTGTCTCAGTGATGTATGACTTGGCAGCCAGACAACAACACTATGCACTGTGTCACAATAGTAGGTCATGGGGAATGCAAGTCCTGGAGCTGCACAAGTGCACATGTACATCCCCCACACAACACATCATCCTAACCCTCATCTGTCCAGGTCATACCTATTGGACATATCGGAGACCTGTGACACTACCCTCTGAACCTGAGCCCCTCACAATTTGCTGTGAATGGGGAACAGCTGCCTGAACTTCACATTCGCATACCCCAGTCTGCACGGGCAGCTGATCAAACACCTATGTGACACACAAGTATCGTCTCCTATGGTCACATCTCCAGGGGCATGCTGAGCCCCTACCAAGAAACACCCCAGCAGTCCTGGCAACTAATCCACAGCACACTGACACAGAGGCAGACACCTGAGGGGTCAAATCACTGTGCACAATGTGTCAGCTGATACACGGGAGTGGGAGTACAGAGTGCATTGCATGGCCTGGAGTAGGCATGACTGTCCTGCTCCACATGAATGAGGGATGTGCCCTGGACAGTGGATAGCTGGCTATGTATGTGTGACACACGTAATCTGCACACTCCTGGGGCCCAAACATTGTTCCCACCCGCTGCATGGGTGTGTGCCACATACCCCAGGCACATGTGGTGGCTCAGCTCAGCAAGTGGACCGCATATCAAAGCAACACGCAGATCACATGTCCGAACACAGGCGTTGTGTGAACAATGGACCCACCCATGATGCCCACAACAGAGTTAGGGAAACAGATGCTGTCCCTCACCTTTAGTGAAGCAAACTGCAAGGACACAGTCCCAAGTGACACAATTCCCTGAATGTAAGGGCCACACCTGGGTATCAGATGAGCAGTGGGCAGTGCACAATAGAGGGACATGGCTCCTGGACAACATGACTGCTGCACTGTGGCAGTTGAACCAGGCCAGAGGAGGGCACAAAGCATGTAATACAGAGTTCACAGTGCAGTCTTTGACTCACCCCCTCCTTGCTGCTGTCTGGCCTTCAGCTGCCCATCCAGGTCTGGAAACACCACCGCCAGGATCTGGAGCATGTGGGGGGTCAGGGTCCGTGTTCCGCCCCTCCTGCGAGGAGGAGACAGCTTCAGCTGGACCCATGCAATCCTCCGGGTCCAGCCCCGAAAGTCCTGCCACCTCTTCTGGCAGTTGCGGATCCGGCGCTTGTAGACCCCCACGGACCGGACGGCCCGGACGATGTCCTTCCAGATCTCCTGCTTCCGATGGGCATTAACCTGTCAGGATGACAAAGTGAAAAGGCCATTACTACACATGCAACATATCCGTGCATGACACAGTTGTATATACATGTCTCAATCACAGGGGCACATGATGTACACAGGCAGTGCAAAGCTGCCCATGGACAGTTTGCCAGACATCACTACATGGTATCATTGCATGGGAAGTAAAACCTTGTTCAAATGCACTGTCACTGCACCATACCTGTCCAGTGCATGTCACTACACACTATGGGGGTGACAACTACTCAGTGAGCCTGCTAGCCAGTGGCGTGCAGACTTTCAGCCTTGCTAGTCAGACAATATGCACATTCAGAAAGGCAGTGCACAGAACACTCACCTGCTCCCCTGGTGTCCCATACAGCTTGCTGTACTGTGGAAGTAGGCTGTCCAGCAGGGCCTGGTTCTCTTCAAGGCTTGAAGGCAATCGGGCGCTCTCTCCACAGTCAACGTGCCATCTGCAGTTTGGTCCAGCAGCGGGCAGTAGCTCACTCCAGCAGTGCAGTGGCAGATGTCGTCCATGGATGCATGTCAGTGCAGGCACGTGAGCTCTCAGGGGAACAGTCCAGCCACGTATATGTGCTGGAGAGGCATGATACTGTCCCTGTGTCCGAAAGTGATAGCGTCCTAAGATCGGTTTCTGGCATCTTCTGCCGTCATCAGCCAGGCTTGCTTGAATCCAGTGGCAATAGCAGCAACGGACCCACGCCTGCAGCATACCTTCACCAATCTTAGGCAACTTCATGACATACATGGATTATGCGACGGATTGTTGTGAGCTGACCAACTGATCTTCCAGTCAATTGATCTGCGTTTAAATTCATCATGCGTCCGTTAGCTCACGCCACCAGCCCAGTGTCAGACATGGCCATATGCAAACCGAGTCTGACCCATGTGCCTCAGGGACAGACATGGCATGGGCAGTTCGGCGCTGGCACTGTATCCCATGAGGCAGGCCAGGGTCAGCACCGATTGGTCCATATGGCCATGTACTGAACTGGTGTACAGTGAGCTACAGAATGATGATAGGGTTACAACGCAGTACCAGCTGACATGGAGTGAGTGTCTGATTGGCGGCAAACCGATCGGTCCATGCAGTACAACGCTGTACTGTGGTACAGTAGGCTGTCCAGCAGGGCACTAGTGCTCTTCAATGGCTGAAGGCTGGGGCTCTCTCCACAGTACGGTGCCATTGCAGGGTCCAGACGGGCAGAGACAACGCAGACCAGTGCAGTGAATGCAGATGGTCGGCCTGGAGCATCGATCGGTCCAGTGCAAGTAGAGCGCTCAGGGGTACAGCAGCCAGCACATATGAATGCAATGTGCTGGCAGAGGCACGATACTGTCCATTGTAGTCCAAAGTGATAGGTCCAAGTCGTTTGCATCTTCTGAATGCAATGGCCAATCCATGGAATAGCAGCACCAAAACACGCTCACAGCATCCTTCAAATCTTCAACTTCATGACATACATGATTTTGCACACATTGTTGTGGGTGACCAACTGATTTTCCAGGCAACCGACTCGGTCGCAATTGCAGTACAACGTGTACCGGGTTGCAACGCGCACCGCACACATTGAATGCAATGGGTGGCCGGGGCACCGATCGGTCCATTGCAGTACAACACGTACAGGGGTACAACGCGTGACCCGCACACATTGAATGCAATGGGCCGGCCGGGGGCACCGATCGGTCCATTGCAGTTCAACGCGTACAGGGGTACAACGCGTACCCGCACACATTGAATGCAATGGGCCGGCCGGGGCACTGATCGGTCCATTGCAGTTCAACGCGTACAGGGGTACAACGCGTACCCGACACATTGAATGCAATGGGCCGGCCGGGGGCACCGATCGGTCCATTGCAGTATCAACGCGTACAGGGGTACAACGCGTACCCGCACACATTGAATGCAATGGGCTGGCCGGGGGCACCGATCGGTCCATTGCAGTACAACGCGTACAGGGGTACAACGCGTACAGGGGTACAACGCGTACCGACACATTGAATGCAATGGGCCGGCCGGGGGCACCGATCGGTCCATTGCTGTTCAACGCATCACTGTACATGTGACTGGCATATGTCAGCATGCCTGTCTCAGATGGACATATGCCAGCCACAGATAGCTCCCAGGGAGTGAGGCGCACACCTACATCACGACAGCCTGTCCAAACTTTATCATAAGGCATGTAAGGCTGAATTTCCTATTGTGTGTATGTTGGTGTACATGTTGTCCTGTGGGTGTCACCTGTGGGCAGCCACCCCCAGGCTGTGCACGTGTTCATGGGGACAGGATCCTGGGTGTTACGTGTACATGACCACTGTGATGTGCAACTGTTCATATCTGTGCATGTGCCATGGTCACATTTCACGGTGGTGTATGTGTATGTCATGTCACATACCCCGTGAGTCCAATGTGGGACGGTATGTTTGAGCCAGGGTGTCCCAGTGGCACAATAGTGATGGTCCTCCACAGTCTTTGTGCATGTAGTGTTTACAATGTCTCTGATTTCATGTGCACAATGGGAGACAGTCTCCACATCCAGGTTGTGTGTGCATGGACTTTGATGTTGTGCGTGTGTGTGTCACAGACGTCCATGTCTGTCCTGCCGTGGCAAGTGGGGCCACTACCTGTGGGGGTCATGGTTGTTTTGCTGTGGTGTATACATGATACTCCATGTAATGCCAGTGTCCATGTGGCAATACAGGGTCCCTGGGAATGTACCTGTCATTGAGCTGTGGTGCCTGGGGCACATCTGTCCTCACATGTCACTGTGGGTGGTTACTGTGACACGGCAGCAGGAGATGGGAACTGTGACACGGCCTCATGATATCCAATGGGCCAACCTGGGACTAATTGATGCCACCTGTTGGACCGTGTTGACAGATGTTGGCCATGTATGTACCATACATGTCCTTCCGGAACTGCACACTTCATGTAGTTGTGTCTCATAATGATGTATGTTGGGATATTGAGTGTGTTCAATGCCGCATATGTGGGGTGACTGACAATCTTGCTTACTTCTCCTCTGCACTGCAGGGTTCCTGCTGTCCATCGACCATTCCCAGACCTGGCAACGATGGTGGAACAGTGACAGCATCCGACGGTACCGCTTCACCAGGCAGCTGATTGAGGATTTGGCAGTGCAGTTGTCCCCACATTTGCAGCCTGGCCGGCCGTATCCTACAGCGCTGACCCCCAAGGTGAAGGTGATGGCAGCCCTACACTTCTTTGCCACCGGTACCTTCCAACATACTGTGGCGACTGCTGGTGGGATGTCACAGACCATGTTGAGCCGTGTGCTCCGCGATGTTTTGGCTGCAATGTTGCTATTCCTGAACCGGTACATCTATTTCCCTAGACTGCGACGACTCACTGACGTGAAGAGTGACTTTTATGCCCTGGGGAGGATGCCGCATGTCATTGGCTCCATTGATGGGACACATGTGGCTTTGGTACCACCACAGGCCCAGGAGCAGGCCTACAGGAACCGCAAGCACTACCACTCGGTCAATGCACTGGTGGTGTGTCTTGCAGACATGACCATCACACACGTGTGTGCCCGTTTCCCTGGTTCAGCACACGATGCCTTTGTGATGAGGAGTAGACGCATCCCCAGGATGATGGCACAGATGCAGAACCAGCGTGCCTGGCTTGTCGGTGTGTACTGACTTTGTGCCATTGTGTGTGATCTGATCTGTAGTGTTCCGCCCACTTTTCCAAGTCAGCTAATGTGCACTTGTCTGTCCGTAGGTGACTCGGGATACCCCAACATGCCGTGGTTGCTGACACCCCTCAGGAACCCTGTGACACCAGCCCAGATGCGCAACAATGAGGCACATGGTCGGACCAGGAGAGTGATTGAGCGGACATTTGGTCTCCTGAAGAGCCGCTTCCGCTGCCTGGACAAGACCGGAGGGTCCCTCCCATATGCCCCTGCGAAAGTGTGCAAGATTATCATCGTCTGCTGCATGCTCCACAACCTGGCAGTGCGGAAGGAGTTGCCTCTCATCCAGGATGACAATGACCAACATCCGCCACCTGTGGAGGATCCTGGCCTGGACCACGATGCCAGTGACGATGATGATGATGATGATGATGATGATGGTGATGTCCGCACACAGCTCATCACCAACTTCTTTAGCTGAATGTGAGTATCCTGAGGTGTCATGTCAATGATGTGAGTTGGCATGATGTGTAGGTGGTGCTCTGGTGCTGTTGGAGTGTGTCCATGGGCTACTTGACTGGATGTGTGTTGCGATGTGTGCTTACAGGTGGGCTGTACTCCCCAACAGTGTTGACATGCTAACTTGGTTCTGGGTGGGTATCTTGTAACATGTATTGTGCATGAGTTTTGCTGTTCTGTCCTGTACTCCATTGCTTTTGACTATGTGTCATTTCTGTCCTTCACAGGGTACTTTCAGATTCGTTTGGTCAACTGTGTCCACCGACGACGTGATTGCACTTCCAGGCTGGTAGCTGTTGTGTCCCTACAGGTGATGTGCGCCACACCCATGGACTTCCTTCCGTCTACAGTTGTTGACTGTGTGCCCGCCGCCAGGTGGGATTACCTTGCATCTGTAGTGGTTACGACATGTTGCAACTGTGTAATAAACCTGTGCTTCACTTTGTGATGTGCGTTGTCTGTGGTCACACATTTGAGTGCCATTTGCTTACTGCACCTGTGGGCTACTTGACTACAACTGGGAATGGGTGTGGTGTCTGTGCATTGCACCGTCTTCCCTGGCAACATCAGTGTAGGCAATGAGTCAGATGGCCTAGGTGTGTATGTGTTGTGTAGCCCTGGTGGTGTGTCTCCCTCATATGTGTCACGTTGCCTTTACTCACATGCCTGTGTTGTCCTTGCTGTTGCAGTTCGCATACACAGTGTAATTTTGCAGTTCATCATCCCCATAACAGCACCCACGTTGGAATCACGACAGAGGCAAGTATGGTGTATTAGTGTGTTTATTGTGATACATTTGTGTGAATAGTGCATAGGATGGGTAGTGCTGTACATAAATCGTGCAATCCGAAGTTCCTAGGTGAATTGAAAGTCCTGGTAGACTGAATCCCCAGTATCGGGGCCACAGTTGTCTGACACATTGGTCCAACTTGTACTCCCCATGCAATGTGTGGGAGTAGTGTTGCCGTCAACAGGGTGAACAGTCTGTGCACAAAGGCGAACATCCAGAACAGGTTCAGGCTTCCTGGGAGTTGTGCTTGGCCATCAGCCTCTCACTTGCCCCTCCTCGGACGACCCCTCTTCTTGGGGGGGCCCCTCAAGTACAGACTGCTGCGGTGCAGGGGACTCTCCACCAGAGTCATCCTCCCTCCCTGTGGCAGTTGCAGTTTGTTCGGCACCAGATGTTGTTGGCACACAGGGAGGTGTGGACTGGTTGCTGTTCATCTGGCGGAGGCATTGTAAAATGTCCCTGTGCACCGCCGTCATCTCATGCAGTGCATCCCACTTGGACTCCACGCGGGACATGTGTGAGTCCACGCGGGACATGTGTGACTCCACGTGGGACATGTGGGAGTCCAAGCGGGCATGATGGGCAGCCTGCTGCTGTTTCATGTCTCTGAGGAGCCCCACTACCTGGCTGAGGTCTCCGGTGCTGGACTGGTACGCATCAGCTATGCGTACCAGTTGTGGGTCATCATGCACACCAGCAACGCTCTGCAAGCAGCGACCTCTGTCTCCCACCCCTCCCACCACCCCTGCTGACATGTGCAGTGTGTGCAGTGGCACGCACAGATGACCCTGGTCCACCTTGGGGGTTGGTGGTGGTGGTGGTGTCCATGGCCCCAGGTTGGTCCAGGGTCCCTGTGCTGGTGTTGCTCCTTGTTCTGTCCATGTCGGCAGGGATGGTATTTGTGGTGACAGTCGTTGGAGGGGTGGGTGCAGGGGGTGCAGCTGGTGGTCCTGCTGGTGCTGCAGCTGGTGGTCCTGCTGGTGCTGCATGTAGACTTGCACCGGATGTGCCAGGTTGGTCTTCATCGTCCGAGGAGGACAGAGGCTGTACGACGCCAGTGAGCTCCGCATCCTCTTGAGCCTGGGACTGGGACTCCTCAGCGTCTGCTGCTGTGTCCCCATCATCACCTGTTTTTGGGAGACACAAACAATGTATGTTATGTTTCTGCAGGCATCAATGGTTGACACACATGAAAGTTGTGACTGTGCCTCTGGGTGCGGGCCTGTACATTGCATTGTCCTAAGTCGTCACAGTCAGGGGTTGATATTGGTGTGGCACATTGTCCTGCATTATTTGGGCATTTCTATGTATTTTTTGGGGTGTGAACATGGTCTGCATTGGTTGTGTTTGGTTGACAGCCGGCCCTCCTTCCCACCCACACAGCCAGTCAGTTATCCCACCATGGAACATGCTTGCATTGCAGGGAGTGGAAGTTGTCTCTCAGGATGTCAGTCAGTGGTGTCCTGCTGTTTGTTGGTGCACAGTTGGCAGCGGGGCCTTGTGCTCCCCACAGCAGTAGCCAGTGTCAGCCATCTTGTGAGTCCTTCTCCACTCCCTGTGATGTGAGCATGGTTCAGGGTGGTGTTGATGGGACAGTTGTGGGGGTGAGCTATGTCTGTGACTACGACTCCCATCATGCTATTGCCTCCACCCCCCTTCCCAGCATGCCATGCTTCCTTCCTTTTGACTCTGCTTCCCTGTGGGGTGGGCTGGCTGTGCTGACAGGATGGCTGGGAGTGTTGTCCTGGCAGTTGTTTGGCTAAAAGGCCCAAGAGTGGCCCTGTGATTCACACAACATAACCCAGGGTGGTGGTTCTTTGTGGGATCTTGTGTTAGGATGGGGGGCATTGCATTCTACCAGGTGGGTTCTGTGGAGTTTGTGTTGGGGTGTGTGTGAGGGGAGGTGCTTGTGACTATGGTTAGTGCTGCAAGTCCTCCTTCCCACCCACCCAGCCAGCCAGTTATCCCACCATGGAACGTGCTTGCATTGCAGGGAGTGGAAGTTGTCTCTCAGGATGTCAGTCAGTGGTGTCCTGCTGTTTGTTGGTGCACAGTTGGCAGCAGGGCCTTGTGCTCCCCACAGCAGTAGCCAGTGTCAGCCATCTTGTGAGTCCTTCTCCACTCCCTGTGACGTGAGCATGGTTCAGGGTGGTGTTGATGGGACAGTTGTGGGGGTGAGCCATGATCAGTGACTACGACTCCCATCATGCTATTGCCTCCACCCCACTTCCCAGCATTCCCATACTTACTTGCTTTTGTGGGGAGTTCAGTGTGTGTGGGTGTGAGAGCAATGGCAAGATGGCTGACAGTGGTGTCCTGCTGTTGGTTGGTGTGCAGTACCCAGCATGCCCTTGTGCTCCCCACGACAGCAGCAACAGTGTCAGACATCTTTGATGAGTCCTTCTCCACTCTCTGTGGATGTGACATGCGTTGAGTGTGAGTGTTGATGGGCCATGTGGTGGGGGTGACTAGTAGCTGTGACTACGACTCCCATCATGCTATTGCCTCCACCCCCCTTCCCAGCATGCCCATGCTTCCTTCCTTTTGACTCTGCTTCCCTGTGGGGTGGGCTGGCTGTGCTGACAGGATGGCTGGGAGTGTTGTCCTGGCAGTTGTTTGGCTAAAAGTCCCAAGAGTGTCCCTGTGCTTCACACAACATAACCCAGGGTGGTGGTTCTTTGTGGGATCTTGTGTTAGGATGGGGGGCATTGCATTCT
Organism: Calotriton arnoldi; assembly: GCA_963921515.1. Classification (NCBI taxonomy): domain Eukaryota; kingdom Metazoa; phylum Chordata; class Amphibia; order Caudata; family Salamandridae; genus Calotriton; species Calotriton arnoldi. The sequence goes on along the minus strand of CAWUFW010007423.1, from coordinate 655,702 downwards.
ACCAGGTGGGTTCTGTGGAGTTTGTGTTGGGGTGTGATGTGAGGGGAGGTGCTTGTGACTATGGTCAGTGCTGCAAGTCCTCCTTCCCACCCAGCCAGCCAGATTATCCCACCATGGAACGTGCTTGCATTGCAGGGAGTGGAAGTTGTCTCTCAGGATGTCAGTCAGTGGTGTCCTGCTGTTTGTTGGTGCACAGTTGCCAGCAGGGCCTTGTGCTCCCCACAGCAGTTGCCAGTGTCAGCCATCTTGTGAGTCCTTCTCCACTCCCTGTGATGTGCGCATGGTTCATGGTGGTGTTGATGGGACAGTTGTGGGGGGCAATATGTGTGACTGCAACTCCCATGATGCTATTGGCTACACTGACTTGGCCAGCATACACAGAATTCCTTCCTTTGAGTGGTCTTCACTGTGTGTTGGTGTTGTTGTGGTGGCTACATGTCTGGATGTGTTTGTTAGTTCTATTTGTGCTACTGCCTAGCTGTAGTTGTAGTTGTGTTTGTACATGTGATGGCACAGTTGGATGTGACTTTTTGATGGCATGTGTTGTGTTTATCTGACTGACATACACATTTTGGGATGATTCTGTTCTGGTTGCTGTGTAATTGCTATGAGTGCATGGTTTGACTCTCCCTTGACAGTGATGTGTGTGTGTTTGTGGCAGTATATTGTGTACATTTGTTGTGTACTCACCAGGCTCTGGGATGTCCTCTAGTCCATATACGCTCACTGGCGGAAGGATGGCCCGCACCTTCTCCTCCCAGGGCCTGAGGTATATTGGCTTGGCAGGAGGGCCACTGCCGGTGTAGTTGGCTGTTGATGTAGTCTTTCTTGAGCAGGTCCCGTACCCTCCTGCGCACGTCATACCACCTGTTCTGGATGTCGCTCTTTGTGCTCCGACATGGTGATTGTGCGTTCACCCTGTTGATGATCCTCTCCCACATCTTGGTTTTCTGGGAGATGGGGGTCTGTTGGACCAGTGTGCCAAACAGCTGTGGCTCTACCCTGAGGATCTCGTCTACCATGACTTCCAATTCACAATCTAGGAACTTGGGATTCTTCTTGGGGGGCATGGTGATGGGTGGTGATGGTGAGTGATGTGTGTGTTGGTGTGCAGGTGAGGGTGTGTGAGTGTGTGTTTTGCTGGGTGTATGTGAGGTAGGTATTTGTTGGTGTGCTGATGGTGTGTGGCTTGTGTGAGGGATGAGCTGTGGGTGTGTGGTTGCTTTCTCTTGGGTGCTGGCAGTGGAATGGCATTTGCAAAGGCTCATGGTTGTGATTTGTGTCCTTTATATGGGTGGAGTTGTGGGTGTGTCTTTGTTCTCTGTCCCCACCCCCCAGTATTTATTGGCTTGGTAATTGCTTGTTTGGCCTTTTTTTGGGTGATTTTTCCTTTGTACTGTCTGTGTATGTTGGAAACATTCTTGTGACCGAGTCGGACCCTGCATTTGTCTCGTACGGTCTTCTCCGTTTCGTTCACGCTGTGTTTGTGCAGTTTTCTATGCTGCGTACGCGTCGGTCGCGGTGTTTTGTGTTGCTTCGGCTCGGTTTTGTATGCGTGTCGGTCGTACGGCTTGGCCTCCGTCCGACTCGCTCGTGGTTTTCGCGCCTTGCATCATACTTTGCGGTTTGGAGTTCGCGTGTACGTTTCGGTCGGATTTGTTCCGGGTGCGTGTCGGTCGGTTGGATTCACGTGTTTTTCTGACCGGATTGCTGTTTTCCGTGCGGCTCGGTCGGTTGACTTGGGTTCCGTACGTGTTGGTCGGATTTTGCACGCCTTGCATCGTACTTGGCGTGTCGGGCGCCACAGGTACGTGTCGGTCGGTATTATTTCCGGATCCGAGTCGGTCGGTGCTTTTTCCGGCCCGAATCGGAATCGGCCCCAGAGTATAATGGTCCCATTCACTACTGATCACTACATGGCATGCTGCCACCACCGCACACATGCTGCTTAACGCCTGGTGAAGGTGGTAGCCTTCCACAGCTATAAGGGTAGCACTCTGGGCACCCCTCCCAGCCCAATGAGACCGCAATCCGTGAGACAGGCCTATGTCATGGTGCACACTCACGATCCGTATTTGCCTATGACAAAACTCAGCATTCGGGATAAAGACAACAGTACAATTGAGCACTCACAGCAGGGGTACATGTCTTTTACCATTCAGAGGGCTTTTCCTTCCCAACAGATGGCCCTCCCACATCAGAATACCCAGAACCAACTCCTAACCTGGAGAGGTTGGATGGTCAGAGGTTATTGGACAAAATATCGAAAAAAATATTGTGCCAAGAACATTGGCATATCAAAAATATAATCAACAGGAATATTGAAGGTAAAAATATCATTTTTAGTGTTGTTTGCAATATCGTTGTAAAAAATATTGATGTAGAAAATGTATGTAATATCATTTGTGTTAATGAGTATATAATTTATTTGAGTGTTTTTGACTGTATATAATTATGATTTTTAAATATTTGTGTTTTTGGTCATATACATTCCTAGTTACAAAATTGTATACATTTTAATTTATAGTTGTATTAATGAATATAAATACGTTTAATATATTTTTTTGATAGCAGGATATTGAGTTTTTAGGGAATAAGGGTGGGGAGATTTTTTTATTAAAATTTATATTTTTATTTAAATTATAAGTTAATCATTTTTAAGATATGAAAATTAATAATTTAGAATGTCAAAATTAATTTTGCAATATTCCTATTTTGTATACATTTTAATTTTATTTTAATGAATATATATATATATGGATTTGAATATTTAAAATAAATATTATACAATTTAAATATATATAATAAAACCTTTGATACAGTTAAATATTTTGAAATACATTTATGTAAAGTTTATACATTTAAAAATGTTTTAAAAATTGTATAAATATTTTAAATATTTTTGTTTTACAATTTTAATTTTATTCTAAAAAATAAAAATATGTTTTCTTTCATGATTGTTAATTTTGTATTATGATTTTATTTGTCATTTTATGGCTTACAGGTTAGGACTGTTAGTACCTATTTCGAAATATATATTAATTATTAATAGTAATTAATTTTGTTTTCATATTTTAACATTTAAGTATGTATATATACATTTGTAGTGTTGGTTAGTGTGTTTTTGGATAAAATATTTATTTTATAGTAAAAATATTGTGTGTGAGTATGGAGTATTAGATGTGTATTTAAAATGTTTAATTTGTATTACCTTATGGAAAATGTTATAATGTGAAGTGGATATTGTACATTTCACCTCTTTAGCATCCAACACCTTCTTCAAATATCCTTAGATTGGAGCAGGAATATTAAATGTCACCCCATTAGTGTCCAACACTTTTCCCCAATATGGTTTACAGTGAAGTGGGAATAGTAAATGTCACCACTTTAGTGTCCAACAGCTTCCCCAAATTGTTTTTGATTGGAGTGGGAATAGTAAATGTCACCCCTTTAGTGTCCAACAGCATCCTTTATTGGTTTTGATTGGAATGGCAATAATAAATGTCACTTCTTTAGTGTTCAACACATTCCCCAAATCTGTTTAGACTGGAGTGGGAATAGTAAATGTCAACTCTTTAGTGCCCAAAGCCTTCCCCATATTGGTTCAGATAAGAGTGGGAATAGTAAATGTCACCCCTTTAGTGTTCAACACATTCCTTAAATTGATTTTAATTGTAGTGCGAAGAGTGAATGTCATCCCTTTAGTGCCCAACGCCTTCCCCTAATTGGTTTAGAATGGAGTGGGAATAGTATATGTCAACCATTTAGGGGCCGATTCTGATGCGGGTTGGAAAAGCTTCCCGACCGAGGGCCTGATTCTGATGCGGTTAGGAAGGCCTCCTAACGGCATTTGCTCCTTCCAAATCGGATCGGGAACGTGTCTTCCCGACCGAGGGCCCAATTCTGATGCGGTTAGGAACAAATGTTCCCATTGAAGTCAATGGGAGTTCAACCAAATCGTATCTGGAAGCATCCGGATGCATCCTACTCCGCCGGTCGGACTTCCCCGATCCGAGTGGGTCAGACACCATTTCCCAACCGATTCGGTCGGGAAGCTTTTCCAACCCGCATCAGAATCGGCCCCTTAGTGTCCAACACCTTCCCCAAATTGGTTAGATAAAATGGGAATAGTAAATATCAACAATTTAGGGGCCGATTTCGATGTCAGACGGACCTGAGTCTGTCCGACATCGATCTGGAACTGGGACCGACCGACCTCCTGTCAGTGGTCCCAAACTAGCAATTAGGATGCGACAGAACACTGTTCGGTCGCACTCCTATTCTTTACAATGGAAGCATGCATTCTGACCAGAATACATGCTCTCATTGTAAAGAGCTGAGGTGCAGTTCATCTCTGCACCCAGTGGCAGGCACCTATGGTGCCCCCTCGGCTACCATCTGGAGGCCTTACACCCATGGGGGCTCTGCTGGGGCCCCCCAAAGTCAACTTCCCTCAGCCTTTCTGGGTCAGAAAGGCCGGCACAGAAAGGCTGTCAGAATCCGACATTGTAATCTCTCGGGCGGAAAGAGCCCCCCTTGGGATTACAGGAAGCCATTCGGAAATCCTGTTTGGATTCATTTCCAACCGACTCCATCAAAATGGGTCGGTCGGAAATGAATCCAAACAGGAGATTCCGATGCTGTAGGAACAGCTCCGACCCTCATCTTAATCGGCCCCTTAGTGTCCAATGCCTTCCTAAAATTGGTTTAGATTGGAGTTGGAATAGTAAATTACACCCCTTCAGTGTCCAACATTTTCCCACAGTATGGCTAGATTGGAGGAACAACAGTAAATGTCACCACTTTAGTGTCCAGCGCCTTCCCCCAATATGGTTAGAATGGAGTGGGAATGGTAAATGTCACCTGTTTAGTGTCTAGCAATAGTTTTTAATTATTTATGTTGCAGTGTGATTACTTATGTGTAGAATTTTATTCTGAAATCTTTTATTTGTTTGTCGTTGAAATACTTCAAGTTATTTTAGTAGTATTCTTGGTGATTGGAAATGAAATAAAAAATAGTTTGCTGTATGTTTGTAACCAATAATATTATTAATTACATTTTGGGTATAATGAAGGCATGTCAGAGATTTTTCTATTTTATTTATGTTTTCAAAGCTTATTTATTGTATATTTTTTACATTTGTAATAATATATACTTTAAGTTAAAAATAATTATTTATATAAAGTTAAGTTAAGTAAATAAAACAATTTTTTATTATTAAAAAACATATACATTATATTTCAATTATATTTTGAAACTATAGTATGTAATGTGATACATTGTATATATTTTATACTATTATTAATATTGAGCTTTAAAATTTCTATACATTTTATCACAACATGTTTTTAACATGTTTTACATGTTTTTTTGTCATAATTCTTTTTATTGTCAGTTTATACAACTTTTACATCAAACATGTATGACATGGGAGCCAGGACTCAGCTGTGTATGCTATTTCCTAGTACAGTCTCATACAATGTGGCTTCCGACTTGTCTGCTTATTCTTAACATTTACTTTCCCCAACCCTCATAAAACGACGAGGAAATCATCCTGCCCCTTGACCTCCCTGCCCCTCCCTATCCCAACATTCAACTGAACAAACTTAAATTAACAAAATAAAAACATTGTAGGTAACTCGGCCGGTGGTACTGAAATTGGGTTTTCTAATGTGTGTTGGTGTACGGAGCTGAGCGGAGGGCCCCAGGGATGGAGGTCTAAACCACAGGTTCCCACCCTCCCCCAGTGTGCAGGTTAGAATTGGAAAAGGTGTAATGCCCTCATTCTAGTTGGGCACGCCAGCAGTGGCAGCCCTGTCAAAAGATAGTTGGTCAGCGCCCCCCATGTATATTCAAAATTCTTGAAATCGTCTCGGAAAATGTCACTTAGCCTCTCCATCGTAAGAGCCTGCCAGAGACGTGTGTGCCATTGAGTGAGAGACAGTGTCTCTGGCTTCTTCCATGCTGCTGCCACTGCCATTTTTCCTGCTCCCAGACACAGCCAGGCAATACCCTTATCTGCTGTTGTCTGATACATGTTTTACATATTTAATAACTTTTTGCATTTTTATACATTTATTTAAAATGTTTACTATATTTCACGCTCATTTCTATTGGGAGATAGTATTTTTTTTTAGTTCCATTTAGTGGACATTTATTTTGCACTCTATTTTGTAATCTAGTTGTGTTTTTGCTGGTCTATTTTTCCAGAACCCTTTCGTAGTAAGGTGCTGCTGTTCGTTGGAACAGGTTAGTCCTTTTTTTAGGGTTATTAAAGGTTTTCAAGGTACGGTGAATGTAGGGGGAAGTTCTCCTTTGCCACTCCACTGCCTCAAAGCAAATCTGAGGTACCGTCTTTGACAGAGAAGGCAGGTTTCCGTTTTTTATTCCCATCACATCACATCTCTCTACACACTTTTTACGCACATTTTCTATTTTTTCTATTGTTGTTTTTTTGGTTGTAGTGTAATTGGAGCACAAGTCCAAAATACTGCTATCAGTCTGAAAAGGGTAATGTGGACCAGAATAGTGGACAGAGTGAATGATGTATCTACCACCCCACACACAGGAGGAAATTAGGAAGAGGTGGAACGACCTGAGGGGAAGGGTGCATTTCCTGGCCTCCAAGCAACACCTGGAGACCCAGAGGACTAGTGGTGGTCCTTCCAGCACCCCACTACATATGTTTCCCTGAGAGGAGAAGGTCTTGCTGATCCTACACACTGAAGGAGTGAAAGGATTACCTGGGGGAGTGGAGTCTGGTAAATTACACCTCACTAACTATCACAACAGCTCAATGTCCTGTTTGCTCTCAACTCTGCTTTTGCCATTGTGTTGTGCACACATGTTCCAAACATACGATCCTCAAAGTATCTGAGATGTTGGATTGTCTGTGTGCATGTTTATTGCCACATATAAGTTAAAATGTATCAATCTCCATTACATGGCACATGATGGAATGGTGTATGTGAGTGTATTGTTTTGTTTAAAATATTTCCCCAGGACCCTTCATATGTGTCACTGTTTAAATACATGGTCCAGCTCAACTGCATATTGTCAACAGGTATGTTGCACAAACCATGTTTCCACTGTTGCCAATTTGACGTGTAAATGACTACAACTCCCGTGATGCACCGTTTCTGTAGCTGTGGCTCAAAACAAGATGAAAATGTGATTTTGCCCACTGTCACTTGTCTGACATCTTACACCAGATGTTCAGTTCACATGGAGTGTGCACGTTACATTCAATGCTCTCCTCAGAGACATGTCTGCCTACTTTCCTGTGTGTTGTCCTGGTCTCCTCAACTAAAACAATTGATGGCATGAGTGACACAATATCAAGTGTGTAGCAAATTTTTTTTTAAGGCATGAAGTTAACTCAGCTGATTACAAGTGACAGGTGACCCATTTACTCTGCACTGCTCACATGATGACTAATGCCAAATATACAAACAAGTTGTGTCACTGCATGTTTAATACTCAGCTAGGACGTGGAATGGTCAAATGCACATGTCACCTCTCCACTGTGTTTGCCACAATGTTTGGGAAATACCATGTTTATTTCCTCATTCAAAATGCAAAATCTCCGGACATCTAATGAACTGCCTAATTCAAGTACATATATAGAAAATCTCAAAATGTCTGGGTAAGGTTAAATACCACTGAGATTTATCGCAATAGCAATCTCTACCTATTTTGTTTTTCCTAGGTTTCTACTTACTGTGTCACAAAAGAGTTGGATGGAGATACCACACTTCCACCAATAACAATGCTCTCTATTTTACAACAGGTCTATCTGTCAGAGCAAGTGGCCAGAGCTCATCACAGAAGATACACCCACTCCACCCCAGGACCAAGGCTTCAGTGATGACAACACTCCTGGCGATCTGGACGAGGATGACAGTGCTGGTCCATCTGGTCCACCTGGGCAGACGACAACAGTGAATCTCACTGGGCCCATAACAACAGCTCCCTCCCCAGCTGCAACACCTCAGCCAACCTTAGTCCCCACAACATTGTGAGCCACAAAGTCCTGGATTCTGATGTGAGAATCAGCAACCTAAACTACAGAAGATCCAGGACCCAGTGGAATAGGGCAACCTAGGCCAGGCTTGTGGGGGAAAGGGGCATGGGAGGAACACTGTGGGCTGGCAGAGGGAGGACACTGGGGCCACTCACACCAAGGGTATCATTGACCATGTCTTAGGAGCCTGTCAGGCCTCCCTCGGTGTGATGGGCCAGGTACTCACCAAAATCTGGGAGATGAAGTAGTTGCAGAGGGACATATACCATTAGGTGAAGGCCCATAACTCCCACATGGGCTCCCTAATTGGGGTGCTGCTGGACATACAAACTCGGCCTGGGCGGTAAACTCCACTCTTTGCAGAGTTTGCAGAGTTTTATACATTCCGCGGAGCTCACGGAGTGCATAAAACTCCCCTCCATGTAGCACAGCAGAGTTTTTTCCCCTCTAGCGCTCGCCGATGTATAATTTTTACCCAAGCGGCAGGAAGTTCAGCGCGAACGGCAGTTTGTGCCTCACTCCGCCGCTTGCGAAACTTCATGGAGGTTTTTTGTCACTTCGCAGAGTTCTGTGTAGCGGAACTCCATGAACTTCGCCCATGCCTAATACACACCCATGTGGTCAGGGCTTTTCCTGCATCTTCTACTTCTTCCTGTGGTTCAACAACATCAGGACCATCAACATCTGCTGCAGCCACAAGAAGGGAGGCCCTGCCAAAGGAAGGCACACCTACTGACACCCCAGTCTCTGCAGCTGTAAATTCCCCCCGCACAGGCAGGCTGGGTCATCCACGTAGATTTCCAGGAGTTGCGGATGGCAAGACTTCTACCACCACCAGCAAGAAGCCTCAAACCTAATTTCTTCCAGTGTGTGACACATTCACTCTGTGTACTATTTCTAGATACATCTACATTTCTGATAGCAGTGCAATTTTGGATTTGAATCTACAACAATGGTTTCATTCACCATGACTGACTTCTAAACTTTTGTGTTTTCCTGTTTTGTTTTCCAGATGTTTAATTTTTCCTTGTTAACCTCAATAAATCCACTAGTCTGAAACTCATTGACTGCTCTAGTATATCTCAAATCTAGCAATGTATATATGTACTCCTATCTGAAATTTACAATGCCAAATATAATTACTTGTGTAAGCATGGATATGCTGCATATACACAATGTTTAGCTCAGGTTCAAAACCATGTCTCACCAAAAATTACAGACAAGTGTGTTCTAAAATACCATTTTTATTACATCGTACAAGCAATAGGCTGTCATTATGTGGTTCATATATACAATCAGACATTACATCAATATTCAGTGCCAGTTATCACATTGTTGGTTAGACCTTAATTGAAGTGGAAAAACAAGCAAGAGTAAGTGATAAAGTATAAACATTTTATTTTACAGCGGCCACGAGAGTGATGAACCCAGGTAGGATTGCCACCCAACTCTCAAATTGGCTACAGCAGGTAGCCCTTTATCTAGTATATTTTTTCTGAATCATGCATACTAATCATGTGACCGACAATGGCCATATTTGAGCAACATTACACAACTAAAGCCAAGCCTCTCGCCCTCCTTCATTCATTGGTGCAATCATTCCCACCCTCCTGACATAGGGGCATATCAGCAACAACCGGCGATAATTATCGCTGAGCGCACTTAGCGCTAGGATAATTATCGCCGGCTATCGCTGGATTTTATCGCTGAGATAGCGTGCTATCAGCGACGCTTATCTCAAAAGCGATAAAAATACCAGCGATAGCTACAAAATGTGCGATTATCGCTGGAAATCCAGCGCTAATCGCACAGCGACAGGCGATACCTTGCTGATAGGGCAGGGTGGACTCAGCCATAGTATCCACCTTCCATTGGATACAATGGCTAAGTCAGATTGAGAGCAGGCGTAAGAAAGTAGCGATAAGCGCGGTTAGCGCTACTTTTCTTATCGCTATGCATGTTAGCGGGAAGTTTGTTGATAGGAGAAATGTCACTTAGCGACATTTCTCACGTTATTTTAGTGCGGAACGCCCACTTTGCATATCATTAGAGATGCAAAGCTGGGCGTTGAGGGAAAGGGCGCTAAGGCAAGGATTCACGCGATAGCGTGACCTTGCTAATAATGCAATAAAATTATCGCCACTTTTCGCCCGAAAACGGACGCTAAAGCGGCGAGAATTTTATCGGGGCGCCTTGATGATATGCCCCTAAGTGTTTTTAGTGCTATCTGCCTACATGTTATTTGGTTTGTTTAATCTGTGTCCTAAAACTCAACTCAAGCAAAACGCTTGATCTGACTGCGTGTTATATGATATGTGCAATCTGACTATGTCTATCTGACTACGTGTCTACTTCTACAACCTCAGCATAACAAGAGCATGTGATCTAGCTCTTGTTGCAATGTATTTTGATCATCCCAGCATCTTATCTTTCCCTACTAAATTGACCTCAAAGCTGATTGGTTTACTTGCATCACTCCCCTGGTCCTACCTCCTTGCACGATCTTTCTCTGGAGGAACTATCAATACTGGTTTGTTTGATGTACCAGGGACTTCTTGAATTGCTTGTTTTATTCATTTCTAGCTACCATCAGTATGTATCAAAGGTTGCCGCTGTTCTCTCTCTGAGCTCGTCCACTGTAATTTATTAACTTGGAGCATTGGGCAAATACTGCTGTCTAATTGTGTACATTCCTGTACTGCTAAAGGTGGGGCTTTTTAGTGACATTTTCTCTAGGTCCGCAATGTGTGCACTAAAATATTTTATACTAACAACATGTTCTGTGCCAGAACTTAGCAACATGGAAGGAGATGATACATCAGACAATTTCCTAATGGATAGGCATATTAATATTGGACAATGGTACCACATCCTTGCACAATCATTCTCTGGAGGAACTATCAATAATGGTTTGTTTGATGTAGCAGGGACTTCTTTATTTGCTTGTTTTATTCATTTCTAGCTACCATCAGTATGTATCAAAGTTTGCCGCTGTTCTCTCTCTGAGCTCGTTCACTTTAATTTACCAACTTGAAGCATTGGGCACATACTGCTGTCTAATCACGTATAATCCTGTACTGCTAAAGGTGAGGCTTTTTAGTGACATTTTCTCTGGGTCCTCAATGTCTGCACTAAAACTTTCTATACTAGCAACATGTTCTGTGCCAGAACTTAGCAACATGGAAGGAGGTGATACATCAGACGATTTCCTATTGGATAGGCATATTAACATTGGACAATGGCATCATCTGGAGCTATATCACCTACCTCGGAAAAGGAATCCCACATCAATAACACCAATAGTCAAACACATATCAGTACTACATTTTAGATTATAGGTTCATTCCAATCCATTGTTCCAGTATCTTGTGAAATGTCATAACCTAATTTCTGTGGTGTGCCACAAGACATATGTCCTACAATGAGGAGACACATCAACAGCTACTTACACTTCACACACAATGAGCATTTTGCTAATGTGTAAGGAGATTAGCCTGATTTGGCTCCACTACCACATTTGTTTGGAACTAATGATGGCACAGATTATGTTTTAGGACCAATACACAACAAGGAACAAGTCCAATGGATTCCTCAGAACTTCCATCCTATTGCTGTGCAAGCTGTCTTGGTACAGGATTTGTACACTTAAAGTCTGTGTCTCTCATTTGCAGGAACAACCCATGTGCCCTTTGTACTTCCAAACAGAATCGTATACCTGCAGATGTCACAACTCTGAAATGCCCAAATGAAGATTACATGGTGAAGGTACCTAAAACAGACCAAAATGAGAAATCAGCTCTCAAACCATACACATGATACAAATCACAGAGTCAAGTTCAACACCATCTATTACAAATATTTAAACAAAACAATGCATCAGTGCAAAAATGACCATGTGTCAAAACCTAGTTCAACATACACCTTTTGATTGGATTTCCCAGAGCTTGCCCTTCCTAAGACTGTACATTAGCATACTCCTCTCCTCATCACAAGAGTTGCTGTAACAGTCAAAGTTATGCCATTTGATAAACTATTTACACTCATGAGAAGAAGTTGTTGATGAGACCTTTACGCAAGCCAGCTCCTTACTCTTCACCAATATCATCTTCATTTGGCATTTCAGGATCCTCACCATGTGGCTCTTCATGGTCTCCATCCTCTGTGATGTGAGGGATGTTCCTTCACAGGGGAAGTTGTGGAGCATGCAGCAGGTCACGGTGATTTGGCACACCTTCCCGGGTTAGTAGAGGAGGGCTCCCTCAGTTTTGTCCAGACATCTAAATCTGGCCTTCAGGAGCCTAATCCCTCTGTGTTGCTCTGTTTTAGGTACCTCCAACATGTCATCTTCATTTGGACCTTTCAGAGTTGTGACATTAGCAGCATATGATGCTGTTCAGACGTACGAAGTGGACATGGATTCTTCCTGGGAATCTGTGTTACAGAGTTTGGGTGTACACAACGATAGGAATGGAAATTACCTGGCTTCCATTGGACTTGTATCTTGTGGTGCCTTGGTCCTAATTCAATATGTGTGCCATCATGTGATCCAAAACAATGTTGTGTTTTGTCCAAAACATTCGATCCAGCCTTCACATTAGCTAATTCCTCATTGTCGATGAATTCGATGTAGCTGTTGCTGTGTCTCCTCATTGTAGTGCAAAGTGTTTGTAGCACATCACTGACATTTGTTTGTGACATTCCACCAGATGTAAGCAACACTGGTTTGAGCAAACCCTGTGGTCAGAAACTTTTCTCTGTTTATTTGTTACTTTGATTTAGTATTCCTTTTGTGAGGTGGTCAAAATGGCTCCAGCTGATGACGTAGACCTAATTTGTTGTTGCCTGTCGTGTGGGATATTGTCAGATGTATCCCCTCCTTCCATGTTGTGAGAGTCTGCTAGTGATTTTGTGATCACTGAACCAGCATAACTGAAACATGTCTTATTTCCTTTGTGTCTGACATCATGTCAGTCTATGATTTGAACTATGTAATAAAAATGTTGTAAGCCCGGACACTTGTATGTATGTGTTGTTGTGACATGGCAGTGATTGATCCTGCTTGTAACATTTTTTATAGACAACATATCCATGCTTCAGTCAAGTCAAGTCAGTCAAGTCAGAAGAACTTATTAAGCGCACATATCACCATGGGGTCTCATGGCGCTAGCGAAAACTCCGTGAGGACTGACGATCGGGTATGCAGGCATTATAGATGGTCAAATAACCAGGTTTTTAGTTCCTTATGGAAACGCTTATGGTCAGTGATGGAAAGGAGATGTGGCGGAATCTTCCAGGAGTCTCTAATCTTGACATTGCAAAGTTCACATGGTAGTAAATTCACAATGTTATATGTGAGAATTACAACAGGAGACAATGTTTTGGTGACGTGTGTTTTTCTTCGAGTGAACAAGCCCAAGAAATCAAGTAAACAATTAAATATTGACAACAAAATTACAAAGTCTTCAGTCATGGTGAATGAAACCATTTGTAGTAGAGTCCATTTGTTCTGGAGTCCAAAGTCCAACATACTCCTCACATCATACATGGAGAACTGAGCAGGATTAGTCAACAAAGTGAATGTGTAGCACACACAGAACGGCATTAGGAGCGAGGTTTCTTCCTGGCGGTGGTGGGTGTCCTGAGCTACTGGCTGTTTCTGTGAACTTCCCCTTGGTTTGTGGCTGCAGTGGATGTTGAAGGCATGGATGTACTTGGGCCACAGGAAGAGGTCGATGCAGGGGGAAAAGCCCTGAAGAAGGTGGTGTTTATATTCTTTTCCACCCCAACCCAGGGAGGTCACCTCGGTGCGGAGGCCGGCCAACTTGGTATGAAAGCTGGCCATCTCCGAGTGTATGCTGGCCACCTCAGTGTGGATGCTGGCCACTGCAGTGTACATGTCAGCAACCTCCTCATATGTGTCACATTGCAGTTCCTTCATTACCTGGATTTGGCCCAAAATCTGGCCCATCAAACTTTGGGAGTCCTGGAAGACTTCCAGGACTTGTGTGATGGCAGCCTGGGTGTCTGTGTCCTGAGCGGGCTCACTCTGGTGACCCACATTTACCCTCCCACGACCCCTCCCCCTAGCCCTGTGACCTTGTCACAGGCTGCTATCTCCCACTGGGTCCTATTTCCTCCATTACTGGGGTGGTGCCAGAAACCAGTACAGGGGGGCACAGGATGGTAATCACTGTGCTAGGTGCACAGGTGGGGGACAGCAGTTGGTGGTATTGTCATAGCTGTGGCTGGAGGTGTAGTTGTGGGACAGAGAGAGAAAGTTTGCAAATTTGTGAGTTATTTAATAGAAGGAAGAACTTGATGTAATAAGTGTTTGGTAGTAATGCAGTACACTAAGCCTGTTTATGTAAATGTGTGTTTTTTATGGTCCTAAGACTGTGCGTTTAAAATTGTTCTTTATCTTTCTTGATAAATATATGCTTTATAATATTATGTCCTGAAGAAGGTGGGGTGAACCAACTTAATACCTCCAAAACAACGTGTCGACAACCTGTGATGCATATTGTTTTTCTTTGTGTATTATGGTTAAAATAATAAAAATGTAAATTTAAAATAATCATCGGCATCTTTGTGATCATGTAGATCGTGTAGTTTAAAAATATTTTTATACAAAAACTTTTTTAACTCAATAGAGAGATATTCATGTGGTGGTACTTGTACACAGTATGAATAATGTTTTAAAATTTTTAGAATAAACACAATATCGATTTATATAAGTGCAATAATGTATACAGTATACAGTTTTAATCAAGATAATACTTCTATATATGTAAAGGTTTGATTATATTGAATAAACTAGACATTTTTACATTAAACAGTGTTCATTGATAAGAGAGTGTAGTATATGAATGTGTATGGTGGGTTTTCCTTAAACAATATACAGCATATATTGGCTTATGGTGTTGGGGGTTGGGGTGTGTCACAAAAGGGCTCCTTTCTGTTTCATTGGGATCTGAAGTGTCATTTCCCATGAAATAAGTACATTTATCTTTTTGCTTTTTGGAACTTTCCGGGGGTAGGGATGCTGTCTACCTGTTCTATCTAAAAAATGATGTCCATAATGATGGCAACAGAACATATCAGAGTAGTTAGCGGAATTAAGATATAGATCCTCTGATTCAAAAACAGTACAATACTCTAATTCTTAGAATTCACTCTGTCAACATCCCAATCATCTGAATGTAACCCAGGTACTATTACATCAACCATAGAATCTTTGAACACATATGGTATCTGCAGAATCCCTGTCGGTTTGAATATGTCGAAAGTACCTTTATCCCAAACAATTCCCTCAGTTACTGGAAGGCCTGAAAGGTTAAGGAGGGACAAGTCTCTTTTCATTTTATGTGATGAAGTATGGGGGCCAACACCCCATCGACCAGTTCTGTAGCAGAACGTTCCGGACAGTAATGGCCGTTGATTAGTATGAAAAAAACAGTCACAAATCCAATCCACATGAATAAGAAAACCAAGGGAAGTATGATCCATGCATATATCCAAGGAGGGTCTAGATAAGTGTGTTTTAACCATGAAATAAAAACTGAAATCCATGCTGGAGGCAGATGCAAAACAGAAGAACTGTCAGAAGAAAAATCATCTTGATCCATATAGTATCCAGAGGTGCTCAGCTGAAAAACATGAGGTTGAAACTCAGCGGTAGGACTTGAAAAGGCCAACTCGAAAGGACTCGCCAATGGTGGATCATTATAAATGCTATCTGTTATAGAAGATGTGATATTAGAAGCAGGTATCATGTCAGGGAAATTGTCAGCAGAGTACTCAGCCTCCCCCTCCCCCACTGTGGTGTATCAACATAAGTGGTGCTCACAGGCTACAAAGAAAATCTTGCTGATAAGAACGACTATTCTGTGGCATACTATAAAGTATTGGCCACATGGTTTAGTTTGACATGTTTAATGGAGACAAAGCGTGTGTCTTTAATACATGGGAGTGGTGGCAAAAACACAGTTTGCATACCTTGGAGACCAAGGACGGGAAGAGGAGCATCATATGTTGGGCCAAATTCCTTTTTGATGGCCACCTTTTCTTGAACCAGATCTCTAATTTTTAGAAGCCAGACGGAAACTGGAAGAGCAACATCAGAAGTCGATGGATGAGATGCAGGCAAATTTTTGCGTGAGTTAGCGTTTCACAACTCTTGTAGATCCTTTAAGACAGAACAATAGTTATCTATGGCAAAGGTTGCGGCAGCTGCCACAATATCTAGACCATTGCGGTATGGAACATATATCCAGATGCAAAAATGTAGAAGGAAAAAGGAGAAGAAGAATGCACTTGCACACCCATGGACTTCATTGAATCGTGGCACACTTTGGAAGCAAAAGCCGGACCTTGGTCTGAGTGGAATACACAACAGGCATAAATCCCGATGGAGATTTGCAAGGCTTTAATAACAGTTTGAGCATTAGCTGAGCATTGTGGCCAAATCCAGAAGAATATAGAGCAAGAATCAAGTACAACCAAAATATATTTGAACGCAGTATCCGAAATCAGTGGACCACAGTGCTCTCAATAAATGCAGTCAAAAGGCTGGTTGGGAATAAAAAGTTGTGTCTGTGGTGGGCGAGACACACTAGAACCTTTAATCTGCTGACAGATGTCAAAACATAAAACATATTTTCTGGTTTGTTGATATAAGCCTTGCCACTAATATCTTTGTGTAAGAGTGAAATCGTGGCAGCCACACCGGCATGGGCAGAAGCTACACCTTCATGTGCAGCCACAATTAAATCACATCTGTGTTGGAAATCACATAATCATCAGTGCCAGGAATAGTGACAAGAGGAACATTCTGGTCAATTAAAGGATAGAAATATTTAGAAGGAAAGCCCTTCAGTAAGGGGGTGCCGCTTTTAATAGCATTTATGACAACCAAAATATCATTGTCGATACGAGTCTCAGAGCGAGTTATCGCTGCAATTTTATTAGTGGCTACTGAGGAGAAATATAAGCCAAAGAATTCCCTACAGTGTGTGCTCCCATACGTTGATGACTCAATGTATGTATATCATGAGTTAGTGATAACCTATCCTTAAGATCTGTCACTTTAACCCAAAGCGATTTATGCTTGATTATGCTACCCTTGCAAATTATCATTAAAAGATTGTACGCAATAATACGAATCACACACTATAAGTGTGAGGAATATAGGATCTATATTTTCAAGTTCAAGAAGTAAAGCCTTCAATTCAGACAACTGCGCAGTGCAGTCTCCAACAGACTGCGTGCGAGTAGCCTGAGGGTGTATGACGCCATCGGAGATAATGCCTAGAACAATGGCGCATGTGGCAGAATGTTGCTGCTTAGAACCTATAGCCGATTGTGCAGATTCTTCAGTATAAATGATCAACCTATATTAGTCAAGAGACAGAATCGAAGAAGGCAAAGGATAAATATGTTCATATTGCAAAAATTCTTGGATTTGCATGGAATAGTCAAAGACAATGTCAACAACCATAGCTGTTAAGGACGTAGCCCACTATATACAACAAAGATACAGGGCTTTTGCATTAGGAACACTGGCTTTTGTGACAGCCTCCAAGGCAGGCAGAGGAGAAACAACAATGATGTATTAACCTTGAGCAAGTGGCCATTCCTTCAGGATGGGCATCTGTACAGCAGCCAAAATTATTTCAGTAGAAGGAAAACGCATTTCATGCAGTTGAATGCAAATGCGATTTATAAGCTATTGATACCGATTCACCTTCATTAAAGTTGACATATGTAAATCAAATTGACTAAGTTTGTAGCAGTGACACGTGTAAACAGCGTATTTCCATCAAGTCAGACTGTAAAGAGCTGAGTGTGTCAGTATGCTCTGATGTCCAGCATGAAGCAGAAAAAATCAAGTTGGAGTGACAAGGTCTCATGGTAGCAGTGGTAACATTTCAATCTGTGCTTACCAACACTTGAGAAAAGATAACCTGCATGACTTGTGCAGCTCAGTAGTAAGATGGCCGACAAGTGAGAAGGGGCAAAAGCAGTCTACCACCTTGGTTTATGTTACAATGACAAGGCCTCATGGTAGTTGTAGTCAGTTCAATCTCACTTTAGCACCACTTGACGCACGGTTAGTGTACCATAGCTGTTGGCAACACGCATTTGGGATCAACCCTACAATTGCATAGTGACACATATTATAGGTCCTGGATTGATCTTTTATGATACTGCACTTACCGACAGGATTGCAACATGTGTCAGATAATGTATTTGGATAAATGTGCTCTTATATGCAGTACTACACGTTGCCACAGACAAACCAACATCTCATATACTTTGAGTATTACATGTTAGGAAACTAGTTAGACAACCAATTAGGCAAAGCAGAGTTGAGAGCACACAGGACAATGTGATATTGTGGCAGTTCTTGTAGTGTAATTTACCCTAGTCCACTTCTCCCTCTTTTCCTGTCAAGCTCTCAGTTTGCAGGATGGTCAAGACCTTCTCCTCTCAGGGTAAGATTTGTAATGGTGCACTGGGACGGCCACCAGCAGTACTCTTGGTTTCCAGGTGGTGGCTGCTGTATTTGGAATGTACCCTAAGCCGCAGGTCGTTCCACCTCTTCGTAATACTGCCCTGTGTGTGCAGGGTTGTACCAACAGCATTCACTCTGTTGACTATCTTGTCTTACATTTCCGCTTTCCTACTATGAGGAGTATGCTGGACTTGGGCTTCAAAAATGTGTGACACTACTCTAATGATTTCATCCACCATGACTGACAACTCTTGTTCAGTGTAGTTGGGTTATTTTTGGGAAGCATGGTGAATAAAAAAGTGTGAGTGGTTTTAAGAATGAAATACAAACAAGGGATGGGACAAAAAAGTAGAAAAATTAAATCACAGGTGGTGGAGAGTGCTAAGTGATAAGAAGGGAAAAGGAGTGCATTGACAAAAACTGCTGTAGATGCTGGTGGCTGTGTCCTGGGCTGAAGTTTAGGAGCAAAGGATTGTGTTCAGGGAAGGGCTGTGTTATATAGTGTGATTTGTAGCCGTGTTCACTTGACAAATCACATCAGGTGTGTAGTTTTTCAATCCATCCCAAGGTCACTTTTGTGTTGTTTGTTTTCGCATGTACCACAATGGTCGACCACTGTTGGGTAACCGCCGTTTGTTGAGCACCGCTGGGAGACCGTTGGTATGACTGTGTAGTTGTAATACGCTCGGTGGGTAGACCGTGGACCTGGTGGCTTTGGCGTATGCACTGACTACATGCAGACCGCTGTAGTATCACCCAATAGACCGCCGACAATGGAACTCGTAATACGGCGGGTGGTGGATCGCTGGCGCAGTGGTGGCGTTGACAAAGCAGATGTGGTTCTCCAGCGGTCCGACCGCCAAACTTGTAATCAGGCCAATAATGAACCATAGAAAACCCCAAAAATCCTATAAAAACAACAACAGAAAAGGTCATGCCTGCTCCAATGACCAGCAATACTGTCCTATGACTTAGTTCCAGAAAAATGAACCACAAATGAGGCAAACAGATTGGAAAAGTTTAGTTAGCAGTAAAGAAAAATGGTTGCTAAATGAAACTAAAAAAAAAGACTATCTCCCTACAGAAAACAATGGGGATTTACTTAAAGAATGTTTTCGAATGTTTACAAACTTTTAAAAAAGGTTACAAATGTAAAACATGTCAAAAAAGTGATATGAAACAGCTATGCAAAATATAAAATAAATAGTACTGTAAAAAAAATATAAATGATTTAACATATATTTTATAGAATATGTAGCAAATGTTTGTAAAACAACTGTATTCAGGTGCAAAAAATAAATGTACCACAATGGAAAAAATCTTCAAAATGTAGAAATCTACAGCTCTGTTTAAATATTACTTACATGTTTTATTTAATATTAAAACTATACTAACATATTTGTTAAATATAACCATGATTTTTTATCATGTGTATAAATATATACATATATAATACAAAGGTAAACTAATATATTAAATAAATATTACTAAAATATAAATAAAAACTGCAAACAGCGTTATGTACTTTTATTATTATAAAAAAATATAAGAATTAATTATGTATGTGGAAATTGCAAAACCAACTCCAATTTAAACCTATTTAGGGAAAGTCCTGAACACTAAAGGAGTTACATTTGCTTTTCCTACTTAACATGGCTTAACACCGCCTTGTAAATAATACCCCTATTCATGCAGCACTTAGCATGAAAGGGGTGGGTGATGGGTGTTGCCGTGGGCGTTCCGCAACACCCATTACTTTTTGACGCTGCCCCATATTTACAAGGTATAGGGCAGCGCCAAAAATAAGACCAGGAAATATCTGGTATTAAACAGGCAATAAGAGGAGAAATGCTTTATTTCTCCTCATATATTGCTCTAAGCACATGTGCTGCACTGCGCAGCACACATGGATAGAGCAAATTGTCTGTTAATATTGTTTATTTGCAGGAAGGTGTCCCTTCCTGCAGATAAACAATCGCCCCTGCATCACAGGCACCCTAGCAAAATGGCGCTAGGGTGCCTGCGCTGGTGATAGGCAGTTTTTTTAGAGCCAACGGAACGGGAAATGCAAGGGTGCGCTGTATTTTTGTATTTACGACACATCCCTGCATTTTAAAAGTGTTGTAGTGCAGCGTTACCAATTTTGGAGTAACACCGCACTCCGCCAGTTTATGGTAAACATGCTCCATTGTTTCAAAGGCTACTATCTCTGTTTGCTATCTGGTTGTCTCCGGGGGATACAGCATGAGAAGTTACAGAGTTTGCTGTAATCGTTATGAGGCTTGGCACAACTATTTTCTCTCTCGTTGGCCCTCATTGCACAAGGACAGTTTCTTGGGGGCAGGAGGACTAGACGGGTTCCTGCACTCTGAGGGACTCAAATAAGCACATCTCATAACGAGTTACTTTGCTCCCCAAATATATCAAAGATGCCACCAAAAACATCTGCTAAGGCAGGGGCTTTATAAAAGACAGGTATGCCATTGTCATCAAATACTGGCTCAGTACAAAAGGGGGTGAGAAAGAAAAATTAACACGAAGAGGGAGATGCTGGCATTGGCAGCAGGAAGAATACATCCACGGGTAGCATTGTGACTGCTATGAGTAATGATGGGTCAGCGTTCCCTTTTGGATCCAATAGGGGCAATAACCAGGCATTAAGGCCAGATCGTACTTCTGAGGAGGCCCTGCACTTAGAGGCAGCTCGACCCTCCGACTCCCGACTCGTTACTATTTCCATGTCTCAGTGGACCCTGGACAAGTTAATTGCTCCTATGCCGCAAGCTACCTCTTTTAACGGGGGTCCGCATTCAAGACAGAAAGTTCAGATGACCATGTTCTCATCAAGGGTTAAAGATCTTGAGAACCGGTCGCACTGGAACAACCTTAGGGTGTTGGGGATCCCCGAAGGGGTGGAGGGGGATGATCCTAATGGTTATGTAGTTCGCCTGTTTAGGGAAGCCTTTCCCAACTTGGCGGATTGGGACATAGACTGCATGATCAAGAGAGCCCATCGCTATCCTTTTCGGCTTCCCCGTGAGGGTCCCATCCTCATTATCCACGGGCCATCTTGATATATGTGGGTAATTTCCTGCTCTGGCACAAGATGTACAGGGCTGTTCATCCAAGATCACCAGTGAAAGGGGGCAGAGTGGATTTTATGTTCAATCAGATTTCACATACAAGACTGTTGTTCAGCAATGGCAGTTGAGAGAGCATAGCCCGGCACTTCAAAGTTTGGAACTTCAGTCTCATTACTGGAGCCTGCAACCTTTGAGCAAATGTATTCAATTATTGAAGCTCCAAAGGAGACTTATGGATCTTTTTGACTTTGTTATGTTTCCTCTTTTTCTTTTCTTTGTTCCTTATAGGAAGCTATAGAGTGGTTGAACTAGTCTTTAGGCATGCCTTCTTTTCTTCTCTTCTCTCTTTGTCTATTGTTTTTTTTTCTATCATGTATAATCTGGGAAATTATGGCATCTTTTGGGCTGTTTTTTTAGATTTTTTCGACAATCCTGTTCTCGGTCTGGGGTGTTTTGGGAGAGGGTTTCTGGACTCATGACTACTGCAGTTTTTGTGGTTGTCTCTTGGCTGGAGGGTTGGCTAGCCCCCTCTTTTAGGCTTGGTATGGGAGGGATGGGGTTGTTTGAAGGTCTGGGGTGGGGGTGGGGGATGGGGCTAGGGGGAGGGTCTGTGGTCACTTTCGCCCTTTTTCTGATTTTTTCTGTCAAAGGGTCTGGTGGGGTTGCTGGGCAAAAAACAAAAATGAGGCTTTATGTTATGTGTTGTGGTCAGAAAATTTGGGACCAAGAATGATTTTAGGTTGCTGGTATTTATCAGGTTGTGCTGGATGTCCGTTTATGAATGCCAAGGGGTTGGGCAGGGTGGTCATTTCTACCAGTGCCTGACCAGTGCCTTCATATTCTTTCATGGAATAGAAATGGGTTGAAGGCATCCCACAAATGCAAGCTCATAAAAGAGGAGCTATATTATCTTTAGCCACATTTAGTTGGCCTACAGGAAACTCGCCTCCTGAATACACAGGCCTCTCTTCTTCATGATATGCGGTATCAGGGTTTGGTCTCAGTCTGTTTTACCTCTTCCCAGGGAGGGATCATCATACTGGCTAGGGATAAGAGCTGGGCACTGATAGACCACTGCATAGACGCACGTGGACAATGGCCCATTGCAACAGTCAAGAGACCACAACTGCAAGTTACGATATGCGTACTTTATGGGATCAACACAGACGACCCTGTGGTCTTCAATAGCCTGCTTCCAGCATTACATCAATGGTCGGAGCCACTGATAATTTGTGGAGACTTTAATTTCATTCTCAACCCACAGATCGACTCTTCCTATCAGGGTCGGGGGCTAAATTATTCTCTGGTAACTACCTATATTTCGAAGAAACTGGCTAGGATTGCTCTGCTGCAATTGATGGAATTCTACGCTCTGGTAGATATCTGGTGACACTCTCAGGAGAGAGGTTTATACTCTTCTGCCTCTCATAAATCTTTAACTTGGATAGATATGTTGCTTTCTAGCCAGGCTCTCATGTCTCTTCTTAGCATTTCTTTGAACCCTAGGATAATTTCAGACCACAACTCATTGTCTCTCTTCATTTAGGTTGAGGGTTCACATTTAAATTTAAAATCACGTCCATGGAGGTTTGATCGGAAACTTCTATTAGAAGAGGCTTTTTTTCATTCTATGGACACTCTTTAGAGTAGCCGTGCGCTTTACAAATACCCAGTAACATAACATAACATAACATAAAGAAGCAATTCTTTTCTTGGAGTTCAACTTGGATTTGGCATCTATTATTATTGTCTTGGATGCTTTCAAAGTTTTTGAAGGGGCCACACCATAAAGTTGTCTTAATTGCATCAGAAGCAAGCTGCTCAGGTGGAGGCTAATACTCTTCTTAATCTTATCCATCTAGACTCTCTTATGGTCAGCACCGTAACAGCTCAAAATTGGAGATCCTTTGCTCTCTTGATGGATCAGTTTGTAATTACCCAAGCCTCCCTTAGGGAATGCATGTTTGATAACATTATTAAAAAGGCTCGGGCAAAACAATTACTTTTGGTTTTAAAACAGCGAGTAAATGGGCCAAGTTTTATCTTTCCATATCCACAACAGAACTATTGCATCTGTTATCTCTGCTATTCAGGATTCTCAAGGGGATTTAGTGACTGATCCTGCCCTTATATAAGAGGAGTTTTGCAGCTTTTACCAGAAGCTGTATGATGAGGAAGTGGTCCTCTTCATGGACCAAGCTGCCCAGCTCCTTCGGGCTTGTCATTATCGAAAGTTATCTGCTGTACAACAGCATAGGCTACAAGATCAAATATTGGCTTCTGATGTTGAAGTCGCTATTGGTCAGCTGGCACGAGGCAAGGCCTGTGGTCCTGACCAACTTCTACTGGAATTCTACTTCAAACTGATGCATCATGTAGTACTGGTTCTCTGTGATTTATTCAACTCTTTTGAGTTATTTGGCCAGGTCCCTGCATCACGGATGGAGACCAACATCGTTATCTTTCTCTCTGTGGTTCGTATGCTGACTCCAAGATCTATGCTCGGATTTTAGCTAATAGGCTTGCAGGGGTTATTTTTGATCTTGTCAATGAGAATCAATATGGTTTCATTCCAGGGTGGGATACCACTGCCCATGTTTACACGGTTATTACTGCTCTGAAGGCAAGTTGCGCTCAGGAAAATCAATTTGAGGTATAATGTCAGATGCTGAAAAGGTCTTCAACTGGGTGTTCTTGGCCTTTTCTCAGGGCCCCTATGTTCTCTTCAGTGTTTGGACTGTGTTTTATCACTCGGGTTCAACAGATTTACAAAAATCTTAAGGCCAGAGTTCTATGTTCAGGTTCTTCCACTAACCTAACTAAGATCAATCGTGGCACCTGACAGGGATTCCCACTTTCACCTTTGCTTTTTGTGCTTTATATAGAACTCTACATATAAGCTCTCTAGTGCTCAAGGGACATTGCTTCATTATGGATCCATCAACTCAAGTTCAAAGTGCTTGCCTATGTGGATAATATCACTATTTTGACCTATGCTCTGGAGATAGCCACTATTGAAAGAATGGCACATGAATATGGGGCTGTTAGTGGGTATATTTACTCTCCCTTAATAAGACCTTGGTTTTAGCTAATACTGCTTTCTCTCGGGATGATAAACAATGGGTTAAATCGGCAAATTACTTGGGGGTCGAAGTCTCCCTGAAAATGGAGTACGTAATTGAGTTTAATTATTGTGCACTAGCCAGTGGAACTCAGGAGATATTAAAAAAATTGCATTGTTCAGATATTGGTCTAATCGGATGGTGTAACAAATAAGATGATCATTCTTCCTCATTACTTATACCTCTTTCGGTGTATACCCTTGTATCTTGTTAACGGTTTTTTTCACACCGATTGAAGCTGTCTGGCAAAAATTCATTTGAGGGTTTAAAAGCCTAGGGCTAACATACGAACATTGCAGTGGCCACGAATGGAGAGTGGGCTCTCGCTTCCTGACCTGCAAGTATACTTTTTAGCAGTGCTCATTTCTCAACTAGTCAAAGTATTGCGGTGTGAACCTTAGGGGTTAAGAGGTCTGTTCCCGTAAAAGTTTCCCTGGGGAGCTGATACCACCCCACATACCGGCATATTGATACTGTCTATTTCAAGCAGACTCAATTCAAGACACTCAGGGTCTTCAACTCTATTTGGGCCTTTCTGAACCTATGGTGCCCCCTGTTGATCCCTGCACTCCGCGGCAGGCACCTTGAGGTGCCTGCCACGGGGTGCAGGGATGAACTGCACATCTTCTCTTTACAATGAGAGCATGCATTCCGGTCGGAATGCATTCTCCAATTGTAAAGAATAGGACTGCAACCAAACAGTGTTCAGTCGCTTCCTAATTGCTAGGTTGGGACTGCCGACAGGAGGTCGGTCGGTCCCAGTACCCAATCGATGTCGGACGGACTCAGGTCTGTCCGACATCGAAATCGGCCCCTAAATAAAAGTTTTATTAAGTGCTGGCATGCATCTTTCTTTGGGGTTGATTGTCTTCTTTCCTTCAAGGCGCTATCCCAGCAATTTTTTCTTCCTCGATCGAGTTTTTTCACAACCTGCAAATCAGGCATTTCATCATGGGTTTGAAAGCGGAAGTCATTGATTGTTCCACTAATGCCTTTCATGAATATCTCTGGCGGGAACCACCTAAGGAGGGCTTTAGTCTGGAATTTCAAACGATTCAGGCAGTAGAGATCCAACAAAGGCCTAAGATTTTTCAGACTTTGGCTGATAAGTGAAGTCGACATCTCGGGGCTCAAGTTATCCCTGTTGAAATAAGACGTACAAATATCTTCTCAAACACAGTCCTGAATATCTCTCGGGTTAAAATTCATCTGCTTAAATCCAATAACGATTTTATCATACACCATATCATTTTTAAATTATGAAGCTCAGGCAGGACTCCAAGTGTTTCCGATGTTCCGCCTACCGAGCTGATTCAGTTCATATTTTCACCTTCTGGCCTGTTATCTTTCATTACTGGCAGACAGTATTTGGTAAGTTGAATTGATTTGCCCAACTGTCGTGGGATGGAACCCTAAATTACTTATACTGGGTCACTCACCTGTTGTACCTGCCCATTTAAATGGTATCTTTTTCTGTGCTATCGCCCTAGACAGATTGATTTTGGCTCGACATTGGTTATTGGCTCAGGCTCCCAACCCTATGCTTTGGTAGCATGAATTTATCAATATAGGCCTCCTGGAGTGCCTGATTATCGACAATTATGATCGGCGTGCTCGGCTCAGCAAGACATGGGCACCGTTTAGGCGTTGCTTGGATCAATTACAGTCTGGTCATGACCAACCATCTCCATAGTTTTTTTTTATTCTCGTTTCTTTCATCCTAGGTTGTACTCTTTTTGCTTTCTTTTTTATGCATTCAGCTACACCCTCTCTTTGACTGTCTGATTGTTATATATTATTACTTTAGCACTGTTAATTGATGGAGTTATATGGTAATGTGATGTATTGTGTCTTATTTCTGACCTCAACAAAAAAAGGAAAAGAAAAAGAAATAAGGAAAACATGTATTACATAAAATCAAAATAAAACTAGAAATATTCAGATTAATAAATTGGAAACAGTATTTATATTATATATTTATAATAGCCTGTCTTAATTATAATATATAACATAAGATAATTTACAATCACACACATAAATGTGTAAATTATATTCACAATGACCTAAACAAATTTTATCTAATTGATAATAAAATAAAGTTATTAAGTTAAAACACCGACTACATTTTAAAAATCAAACTAATTATTAACTTTTAAAGATACATTTATTTTAATAGATATTAATTTTATTTTCAACCTAAAAATTGAAAATATAAAAACACATTTATAAATACATTATAATATTAAATGTCAAAATATAATTCTAACACATTTTAGACTCAAATAAATGTAACATTATTACCTTAATACTGATTTCTAAACTAAAAATATATATTTATAGTGTGATTAATTTTTAAAAATTAAAAAATATAACCTAGAAATTTAAACATGAATATTTTTTCAAAATGTATAATTTTAGTGAAAATTTACAAATTCGTTTAAAAATGTTTTTTTTAAATAAAAAAATGGAATTAAATATTAGTTAAAATCTAAAAAAATAAGATGAGAAATTTAATGAAAATATATAAAAATTAACATACAAGCAGATTAATATTCACTGATTTGAATAATCTCCTCACCTGTTTCCCCTATAAACCCAGCTCCTATAGCATATTTAAATATAGAATAATTATAAACATAAATATAAGGTCTAATAAAATAAGTTTGTAAATTTGCACAAATAACTAAAAATACTTACAAAACATACTAACAGACAAATTACCAACTAAACTGAAACACATTACAAAAAATCCTTATAAATTAACCTATAAAAATGGTATTATAAACAACATTTTCCCAAATGATATTTTTTACAACTATATTAAAACAACACTTAAAACTGTAGTCTTACCTTAGATATTCCTGTTAGCAATATTTTTGTCAGCCCGATATTCTTGACATGATATTTATATATCACAATATTTTTTATTCGCTATTTTTTTGTCCAAACACCCTACCAAGAGATTAAAACTCAAGGAATTCACTTACCTGTGTCCTGCTTCTTGTACAGTAGATTTAACAATACCCTTGTAGTGACAACACTCCCCTCTTTTGTTTTACCACACACCATCCTGGTCCTTTTTAGTTCTGGTGTTAGCCAAGATATTTAGATTTTTTTCAAAAATATATGTATATTATACATATTTAAAGGGGTTTTCAGCCAGCTCTCTTTATTCATTGATCTGTTGGTGTGTCATTCGCTTATCGCTTCTGCCCACTAGAGTATACATTAAGGGGCTAATTGCAATTATAATTGTATTTATATAGCGCTTGCTACCCCTGATGAGGCATCAAAGCGCTTTTCAGCGAGTTACATGCTACCCCGGAACCCAAAAAAGGATTAGTGGTGGATTAGTATAGAGAAATATGAGTTAATCTGAGTAATGGACATGTGAGTCTGTTAGTTGGATTGAATAGGATATTGGAGAGATAGATAAAGTAATATGTGGGAGATCATAGCAGTAAAATGAGGTTTATGGTGAGTCAAAGGAGGGATCCGTGAGGGAGAACTTAGAAAGGGTTGCTTAGGAAATCAAAGAAGTAAAATGAGACTTTGGGTGAGCCAAGGATGGACAGAGGAGGGAAGACTCTAGAAATTGTTATTTTGGAGATCATAGCAGTAGAATGAGGTTTGGCATGAGTCAGAAAGTGGAGGTAGAGAATATATTGAGAGAGGTATAGGGTGAGTCAGAAAGTGGAGGTAGAGGATATATTGAGAGAGGTATAGGGTGAGTCAGAGAGTGGAGGTAGAGAATATATTGAGAGAGGTATAGGGTGAGTCAGAGAGTGGAGGTAGAGGATATATTGAGAGAGGTATAGGGTGAGTCAGAAAGTGGAGGTAGAGAATATATTGAGAGAGGTATAGCTTGAGACAGAGTAGTGCAGTGGAGAGAATCAAAGGTGGTTTTCTTTTGTTAGGGATCAGCCCACTTCAGCCACTGGGTAACTTCACTTTGGGTGACTGCATTTTGCTCTTTCATCGGGTGTACAGCCTCACAGAAGATAGTTGTCTTCAATGCCAGTGTTTTCATTTTTACTTTATTGCTCTGGTGTTGCCTTTGTGTTTAGGGTCATATATGATAGCAGGACGCTTTCCACCAGCTCTTCCACGTGAAGCACAGGGCACACTCCAGCCTAATCTGTTCCTATCTCTGCTAATGGTGTTGTAAATTCCTTTTTGAGTGGTCTTTGTTATTTTTTCTATTCTGACCGCTTCTATTTCTCAACATACCAAATTCCATTAGTTATTCTGGTATGTATTTTAATTGAGGAGTACAGTTATATGTGTAAACCAGTTTAGTTCATATGTCCTCTTTGAATGGCTTTCTAGGTTGCCTTCAGTGCTCCTGTATGTCGTTATATTTGTAAACTAATTTAGTTTGTTTATCCTGCTTGTGTGGCTTTTGAGTGTGTTTTCAGTGCTCTTTTTAGTCCTGCTTACACAAACATTTCACTATTTTATTACTAATGTTAACTCTACCAGTTATTTCAGTTTCCAGTCCGATCTATCTATCTATCTATCTATCTATCTATCTATCTATCTATCTATCTATCTATCTATCTATCTATCTATCTATCTATCTATCTATCTATCTATCTATCTATCTATCTATCTATCTATCTATCTATCTATCTATCTATCTATCTATCTATCTATCTATCTATCTATCTATCTATCTATCTGTCCGTCTGTCTGTCTGTCTGTCTGTCTCCCTGCCTGCCTGCCTGCCTATCTATCTATCTATCTATCTATCTATCTATCTATCTATCTATCTATCTATCTATCTATCTATCTATCTATCTATATATCTATCTATCTATCTATCTATCTATCGATCTATCTATCTATCTAGCTATCTACCTTTGCAACTCTATCTGTCTGTTAGTCCATCTGCCTTTGCAACTCTATCTTTCTGTCTGTCCATCTAATTTTGCAGCCCTCTCTTTCTATCTATCTTTGCAACTCTATCTTTACAATTTGAGTCTGTGTCTGTGCAAGCCTCTGTCTGTCTTTCTGTGCAAGTCTTGCTGTCTGTATGTGCAAGCATCTGTCTTTTTGCCTTGCTTTCTGTGCAAGCCATTCTGTCTGTCTATCTACGACTCTCTGTATGTCTGTCTGTCTGTGCCAGCCTATCTGTTTGTGCAAGCATCTCTGTCTGTGTGTCTGTCTGTGCAAACATTTCTGTCTGTATGTGCAAACCTCTGTCTTTTTGCCTGCCTTTCTGTGCAAGCCATTCTGTCTGTCTATCTATGACTCTCTGTATGTCTGTCTGTCTGTGCAAGCCTATCTGTTTGTGCAAGCATCTCTGTCTTTATGTCTGTCTGTGCAAGTCTCTCTGTCTGGCCGGCTGTGCAATCTTGTCTGTCTGTACAAACCTCAGTCTGTTTGCCTGTCTGTCTGTGCAAAGATTTCTGTCTGTCTATTTAAGACTCTCTGTATGTCTGTCTGTGCAAGCCTCTCTGTCCGTCTGTACAAGCCTCTCTGCCTATCTGTGGAAACCTCTCTGTCTTTGTGTCTAAGCATGTCTGCCTATCTGTGCAAGCCTCTCTTTCTGTCTGTTTGTACAAGCCTATTTGTCTGTCTGTGCAAGTCTTTCTGTTTGTCTGTTTGTAAGACATTTCCACAAAAATATTACAAAAAAGCATTAGCAAAGGTAAGACGCTGGCAGCCAAGGACAAACCAATTGTTTTTTTTAGGTCTGGTCTTAGCCGAGGCCTTTTGAGTTGTTTTACAGTTATGTGTATAACACAGTTGCATATAAGGGATTTTGGCCAGACTTCATCCATTAGTCTTTTGTTGTGTCATTCACATTTGTTTCCAGCCACTGCAGCATGCATCATGGGGCAGTGGTTTAGCACACTTCACCCACTGGTTGATTTCACTTTGAGTTACAGCACGCTGCCCTTTCACAAGGAAGTATACAAAAAATGATGGCTGGAATGATTGAATTATTCTAAGCCACTGTTAACTACCCGTGGCAGCATCACAGTCCATCATTATTTTGCGCAACATGCCACCTCAGTTTGGATCTAGCCATATGCAAATCAGTCTTGAACCTGCTCCAATGAGAACAGCCCAGCCTGAATTGCCAGGCCAGGTTCAAGCAAACCAGGATCAATTTTGCCCTGATTAGAGCTCAGCAGCCAGGTATAGCTTTCACAAGGAGCACACCCACACACAAAGTAGTCCCCTTCTGTGCCAGAAAGTGATATTTTTTAAAGCAAATAATATTTGGCTTTAGCCATTGTTTTTTCAGATTAATGGCCTGGTTGCTTCCCCAACAATAAGGCTTTGCACAAACTATGACAGAACAAAAAGAAGACTTATCAAAAGCAAAATGCAGACAGCCAACACCAGAACTATTGGCTTTGCCAGTGGTTTTTGCAATTGTATTTCTGGTATAGATTATTTTCACTGTGAGGAGCACATTTTAAGGTAGGCTTTGAGGGCTCAACTGCTTCGTACAAAGAGTAACTTCAGATTTGGGAGATACTGAAGACCTCTAAACACTTTGGCCCTCATTATGATGTTGGGCGGACTGCCACTGACAGGCCATCAGTGGCGGTCTGTCCGACATACTGGGCAACGGTCCAACCGCTAGTTTAAGATACTGGCGGTCAGAGCATATCGGGCGGGAGGGTCAAAGACTGTCGCCTCCGACAGACTCAAGGAGCTCGTCGGGCCGGCGGTCTGACAGTAATCCCTACAATGAAGGCAGTGACTGCGCAGGCACCACCGTTGGTATTACGATGTCCATTTCCAGCAGCCTTTTCATGGCAGTCCCACCAACATGGAAAGGCTGTTGAAAAGGGACTTTGGGGGCACCTAGTAGGGCCCCGTACCCTGTGGGCCGCCGCTATGTGGCCGGGGGGGGCACATGCAGTGCTCCCCCCATATATTGATGCCTTTCTCTACTGCGGCTTGTGCTGACGCCCTTAAGCAGGCCGCATCACAAGCTGCTATAGAAAGCTGCATGTTTCCGACCACCTACATGGCAGTCACATCACAATATGGCAGATTGACCTGCTGACTACATGTCGGGCGGTCTCCATCCTGCAGTGATGGCGGTCGGATGCTCGTAATGAGTGCATTTGTCCTGAGTGGAATAATGTTCAGCACAGTTGGCAATAGCAACTAAGGGAGGTAACTAAGAGCATCAATCAATCTTTTTACATCAGACCCATTATTTATAAGGATAACTGCAGAAGTGAGGATCCCTCACTGCCTCCAGAGGCACCTGATGAAAATATATTCTATAGCACATGGCATTCTGAAGTGGATTAGACAGAAGTTTGTCTGCCCATACTAACCACTAAAGTCTAAATAAGAATGTTTTCAGTTGTTTTTTTTTAACCTCCTCAGGGATAAGTCTCAAGTATTCAGGCAGTTTATTCCACAAGCTAGTTGCCTTAACAGTGAAGGAGGAGCCTCTCCTCTGATGTTTCTGAAAGCGAGGTATCACAATGAGGCCCGCAGTACTAAAGCGAAGAAGTCTCTGGGGCAATATACTTCAATGCGTTCATTTAGGTACATACGACCTCTATTGTGGAGGGCTTAGTGTTTTAAGGTCAATGTTTTGTACCTAATGAGTTGATGAACTGCCAGTCAGTGCAGTTTGTCTCGATATGATGACATTGAGGTACATTTTGGGATTTTAAATAATACACGGACTGGCATATTCTGCATGACCTATAGCCACTAGATCTGATAGTCCGGGAGACCAAGGTATAGGATATTGATGTAGTCCAGCCTAAATAAATTCAGTGACCTGTCCACTGTCACTTGGGCCTCATGTAGGAGCAAGTGAAGAAATTTCTTCAACAAGCGAAAGATCCAGAAACATGATTTCACCACTGCTAACACCTGTGATCTGAAGGAAAGCTGGTAATCAAACCACACGCCCAGATTTTTGGTCACTGCCATTGGAGGGGGCAAAGGGGGGACACTATTGGGCCAGGCCCCAAGTCAGCCATGTAGAGGATCCTGTCCAAACAATAAGATTTCCGTCTTATCAGGACTGCACTGTAATCCGTTGACCTTCAGCCAATCTAGCAATGCCACCAGACACCTAGCAAAAGCAGCCCTTGCATTCACATGATCCCCATCATACACAAGCAGGAGCTAGGTATCATCAGCATATGAGTTGATCTTGATGTTAAAGGATTCCACCAAGTATGCAAAAGAGACATGTAAATGTTGAAGAGCTTGGGACTGTGGTAGGAACCTTGCATCCCACTTCAACACTTTTCTATTGCATCTGCTTGCATCCTTTGAGGAAGGAGCTCAGCCAACTCAGCCCAGAGCCTGTTACTCCCAGGTGCTCTAACCTGTGCAGCAAGATGTTATGGTCCACAGTGTCAAATGCTCCTGACAGGTCCAACGGCACCAAAGCCACATTGAGGCCTGAATCCAGAGAGAACTTGTTGGACTCAGCGACCTCTAACAGTGTGGTCTCTGTGCTGTGGTGGGCTCTGAACCCTGATTGAGAGGTGGTGAGTTGCTGGTTTTTTAACTTCTCCAGCACTTGCTGGCAGTAGCAAGACTGGCCTGAAGTTAGCTAAGGATGCAGGATCAACGTTTGCATTTTTTAATAAAGGAATCACCCTAGCTTTTTTCCAGTCATCAGGTATTACGCCTGAGTGGAAGGAGATAGCAAATAACTCCTGGTACATCGGAGCAATAATGTCTGAGATAAACTTCAATATGTGAGGGAGTAAGGGATCCATTGGGGACCCTGACATACAATTCAAAATAGAGGCAGTAACGTCCTCCAAGGGTGGCGCCAAAAAGGTTGCCAATGTCGAATGAGGTGTTCGATCCCCTGAATCTCCTAGCACTGATTCTCCCCAAGTATCATTCCTCCCTGACAGGTTAGACTGAGTTCTGCGAATTTTCTCCTCAAAGAAGTCACTCAGTCGGGAGCATAGGGACTGACTACGTTCCAGCAAGGGGGACATAACTTTAGGATCCGTAAACTTGGCTACAATTTTAAAAATCTCCCTCCCATCATTCTCAGCATCCCTGATACATTGCGTATAGAAGGTGCTGCAAGTCCTCATAAGATTTCTATGGAAGGCTTTCAGGGCAGTTTGTAATGGACTTACAAATACGCACGCTGCCACACCCTTTCTGATTTCTTGCACTCTGCTCTTTCCCGAACTAATTCCGGCTAGAACCAGCATGCTGTGAGAGTCTTCATAGCCTTTCAAGAAGCTGAGATGGGGGCTACAAGATCAGTCGCCCTCCTAATCCATGAGCTATTCACAATGTCCCCTTCTCTAACAGAGTCAGGGATCATGGGCTTAGAGTCCAGCAGGGTGCTCCTTAACTCCTCCAATTGCACCCTTCTCCAACATCTATTATCGATCTGCGGCAAGGAAGGACGGGGATACTTTAGATAATCAAACTTCCATGGAAAAGTCAGAAGGAAGTGATCCAACCATGGTACAGGGTAGGGGGAACCCCCTATTAGTGTTGCATTAGACAATATGCCATCAATAGTGTGACCAGCCATGTGGGTGGGCCCCATGGGGGCTCTCAATAAATTAAAAGAGGCTAAGGTTTCCACTAAATGCCTTGTTAAAGGCTCCTTTGCCATATCTAACTGAATGTTAAAATCACCAAGCATGGTGAAGTTGGTGTAGGAGATGCATTTAGGGGCTAATACTTGATCAAGGGATGACATGAAATCTCCTGCATATCCTGGGGGGGGGCGATAGACTAATATCCCAGATAGAAAATGCTGTCCATCAATGGCTAAGCCAAAGCCCAAGGTTTCAGCTCCTACAATATTGGGTATATCATATGAAACAGAGACCTATTTAAAAAAATGTAGAATACAGAAACAATTATGTAAATATTCATATACTTTGTCACCACTGCAGCAGGTCTCATATTACAGCTATAAATCACTATATTTACTCTAACTATTATTTACTGTTTAAAAAAATGTACCAACCCTATAACATAGCTTGATATTACTTCATGCCAATATCATAGATATTAAGTCTTGGGTATGTCGTTTCTGGAGCGGTGTAAAAACAGGAAGTAACATTTTTTTCTTTCATATTTAAAAACACTCCAAAATATTAATATATGACATAAGGTCAAAGTGCACTGTGAGCAGCATGGACAAAGGATTCCTTTTAGGGATTTATTTTTGGAGATCAAAGTACTATATTTCCACTTTATAAACGACAGCACTTGGCCGATTCTCATCTTCAGCATCCATCATCTTCTGCCCCTCTTCATGGATACTAATGATAGGAGACCACCGGCTGCCCTACCATATCGCCCTTTCACAGCATTAACATTCTGGGTAGTAAAATCATTCATCATAACATCGTTTGACTCCCACGTTTCCTGTAACATAAAAACAGTGATCTCCATATCTTTCAACTTCTTAACAAGTGACTGCCAATTCCTTCTTAACACAGCACTATTCTAAGACATACAACATATCAATTTATTATCGCTTTCCCCGGAGTAACGGCTTAGAGATCTGGCTTTCTGAGTTTATAGCTGTCACTATACAAATCCAATCATCTATTTTCGACAGGGTACTGTCATTGATATTCCTATATATTAATCTTCCATGATCAGTTTTTGATATATAACAATTTGCTCACTTTCCCCAAAATCATGTTTCTCTCTATTCTAATCTCTGACCGTAGTCGGTACATTGCCTAGCTAGTTAATTTGATGTAGATTTTCCTTATACCTCTTATTTCATTTTAAATGGGAATCAATATTTTCATGTTTTTATAAACCTTGTGAGCAGAACATCCTAAATCATCTGTGCAACTTAAGACCAATTCTGCAACTATTTTTGAATGAAAATTGTGATTCTCCTAATTCCATGACAAGAGAATCTTGATTTCATTAAAGACACAGAGGCTAACATTATACATCGACCATCCACCAGGCGCCACAGACGGCCCCCCGCCCCCCAGAAAC
This sequence comes from Calotriton arnoldi, assembly GCA_963921515.1. NCBI lineage: Eukaryota > Metazoa > Chordata > Amphibia > Caudata > Salamandridae > Calotriton > Calotriton arnoldi. Next base: position 620,004 of record CAWUFW010007423.1, on the reverse strand, counting down.
ACCAGCCAGCCCACCATCTCCAATTGGACAACGATCACGGCCGAAGACACTGCCTCGACCATGAAAAGCATCCACTCGGGGGCCCCCACCGACTCCTGCCCCCCTCACATCTACCACAGAGCCGTGGCCGCCATCGCACCCGAACTACAACACACCATCAACACCACCTTCAAAACAGGCACCTTCCCAGATGACTGGAAGCGCGCAGAAGTCAGACCCCTGCTCAAGAAGCCCACAGCTGACCCCACCGACCCCACCGACCTCAAGAACTATCGGCCCATCTCGCTCCTCCCCTTCGCAGCCAAAGTTGCAGAGAAAACAGTCAACAGGAAACTGACACGATTCATTGAAGAGAACGCCGTCCTCGACCCGTCCCAATCCGGATTCCGAAGCAACCACAGCACAGAGACCGCCCTACTCGCCGCCACAGACGACATCCGCACCCTCCTTGACCAAGGCCACTCCACAGCCCTCATCCTACTCGACCTATCAGCGAACTTCGACACCGTCTCCCATCGCACACTAGTCGTCAGACTACACAACGCAGACATACAAGGAACAGCCCTGGACTGGATCCGATCATTCCTCACCGGAAGAAGCCAAAGGATCAGACTCCCACCCTTCCTCTTCGACCCCACGAAAATCACCTGCGGAGTCCCACAGGGTTCATCACTGAGCCCCACCCACTTCAACATTTACATGGCCCCCCTCGCAGCCATCGTCCGACAACACGGCCTCAACATCGTATCCTACGCCGACGACACCCAGCTCATCCTCTCCCTCACCAAAGACCCCACCACTACCAAACTCAACTTCCAGAAAGGAATTCAAGACGTCGCAGTCTGGATGACCAACAGCTGCCTGAAGCTCAATGCCGAGAAGACAGAAGTCCTCGTCCTCGGTACCACCCCTTCTGCATGGGACAGCACCTGGTAGCCGACCGCCCTCGGAAGCCCACCTACCCCCTCAGACCACGCCAAGAACCTCGGCATCGTACTCGACTCATCACTCTCCATGAACCGACAGGTCAACGCTGTCATCTCCAGCTGCTTCAACACCCTCCGCATCCTCCGCAAGACCTTCAAGTGGATCCCACCCACGCACTCATCACCAGCAGACTGGACTATGGAAACGCACTCTACGCCGGCATCAACAAGTCCCTACTCCGCAAACTCCAGACAGTACAGAACACTGCCGCCAGACTCGTCCTCGGCATCCCCTGACACGAACACATCAGCCAACACCTACGAAGTCTCCACTGGCTCCCCGTGGAGAAAAGAGTCACTTTCAAAATCCTCACTCATGCCTACAAATGCCTACACAACAATGGACCCAAATACCTCAACGACAGAATCAACTTCCACGTACCCAAAAGAAACCTCCGATCTTCCAACCTTGCACTGGCCTAAACCCCGCGCATCCACAGAGCCAGAGCAGGCGGAAGATCCTTCTCTCACATTGCAGCCAAGACCTGGAACGAGCTACCGGCAGACATCAGACGCGCCCCCTCCCTGAACACCTTCAGGAAGACCCTCAAGACCTGGCTCTTCGGCTAAACAGATCTGCGGACCCCCCCCTCAGCACCTTGAGACCCTCACGGGTGAGTAGCGCGCTTACAATTCCATGATTGATTGATTGATGCATATTTCTTTTAATGCTAACTCCAAGCAGCCACTTAGAAGGAATACATCATAAAGTGAAACAGTTCCAGAACAGAATCTTCTTCATGTATAATAGCCACGAGCATAGAACAGTCTGCCTCTTTTAAATGCGATGAAATAGTGTAGGAATTCTTTAAGTAACTTTCTTTAATTTCTTTTTTTGTATTCCAGATGGAGATGAACGATGAATATTGAACAAAAGGGTCACTATTTAATTCTTTCTGAACATCTTGCTTCTGAAAAGACGGTGATGCAGGACAAATTATTTATGTTGAGTTATCTGAAATGAAAATACATTATGAGTCTTCTGTTGACATATAAAAGAAGTGTTGAGGCATCGAAAAAGGCATGTTACGTGAAGTTTATGTTAATATAGTAAAGGTTGTATAAGATTTGCATCAATAAAGGTTGAATTAAAAATATCTCTTCTTTCTTAATTTATTGTCCACCTCTGGGGAGGGAGAGGGTGGGATAATGTTAGCCCCCATGTATTTCATGAAATACAGATTCTCTTGTCATGGTATTAGGAGAATCTCAATTTCATTACAAGACGGGAGGCTGCCATTATGCATGTTGGTAGCTTTGTAACACCACATCTGACATATGTTTGATTGGTTTATAATAGTGTTTTGCAAAGGTGTTTGCATTAGACCATTCAGCTGCTTTAAGGATGTCATCTAATTTACCACCTGTTGAGAAGGATTTACTTGCCATAGCTCCTCTAACGGAGTGTGCTTGGAATTTTTTTAGATCAATCCCAGCTAATTGCATGGCACATTTAACCCATCTCGCTATCGAGGCTGAAGTTATGGCTTTGAAAGGTTTCACATAGGATATTAGTAGTTGATTCACACCAATAGTGGGATGTTCGCTCATTCTAGACTCTTAGGGGCCGATTCCGATTCGGGCCGGAAAAAGCACCGACCGACTCGGATCCGGAAAAAATACCGACCGACACGTACCAGTGGCGCCCGACACGCCAAGTACGATGCAAGCCGCGATAAATCCGACCGACACGTCAGGAAACCAAGCCGACCGACCGAGCCGCTCGGAAAATAGCAATCCGGCCGGAAAAACACGCGAATCCAACCGACCGACACGCACCCGGAACAAATCCGACCGAATCGTACCCGCCAACTCCAACCCGCAAAGTACGATGCAAGGCGCGAAAAACACGACCGAGTCGGACGGAGGACAAGCCGTACGACCGACACGCATACAAAACCGAGCCGAAGCAACACAATACACCGCGACCGACGCGTACGCAGCATACAAAACTGCACAAACACAGCGTGAACGAAACGGAAAACACCGTACGAGACCAATGCAGGGTCCGACTCGGTCACAAGAACGTTTCCAACATACACAAACAGCACAAAGGAAAAATCACCCAAAAAAAGGCCAAACAAGCAATTACCAAGCCAATAAATACTGGGGGGGTGGGGACAGAGAACAAAGACACACCCACAACTCCACCTATATAAAGGACACAAATCACTACCATGAGCCTTTGCAAATGCCATTTCACTGCCAGCACCCAAGAGAAAGCAACCACACACCCACAGCTCATCCCTCACACAAGCCACACACCATCAGCACACCAACAAATACCTACCTCACATACACCCAGCAAAACACACACTCACACACCCTCACCTGCACACCAACACACACATCACTCACCATCACCACCCATCACCATGCCCCCCAAGAAGAATCCCAAGTTCCTAGATTGTGAATTGGAAGTCCTGGTAGACGAGATCCTCAGGGTGGAGCCACAGCTGTTTGGCACTCTGGTCCAACAGACCCCCATGTCGCAGAAAACCAAGATGTGGGAGAGGATCATCAACAGGGTGAACGCCCAATCATCATGTCGGCGCACAAAGACGGACATCCAGAACAGGTGGTATGACGTGCGCAGGAGGGTACGGGACCTGCTGAAGATAGACTACAGCAACAGCCAACAGACCGGCAGTGGCCCTCCTGCCAAGCCAATATACCTCAGGCCCTGGGAGGAGAAGGTGCGGGCCATCCTTCCGCCAGTGAGCGTATATGGACTAGAGAACATCCCAGAGCCTGGTGAGTACACAACAAATGTACACAATAAACTGCCACAAAACACACACATCACTGTCAAGGGGAGAGTCAAACCATGCACACATAGCAATTACACAGCAACTAGAACAGAATCATCCCAAAATGTGTATGTCAGTCAGATAAACACAACACATGCCATCAAAAAAGTCACATCCAACTGTGCCAACACATGTACAAACACAACCACAACTACAGCTAGGCAGTGGCACAAATAGAACTAACACACACATCCACACATGTAGCCACCACAACAACACCAACACACAGTGAAGACCACTCAAAGGAAGGAATTCTGTGTATGCTGGCCAAGTCAGTGTAGCCAATAGCATCATGGGAGTCGCAGTCACACATATTGCCCCCCCACAACTGTCCCATCAACACCACCCTGAACCATGCTCACATCACAGGGAGTGGAGAAGGACTCACAAGATGGCTGACACTGGCTACTGCTGTGGGGAGCACAAGGCCCTGCTGCCAACTGTGCACCAACAAACAGCAGGACACCACTGACTGACATCCTGAGAGACAACTTACACTCCCTGCAATGCAAGCACGTTCCATGTTGGGCTATCTGGCTGGCTGGGTGGGAAGGGGGACTTGCAGCACTGACTATAGTCACCAGCACCTCCCCTCACACCCCCCCCAACACAAACTCCACAGTACCCACCTGGTAGAATGCAATGCCCTCCATCCTAACACAAGATCCCACAAAGCACCACCACCCTGGGTTATGTTGTGTGAAGCACAGGGACACTCTTGGGACTCTTAGCCAAACAACTGCCAGGACAACACTCCCAGCCATCCTGTCAGCACAGCCAGCCCACCCCACAGGGAAGCAGAGTCAAAAGGAAGGAAGCATGGGCATGCTGGGAAGGGGGTGGAGGCAATAGCATGATGGGAGTCGTAGTCACAGACATAGCTCACCCCCACAACTGTCCCATCAACACCACCCTGAACCATGCTCACATCACAGGGAGTGGAGAAGGAATCACAAGATGGCTGACACTGGCTACTGCTGTGGGGAGCACAAGGCCCTGCTGCCAACTGTGCACCAACAAACAGCAGGACACCACTGACTGACATCCTGAGAGACAACTTACACTCCCTGCAATGCAAGCACGTTCCATGTTGGGCTATCTGGCTGGCTGGGTGGGAAGGGGGACTTGCAGCACTGACTATAGTCACCAGCACCTCCCCTCACACCCCCCCAACACAAACTCCACAGTACCCACCTGGTAGAATGCAATGCCCTCCATCCTAACACAAGATCCCACAAAGCACCACCACCCTGGGTTATGTTGTGTGAAGCACAGGGACACTCTTGGGACTCTTAGCCAAACAACTGCCAGGACAACACTCCCAGCCATCCTGTCAGCACAGCCAGCCCACCCCACAGGGAAGCAGAGTCAAAAGGAAGGAAGCATGGGCATGCTGGGAAGGGGGTGGAGGCAATAGCATGATGGGAGTCGTAGTCACAGACATAGCTCACCCCCACAACTGTCCCATCAACACCACCCTGAACCATGCTCACATCACAGGGAGTGGAGAAGGACTCACAAGATGGCTGACACTGGCTACTGCTGTGGGGAGCACAAGGCCCTGCTGCCAACTGTGCACCAACAAACAGCAGGACACCACTGACTGACATCCTGAGAGACAACTTACACTCCCTGCAATGCAAGCACGTTCCATGTTGGGCTATCTGGCTGGCTGGGTGGGAAGGGGGACTTGCAGCACTGACTATAGTCACCAGCACCTCCCCTCACACCCCCCCCAACACAAACTCCACAGTACCCACCTGGTAGAATGCAATGCCCTCCATCCTAACACAAGATCCCACAAAGCACCACCACCCTGGGTTATGTTGTGTGAAGCACAGGGACACTCTTGGGACTCTTAGCCAAACAACTGCCAGGACAACACTCCCAGCCATCCTGTCAGCACAGCCAGCCCACCCCACAGGGAAGCAGAGTCAAAAGGAAGGAAGCATGGGCATGCTGGGAAGGGGGTGGAGGCAATAGCATGATGGGAGACGTAGTCACAGACATAGCTCACCCCCACAACTGTCCCATCAACACCACCCTGAACCATGCTCACATCACAGGGAGTGGAGAAGGACTCACAAGATGGCTGACACTGGCTACTGCTGTGGGGAGCACAAGGCCCTGCTGCCAACTGTGCACCAACAAACAGCAGGACACCACTGACTGACATCCTGAGAGACAACTTACACTCCCTGCAATGCAAGCACGTTCCATGGTGGGATAACTGACTGGGTGGGTGGGTGGGTGGGAAGGAGGTCTGGCTGTCAACCAAACACAATCAATGCAGACCATGTTCACACCCCAGAGAATACATAGAAATGCCCAAATAATGCAGGACAATGTGCCACACCAATATCAACCCCTGACTGTGACGACTTAGGACAATACAATGTACAGGCCCGCACCCCGAGGCACAGTCACAACTGTCAGGTGTGTCAACCACTGATGCCTGCAGAAACATGACATACATTGTTTGTGTCTCCCAAAAACAGGTGATGATAGGGACACAGCAGCAGACGCTGAGGAGTCCCAGTCCCAGGCTCAAGAGGATGCCGAGCTCACTGGCGTCGTACAGCCTCTGTCCTCCTCGGACGATGAAGAACAACCTGGCACATCCGGTGCAAGTCAACATGCTGCACCAGCAGGACCACCAGCTGCAGCACCAGCAGGTCCACCAGCTGCACCCCCTGCACCCACCCCTCCAACGACTGTCACCACGAATACCATCCCTGCCGACATGGACAGAATAAGGAACAACACCAGCGCAGTGACCCTGGACCAACCTGGGGCCATGGACACCACCACCACCACCAACCCCCAAGGTGGACCAGGGTTATCTGTGCGTGCAACTGCACACACTGCACATGTCAGCAGGGGTGGTGGGAGGGGTGGGAGACAGAGGTCGCTGCTTGCAGACGTTGCTGGTGTGCATGAAGACCCACAACTGGTACGCATAGCTGATGCGTACCAGTCCAGCACCGGAGAGCTCAGCCAGGTAGTGGGGCTCCTCAGAGACATCAAACAGCAGCAGGCTGCCCATCATGCCCGCTTGGACTCCCACATGTCCCAAGTGGAGTCACACATGTCACGTGTGGACTCCCACATGTCACGTGTGGACTCCCACATGACCCGCGTGGAGTCCAAGTGGGATGTACTACATGAGATGACGGCGGTGCACAGGGACATTTTACAATGCCTCCGCCAGATGAACAGCAACCAGTCCACACCTCCCTGTGTGCCAACAACATCTGGTACCGAACAAACTGCAACTGCCACAGGGAGGGAGGAGGACTCTGGCGGAGAGTCCCCTGCACCGCAGCAGCCTGCACTTGAGGGCCCCCCCCAAGAAGAGGGGTCGTCCGAGGAGGGGAAAGTGAGAGGCTGATGGCCAAGCGCAACTCCCAGGAAGCCTGAACCTGTTCTGGATTTTCGCCTTTGTGCACAGACTGTTCACCCTGTTGATGGCAACACTACTCCCACACATTGCATGGGGAGTATAAGTTGGAACAATGTGTCAGACAACAGTGGCCCCGATACTGGGGATCCTGTCTACCTGGACTTTCTATTCATCTAGGAACTTGGGATTGCAAGATTCATGTACAGCACAATCCATCCTATGCACTATTATCACAATAAACACACTAATACACCATACTTGCCTCTGTCGTGATTCCAACGTGGGTGCTGTTATGGGGATGATGAACTGCAAAATTACACAGTGTATGCGAACTGCAACAGCAAGGACAACACAGGCATGTGAGTACAGGCAACGTGACACATATGAGGGAGACACACCACCAGGGCTACACAACACATACACACCTAGGCCATCTGACTCATTGCCTACACTGATGTTGCCAGGGAAGACGGTGCAATGCACAGACACCACACCCATTCCCAGTTGTAGTCAAGTAGCCCACAGGTGCAGTAAGCAAATGGCAGTCAAATGTGTGACCACAGACAACGCACATCACTAAGTGAAGCACAGGTTTATTACACAGTAGCAACATGCCGTAACCACTACAGATGCAAGGTAACCCCACCTGGTAGCGGGCACACAGTCAACAACTGTAGACAGAAGGAAGTCCATGGGTGTGGCGCACATCACCTGTAGGGACACAACAGCTACCAGCCTGGATGTGCAATCACGTCGTCGGTGGACACAGTTCACCAAACGAATCTGAAAGTACCCTGTGAAGGACAGAAATGACACACAGTCAAAAGCAATGCAGTACAGGACAGAACAGCAAAACTCATGCACAATACATGTTACAAGATACCCACCCAGAACCAAGTTAGCATGTCAACACTGTTGGGGAGTACAGCCCACCTGTCACCACACATCGCAACACACATCCTGTCAAGTAGCCCATGGACACACTCCAACAGCACCAGAGCACCACCCACACATCATGCCAACTCACATCATTCACATGACACCTCAGGATACTCACATTCAGCTAAAGAAGTTGGTGATGAGCTGTGTGCGGACATCACCATCACCATCATCATCATCATCGTCACTGGCATCGTGGTCCAGGCCAGGATCCTCCACAGGTGGCGGATGTTGGTCATCGTCATCCTGGATGAGAGGCAACTCCTTCCGCACTGCCAGGTTGTGGAGCATGCAGCAGACGATGATAATCTTGCACACTTTCGCAGGGGCATATGGGAGGGACCCTCCGGTCTTGTCCAGGCAGCGGAAGCGGCTCTTCAGGAGACCAAAGGTCCGCTCAATCACTCTCCTGGTCCGACCATGTGCCTCATTGTAGCGCATCTGGGCAGGTGTCACAGGGTTCCTGAGGGGTGTCAGCAACCACGGCATGTTGGGGTATCCCGAGTCACCTACGGACAGACAAGTGCACATCAGCTGACTTGGAAAAGTGGGCGGAATACTACAGATCAGATCACACACAATGGCACAAAGTCAGTACACACCGACAAGCCAGGCACGCTGGTTCTGCATCTGTGCCATCAACCTGGGGATGCGACTACTCCTCATCACAAAGGCATCGTGTGCTGAACCAGGGAAACGGGCACACACGTGTGTGATGGTCATGTCTGCAAGACACACCACCAGTGCATTGACCGAGTGGTAGTGCTTGCGGTTCCTGTAGGCCTGCTCCTGGGCCTGTGGTGGTACCAAAGCCACATGTGTCCCATCAATGGAGCCAATGACATGCGGCATCCTCCCCAGGGCATAAAAGTCACTCTTCACGTCAGTGAGTCGTCGCAGTCTAGGGAAATAGATGTACCGGTTCAGGAAGAGCAACATTGCCGCCAAAACATCGCGGAGCACACGGCTGAACATGGTCTGTGACATCCCACCAGCAGACGCCACAGTATGTTGGAAGGTACCGGTGGCAAAGAAGTGTAGGGCTGCCATCACCTTCACCTTGGGGGTCAGCGCTGTAGGATACGGCCGGCCAGGCTGCAAATGTGGGGACAACTGCACTGCCAAATCCTCAATCAGCTGCCTGGTGAAGCGGTACCGTCGGATGCTGTCCCGTTCCACCATCGTTGCCAGGTCTGGGAATGGCCGATGGACAGCAGGAGCCCTGCAGTGCAGAGGAGAAGTAAGCAAGATCGTCAGTCACCCCACATATGCGGCATTGAACACACTCAAGATCCCAACATACATCATCATGAGGCACAACTACATGAAGTGTGCAGTACCGGAACGACATTTATGGTACATACATGGCCAACATCTGTCAACACGGTCCTACAGGTGGCATCAATTTGTCCCAGGTTGGCCCATTGGATATCATGATGCTGTGTCACAGTCACCCCCCCAGTGACATGTGAGGACAGATGTGCCCCAGGCACCACAGCTCAACGACAGGCACATTCCCAGGGACCCTGTAATGCCACATGGACACTGGCATCACCTGGAGTATCATGTGTACACCACAACAAAACAAACATGACCCCCACAGGTAGTGGCCACACTTGCCATGGCAGGAGAGCCATGGACGTCTGTGACACACACGCACAACATCAGAGTCCATGCACACACAACGTGGATGTGGAGACTGTCTCCCATTGTGCACATGAAATCAGAGACATTGTAAACACTACATGCACAAAGACTGTGGAGGGCCATCACTATTGTGCCACTGGGACACCCTGGCTCAAACATACCGTCCCACATGGGACTCACGGGGTATGTGACATGACATACACAAACACCACTGTGAAATGTGACCATGGCACATGCACAGATATGAACAGTTGCACATCACAGTGGTCACGTACACGTAACACCCATGATCCTGTCCCCATGAACACGTGCACAGCCTGGGGGTGGCTGCCCACAGGTGACACCCACAGGACAACATGTACACCAACATACACACAATAGGAAATGCAGCCTTACATGCCTTATGATAAGGTTTGGACAGGCTGTCGTGATGTAGGTGTGCCCCTCACTCCCTGGGAGCTATCTGTGGCTGGCATATGTCCATCTGAGACAGGCATGCTGACATATGCCAGTCACATGTACAGTGATGCGTTGTACTGCAATGGACCGATCGGTGCCTCCGGCCGGCCCATTGCATTCAATGTGTGCGGGTACGCGTTGTACCCCTGTGCGCGTTGAACAGCAATGGACCGATCGGTGCCTCCGGCCGGCCCATTGCTTTCAATGTGTGCGGGTACGCGTTGTACCCCTGTGCGCGTTGAACAGCAATGGACCGATCGGTGCCTCCGGCCGGCCCATTGCATTCAATGTGTGCGGGTACGCGTTGTACCCCTGTGCGCGTTGTACTGCAATGGACCGATCGGTGCCTCCGGCCGGCCCATTGCATTCAAGGTGTGCGGGTACGCGTTGTACCCCTGTGCGCGTTGAACAGCAATGGACCGATCGGTGCCTCCGGCCGGCCCATTGCATTCAATGTGTGCGGGTACGCGTTGTACCCCTGTGCGCGTTGTACTGCAATGGACCGATCGGTGCCTCCGGCCGGCCCATTGCTTTCAATGTGTGCGGGTACGCGTTGTACCCCTGTGCGCGTTGAACAGCAATGGACCGATCGGTGCCTCCGGCCGGCCCATTGCTTTCAATGTGTGCGGGTACGCGTTGTACCCCTGTGCGCGTTGAACAGCAATGGACCGATCGGTGCCTCCGGCCGGCCCATTGCATTCAATGTGTGCGGGTACGCGTTGTACCCCTGTGCGCGTTGTACTGCAATGGACCGATCGGTGCCTCCGGCCGGCCCATTGCTTTCAATGTGTGCGGGTACGCGTTGTACCCCTGTGCGCGTTGAACAGCAATGGACCGATCGGTGCCTCCGGCCGGCCCATTGCTTTCAATGTGTGCGGGTACGCGTTGTACCCCTGTGCGCGTTGAACAGCAATGGACCGATCGGTGCCTCCGGCCGGCCCATTGCATTCAATGTGTGCGGGTACGCGTTGTACCCCTGTGCGCGTTGAACAGCAATGGACCGATCGGTGCCTCCGGCCGGCCCATTGCTTTCAATGTGTGCGGGTACGCGTTGTACCCCTGTGCGCGTTGAACAGCAATGGACCGATCGGTGCGCACCCATTGACAATGGGCTTGCCTGGCAACGGACGCGTTTTTGAATATTCGAACGAGTCGGTTGCTGGAAAATCAGTTGGTCACCCACAACAATGTTGCAAAATAATGTATGTCATGAAGTTGAAGATTTGAAGGATGCTGTGGGCGTGTTTTGGTGCTGCTATTCCATGGATTGGCCAGATTCAGAAGATGCAAACGACTTGGACCTATCACTTTGGACACAAGGGACAGTATCTGCCTCTCCAGCACATATATATTGCTGCATGTTCCCCTGAGAGCCCACTTGCCTGCACTACATGCTCCAGGACGACATCTGCCACTGCACTGCTGCTGTCTCTGCCCCTCTGGACCCTGCAATGGCACGTACTGTGGAGAGAGCCCCAGCCTTCAGCCTTGAAGAGAACCAGGCCCTGCTGGACAGCCTACTTCCACAGTACAGCAAGCTGTATGGGACACCAGGGGAGCAGGTGAGTGTTCTGTGCACTGCCTTTCTGAATGTGCATTTTGTCTGACTAGCAAGGCTGAGAGTCAGCACACCACTGGCTAGCAGGCTCACTGAGTAGTTGTCACCCCCCATAGTGTGTAGTGACTTGCACTGGACAGGTATGGTGCAGTGACAGTGCTTCTGAACAGGGTTTTACTCCCCATGCTATGATACCATGTAGTGACTTCTGGAAAACTGTCCATGGGCAGCCGTGCACTGCCTGGGTACACCATGTGCCCCTGTGATTGCGACATGTATATGCAACTGTGTCATGCACGGATATGTTGCATGTGTAGTAATGTCCTTATCACTTTGTCATCCTGACAGGCTTCTGCCCATCGGAAGCATGAGATCTGGAAGGACATCGTCCGGGCTGTCCGGTCCGTGGGGGTCTACAAGCGCCGGATCCGCAACTGCCAAAAGAGGTGGCAGGACCTTCGGGGCTGGACCCGGAGGATTGCACGGGTCCAGCTGAAGCTGTCGCCTCCTCGCAGGAGGGGCGGAACACGGACCCTGACCCCCCACATGCTCAGGATCCTGGCGGTGGTCTTTCCAGACCTGGATGGGCAGCTGAAGGCCAGAGAGCAGCAAGGAGGGGGTGAGTCAAAGACTGCACTGTGTACTCAGTCTAACATGTTATGTGCCCTCCTCGGGCCAGGTTGAACTGCCACAGTACAGCAGTCATGTTGTCCAGGAGCCATGTCCCTCTATTGTGCACTGCCCACTCCTCATCTGATACCCAGGTGTGGCCCTTACATGCAGGGAATTCTGTCACTTAGGACTGTGTCCTTGCAGTTTGCTTGACTCAAGGTGGGAGACAGCATCTGTTTCCCTGACTCTGTGGTGGGCATCATGGGTGGGTCCATTGCTTACACAATGCCTGTATTCTGACATGTAGGGTAGTGTCACAGGTCTCCCATATGTCCAATAGGTATGACCTGGACAGATGAGGGTTAAGAGGATGTGTTGTGGGGGGGATGTACATGTGCACTTGTGCAGCTCCAGGACTTGCATTCCCCATGACCTACTATTGTGACACAGTGCAGAGTGTTGTTGTCTGGCTGCAAAGTCATACATCACTGAGACAGTGATGTATGACTTTGCAGTCATGCCTCCGCCATGGCATGTGTCTACTGATTGGTGATCCTGCAGGGGAGTGACATGTGCTACATGCACACCATAGTGGCGCTGGCTATCAGGACATGGGTGCATCATGGTGTCTGTCGCTGGTATGCATCACATGCATTTCCTATTTGACTCTGGGCATCCCTTACATCCGTAAACCTGTACTGACTCAGTGGCAAGAGCTGTGATGTGTCCACACCGTGTCCTCTGCACTGTCCAACTACTGTGTACTTGGTGCATGTGTCAACACTGGGGTGTTGCAATCCAACAGACACCAGACAGATGGGTGCAAGGCCATGTGGGATGTGAGTGCCATGCTTGGCATCAGACTGACAATTGACTTCTCCTGTTCAATTAGTGCACTTTTAGCAATGTACAACTAATGATGCCAGGGCTTGCTCTGTGATGTGCTGTGCTCACAGTGGTGTGTGCGTTATGTGCAGGTGACTGATGTCTGTCTGTTTCCCCATTGTTTGCAGATACATCCACGGCCACGGAAGGGGACAGCTCCACGGACCAGGAGGAGCCGGAGAGCCAGACTGGGTCAGCAGCCGAGGAGTGGTCGGAGGGACCCAGTGGCACGGAGGGCGAGGGGAGCCACACCGAGGAGTCCTCAGCAGCATCCACCTCAGCTGAGGACCAGAGCAACTCGGAGGATGACTCCCTTGTGGAGGCGGGTGTCAGCAGCCACCACACCCCAGCTAGTGTTGCTGTCCCCGCCACCACCAGCACCACCACCGCCCTCCCATCGGCTCCCATTCCCCAGGTCCGTGGAGGCTCCCATGTCCGGGAGCGTGTCTCCTTTGGGCCAGGCACCGCACCCCCTGCCCCTGTGTCCCCTGCTGCCCTGAGTGAGGAGTCTGTGTACCTCCTTCGCCAGCTCCATGTAGGGCAGACAGCCATGCTGAGTGTCCTCCATGCGCACACCGCGCTGTTGACTCAGCTGGTGTCGTTCATGGAGGGCATCTCATCGGGCATGTCTGACCTACAGAGGGGCAATAGGTCCATGGACTCCTCCCTGACGGCAGCAGTGTCCCTCCTCAAACGGTCCCTCACCCCTCCTGCCTTTGCTCCATCCACACTCCCCAGCACCTTACCCATCCCAGGCACACACACACTGGCACACACCAGCACACACACATCCAGCACACTGACACACACGCCAATGACAAAACGCACACGCAAGCACATTCAGGGGACTGAAGCCAGACTCACAGGGGATGGGGCCCTGGAACACACACACGCATCCACATGCACTGCGCAGTCCTCAGTTCCCTCTCCCTCCAAAGCACCCTCCCTTGCCTCACCTGCAACCCCAAAGTCACAGCAGCTCTTCCTCTGTGACCTCGGCCTCTTCCCCACCGATGAAGCTGCTCCAGCATCCCGGGGGAAGAGGAAGCCCACCCACACGGAGCAGAGTGCCCCTCGCCCCCGGACACCCTCCCCCAGGCGCAGACGGACTGAGGCCCCCACCCGCAAGTCCCCCCGGAGTGCTAAGAGCAAGACCCCGCCACCGCCCTGCAGCTCAGGCACAAGGTCTCCGTCCTCCATCCCTCAGGCCCCCACTGCACAGGTGCCCCCACCACACCCTGCCCCAGGTTCCCCCACCCACAGATATACCATCCCCAAGATGCTCCGGCCTTCTCCCCCTGCCACTTGCTCTCCCAGCACCACACCCCCGCTGCGCTTGTCTGTGCCACTGATGTGGTGAGGGTGTCCTCCCCCTCTGTCCAACCCACCTTGCCTGTTCCCCATTCTCCTCCCCTGGAGGTAGGCACTGCAGTGGAGTCCACTACCGCCCTGTCTGACTTGGGCACTGCAGTGGCGGACCTGTCCACCCCATCTGCAGGGTCCACTGCAGTTGTGCCGGCACCCACGACATCTGTGTCATGCCCCCCAGTTGTGCCGGCACACACCATGTCAGACACCTCCACTGCAGTTGTCAGTGGCTCTCCAGCACCCACCACCCCTTCCCTGACTCCCCTGGTGAGCCCTGATCCTGTCCCTGCGGTGCCTGGCCTGCCCCCCGGTTGCCCCTCCTAGTGGATTGTCCCTGGTATTGTGCAGGCATGCGTAGGGTGACATCTGCCAGTGTCACCCTGTTTGAACTTTGACAATGGACTGGCCATTGGCCTTTGCTCTTTTTTCAGGACTTCGTTTGGCCTCAACACATATGCTGAATAAAGCAACTTTCTTTTCTCTAGTGCTCATGCTTCAGATGTACATGTTGTTGGTGCAGCTAACCATGCCCTTGCTGCAGTGATGGTGATATCTGGTCTCATGATTATGAAGTGTTACTGTGCAGGAACCCATGTGGTCCAGGGGGAATGTGTCCTATCATGTGGTGTATCCATGTCATCAATAGCAGCATCTGAGGGTGTCATGTGTTCAGTATTTGGCAATGGGTTTCCTACTTACATTGGCAATTTCACATCTGTGGCTTCCACCCCTGCACATCTGTTGTGCCTGCCATCGTTGCTTTTGTCTACTTCCCTGACCGTGTTGCCATCTCCAGTGGACATGCAGGTTTGGGCATCAATGGGGAGGGACTCATCCGTGTAGTCAGTGCAACATTGCTATACAAGTGTGTTGGATCTGTGCTGATGATTCCGTTGGCACATCCATGACCAGGCTGATGTGATGGGAGCCCTCATTTGGTGCTAATTGTTGATTGTGTGACCAAGTGCTCAGCTGACATGATGGGGCCCTACTGAGGCAACATATGGCACAGCTTTCCTCACACAGGAGTGGAGTCCCCTCATGGCAGTGTGTACACGTGTGACATTGCCTGCGCCCAAGGTGTGTGTTGTATGTGCATGTCTGTGTGTTCACTTCCATTCATCTGCGCATGCTGTGATCCCTAGTGTTGTACCTGTTTGTGATGCTTGCTGACTTGAGCTATGTTCCCCCAAAGTCTTCTCCCTGTGTTCTCTGTGATGTGGGTGCATGGCACATTACTGGTCATCAGGGTGTCACCCATAGGTGTGTTTGCTGTCAGGGCAGAGTTTGTGTGCTGACGCAGATGGGTCACAGTCAGGTTTCCCTTTGGCACTTGTTGTTTGCCCCTGTCATGTGATTTCCAGTTTGTGTTATCTTTCAGTGATTGTGACACGTTGTGTGTGTGACTGCTGGCACTCCTTAGGGTCCGGGCTGCAATGTTGGTTGTTGTCTATGTGTGTTCTTTGTGGGTGACCTTGGTTTCTTCATTGGTGTGTGACTGTGGCTGGGATCCCATTGGTCGGTGTGGTATTGCCGTCATGTCCATGTACAGCGTAGTGTGCAGTGTGTCAGACATTCAGGAGTCTTGTTGAGTGTCCATGTGTGATGTGTTTCTACACCTTGGTTCCCACCCACCACCCTGGAATAGTAATGGGTGCATGTGCAATGTCACCAGTGCATGTGTACTTCACTGCTGCACATTGTTGGAGGTCGAGGGGTGTGGTGTTGAGTGTGTGCAGATGAGAGTTGTTGCCCGGCTAGTCCCCTGCCTCCATGTTGGCCTTGGCTTACTGGCCATGCTGATTGATTTGTGCTTGTGTAGGTGTGATGGTAGTTAGTTGCTCAGGACACCTGACTGTGGTTCACAGTGTGAACGACATTTAGCTTTGTCATCACAGTGGTATTTTTCTTCAGCCCAGGGTCACCACATTGTGGGGGCCCTGGGGGTGGTGCTGTGGTGTGTCTGTGACTTGCTGTGTCAGTTGTTGTTCCTACGTGCCTGTGTGACATGTGTGTTTTGTGCTCCCTCTCACCTGTCAATGCCTGCTTGCCCACATAGGGGATTTGGATCCATGAGTTACCTTAGTGTGGCAGTGTATGCACATCTGTATGATTGGTATTCAGCTCTCCTCATGTGTTGTGTTGTTGCCTGGGGACAATGGCACCCCCACCCCTCACCTGCTGTGTATGATGACAGTGTTGGTCTGCCTGTTTGTGTTTGTGCATCTGCACCACTGCATTGGCATATCTTGGGTGTGCCATTGGCTGTATGTTGTTTGGTGTGTTTCCCCTGCTGTCCCTGGGACTCCTAGGTCATCGGTCAGCACAGTGATCATGGTTTGTGTGTCCCATTGCTGCCATGGTATGGTATCTGTTCACCTCACATCTGCTGTCTCCACAGGGTATCTGCATTTGTGTGCCCATTGGTGCAAATATGTGGTTCTGCATTCTGATGGTCACTTCTGTCATTGTGTCATTGATGACTGTTGACGGTCTCAGCCACCATGGGTGTTGTTTGTCTGCACATGGCCAAAGGAATGTTTCATTTGCACTGCAGTATTTGGCTCCCCCAATTTATGTTGCAATGGGACACATACACTACTTTGCCACAGATGAGTTTTTGGTTCTGTGACCAGGAATGATCCATGCAGTTTGGCAGTTGCAGCTCTTTCTTTGTCAACAATTACCTTTTGGTCACTGTGATGATGAGGGTGTAGACCCCATTGCCACAATGGTCAAAATGTGCTTCAGCTATGGACCCCACACTTGCCTTTTGGTTACTGTGATGATGGGGGTTTAGACCCCATTGCCACAATGGTCAAACTGTGCTTCAGCTATGGACCCCACACTTACCTTTTGGTCACTGTGATGATGGGGGTTTAGGCCCCATTGCCACAATGGTCAAAATGTGCTTCAGCTATGGACCCCACACTTGCCTTTTGGTCACTGTGATGATGGGGGTTTAGGCCCCATTGCCACAATGGTCATGGGCTGCTTGCATTGTGGGTGCCACACACATATATGTGTGGCACATGTGCTAGGGGGTCACATTGTATGTTCAATGTCATGTTCGGTGTTGTAGGCATTTGACACAGCCTGCTCACACGCTTGTCATGGTGGGGGGGATGTCTTAATCTTGCATTCCCTAGGTTGTGGTGTGCTTGTTGTGTCATGCATTGTCCATCCTATGAGTGGGGGTGGTAGTAGTGGTAGGCATCCAGCCCCCCTGGCTAAGGGTGGTAGTAGTGGTGGGCATCCTGCCCCCCTGGGTGAGGGTGGTAGTAGTGGTAGGCATCCTTCCCCCTGGGTGGGGGTGGTAGTAGTGGTAGGCATCCAGCCCCCCTGGCTAAGGGTGGTAGTAGTGGTGGGCATCCTGCCCCCTGGCTAAGGGTGGTAGTGGTGGGCATCTGGCACCCCCTGGGTGAGGGTGGTAGTAGTGGTGGGCATCCTGCCCCCCTGGGTGAGGGTGGTAGTAGTGGTAGGCATCCAGCCCCCCTGGCTAAGGGTGGTAGTAGTGGTGGGCATCCTGCCCCCCTGGGTGAGGGTGGTAGTAGTGGTAGGCATCCTGCCCCCCTGGGTGGGGGTGGTAGTAGTGGTAGGCATCCAGCCCCCCTGGCTAAGGGTGGTAGTAGTGGTGGGCATCCTGCCCCCTGGCTAAGGGTGGTAGTGGTGGGCATCTGGCACCCCCTGGGTGAGGGTGGTAGTAGTGGTAGGCATCCAGCCCCCTGGCTAAGGGTGGTAGTAGTGGTGGGCATCCTGCCCCCCTGGGTGAGGGTGGTAGTAGTGGTGGGCATCCTGCCCCCTGGGTGAGGGTGGTAGTAGTGGTAGGCATCCTGCCCCCTGGGTGAGGGTGGTAGTAGTGGTAGGCATCCTGCCCCCTGGGTGGGGGTGGTAGTAGTGGTAGGCATCCAGCCCCCCTGGCTAAGGGTGGTAGTAGTGGTGGGCATCCTGCCCCCTGGCTAAGGGTGGTAGTGGTGGGCATCTGGCACCCCCCTGGCTAAGGGTGGTAGTAGTGGTGGGCATCCTGCCCCCCCTGGGTGAGGGTGGTAGTAGTGGTGGGCATCCTGCCCCCCTGGGTGAGGGTGGTAGTAGTGGTAGGCATCCTGCCCCCTGGCTAAGGGTGGTAGTAGTGGTGGGCATCCTGCCCCCCTGGGTGAGGGTGGTAGTAGTGGTGGGCATCCTGCCCCCCTGGGTGAGGGTGGTAGTAGTGGTAGGCATCCTGCCCCCCCTGGTTGAGGGTGGTAGTAGTGGTAGGCATCCAGCCCCCCTGGCTAAGGGTGGTAGTAGTGGTGGGCATCCTGCCCCCCTGGGTGAGGGTGGTAGTAGTGGTAGGCATCCTGCCCCCTGGGTGGGGGTGGTAGTAGTGGTAGGCATCCAGCCCCCCTGGCTAAGGGTGGTAGTAGTGGTGGGCATCCTGCCCCCTGGCTAAGGGTGGTAGTGGTGGGCATCTGGCACCCCCTGGGTGAGGGTGGTAGTAGTGGTAGGCATCCAGCCCCCTGGCTAAGGGTGGTAGTAGTGGTGGGCATCCTGCCCCCCTGGGTGAGGGTGGTAGTAGTGGTGGGCATCCTGCCCCCCTGGGTGAGGGTGGTAGTAGTGGTAGGCATCCAGCCCCCCTGGCTAAGGGTGGTAGTAGTGGTGGGCATCCTGCCCCCTGGCTAAGGGTGGTAGTGGTGGGCATCTGGCACCCCCTGGCTAAGGGTGGTAGTAGTGGTGGGCATCCTGCCCCCCTGGGTGAGGGTGGTAGTAGTGGTGGGCATCCTGCCCCCCTGGGTGAGGGTGGTAGTAGTGGTAGGCATCCTGCCCCCCTGGCTAAGGGTGGTAGTAGTGGTGGGCATCCTGCCCCCCTGGGTGAGGGTGGTAGTAGTGGTGGGCATCCTGCCCCCCTGGGTGAGGGTGGTAGTAGTGGTAGGCATCCTGCCCCCCTGGGTGAGGGTGGTAGTAGTGGTAGGCATCCTGCCCCCCTGGTTGAGGGTGGTAGTAGTGGTAGGCATCCAGCCCCCCTGGCTAAGGGTGGTGGTAGGCATCCAGCCCCCTGGCTAAGGGTGGTAGTAGTGGTGGGCATCCTGCCCCCCTGGGTGAGGGTGGTAGTAGTGGTGGGCATCCTGCCCCCCTGGGTGAGGGTGGTAGTAGTGGTGGGCATCCTGCCCCCCTGGGTGAGGGTGGTAGTAGTGGTAGGCATCCTGCCCCCTGGCTAAGGGTGGTAGTAGTGGTGGGCATCCTGCCCCCCTGGGTGAGGGTGGTAGTAGTGGTGGGCATCCTGCCCCCCTGGGTGAGGGTGGTAGTAGTGGTAGGCATCCTGCCCCCCTGGGTGAGGGTGGTAGTAGTGGTAGGCATCCT